>WPIO01000023.1:4117500-4690000 GCA_009760855.2 Cristatella mucedo | reverse complement strand
TTGGGGCACACCACCCAGTTGACCGCAAGCGCACACACACACACACACACACACACACGCGAGGTGACGACCAGCAAGAAGCATTGTGAAACCTAATGAAAAAGAACCCAGTTCAAGAATTACTCACTCACCTCCTCCCCTGAATTCCATAAGGTGTGGGGTTTTCGACTCAGCCACGCCAGTCTGCTGATTGACGTCGAGCTTTACACGCCAGCGATCGGCAAACTTCAGCCGTTTGTCTCGAGGAAAGCATGAGCCATGCCACAGTGCCTTAAGCATATAGTCTACGTTGGACAAAAGCTGGCCGACGCGCGTGTCGATGTACGCCGGGGGCAACTGCACGGTCGAGCTCAGGTCGTAGTTGGCTTCCAGACAGATGCTAGGAGTCTGGTTCATTATATAAACGCCCAAGGTGAGTTCTCTCACGATTTGGTGCACTTCCCGGAAGTCCAACGGGGAAGCATCTGCAGGCAGGCCCGTTTCCTCTGGAAGCAGCAGCCAGCAGCAGGACTGTGCCAATGGCTGAAGGTGACTGATAATGCCTGAAGGAGGTTCGACGGGTGTTTTGTGGTCCTCGCTGGACAGCATCCAGTGTGCGGACGAATAGGCCAAAAGCTCTTGACTCTCATATCTATCGAATCTCTCGAAATACCCAGAAACTGTCAGCTGCAGTCGTGCTTCTCTGCTTGCGGAAATGCCTTGTTGATCTTCAGCGCTGCTGCCTGCGCCTTGACTAAGCAAAGATGTAGAGGAATCTACGCGCCGCGCTAGGCCGTGCATCTTTCACAGCATACGACGGCCAATAAATGCGGCCTCACGAGTACTCCTGAGAGACGGAGATCCTAGAAGGCCCTGCAAAAACGCAAAAGAGTAGATTGTGTCGTGATTCAAAAGACTGCTGCTAATACGCAGCCTCCGCGAAAATGCTCAGCGGCTCAGCGGCTGTAGAAAAAACGCCACCGAAACCTACCAGTGCTTTGTAACCGCATGGCAGACGGCAGACGCCACACGCTAGTTGTATGCATGGCTGAACAGTTCGTGAGCAACGGGGCGGCGTGGGCCCAATTGATCGCTATGGGCCAGACAATGGCGATCGTGCAACAGCTAGTCAAGGCATTCGGCGACCCTGGTTCGATATTGCTGATACCTCTTGATTAATCATGAGATAACCGAGCACTTATAGCGAGAAGCCTGGTCAGCTAGTAAGTTGACCGACCAAGTCCGCTGGGACTCACACCATGGTAACGTAGTCGTGGGTAAAATGACTCGCTACCGCGACATTAATCGCATCAAATGCGCTCGCTGTGAGGTTTTTAGCCGACTGGTGCTCGTCGGAGAAATATCAGTTCAGCTCTAGCGGGTTTGCTTATCATCACTTTGTCTGGCATGGCATTAATCTTGGATCTATTGGATTAGCATTTTTGCCCGAATTGCTTCGGCGCTTGACGCTCAAGCTAAACTCTAATCAAATGGCTACAAACGCATACCCTTGCTCTCGTAGTTAAGGAACCTCGAAAAATACCCACGCCTTGCTGAACAGCTCATAAGTAACTGGAAGACAGAGCCAGATATCATTTAAAGCTGGATGTGCAATATCATAATCTTAAAATACCAAAAATACTCATTTCAGATAAGCAGATATCCTGCATTTCGGAAATTGGCAAGCAATCCGGCCAAATCAGTGGCTCTACTACCGTGCTGCTCTTTTTCATTGTTTCAATCCGCTTAGCACTTTGAGAATAAATCTACAGGAAACTAAACCTGTTCCTCCTTACTGCGCAGGCATCTGCCCGGCGCTACACCAATAGAGATGATTCACTAACCTTGTTACGCCGCTCACCCGTCAAAACGATTGGCGCTGCTTTGGTGTCGGTCTCCTACGTATTCTTGGTACCATAAGATAATATTTTCTAATACCTGCGAGAACACTCTACAAGTTTTCATTGACAGGAATAAAATAAGTGAATACTCGTAGAGAATCCACACACGTAGTCAAACATTAACTACGGCAGAGGTCGGCAAACTCCGGCCGTTAGGCCAGATCCGGCCTAGCTAGCGCTCCAGTCCGGCCTAGCGGACCCCTAGATATTTTTGCTGGATCCGGCCTAATTAAGTTGTCGCGGTTCTCTTCCCCTTCACTATTGAGGTACTTTGACTTACGAGTATCCCAACCAACGAGTTTTCGAGGCGTTAGCCGTCGTCTCTCGGCCACTTTTTGCTTTGAGTTGAGAGCTAGCTGTTTTTGTGCTTGATTTTGCTTCGCTAGTTTCGCAGTACGATTTCAGAACTGCGACTTTGCTTTGCGCACGGCTATCTGCGGCAGCCCTTAGCCGTGACGGATTTGCGCCAGAAAGTTTTAACGAGTCCAAGTGGGTGTAGAAGCGAGGCAAGTAAGATGGTGGAAAGAGGAACAGCGTGTCGTTACTAAGGCTCGTAAGGAACGGGCAGCGGAAGACGGCGTGACGTCAAGCGCGAGCCAAGTAGTTCCCTCAACGACCGACTCGACCCGAGCCTTCGGGTTGAGACCGACTATGGCAGCCGTGATGGCGCACTAGGTAAGGCGGTTGTTTTCACGACTTCGGTCCCGAGGTCGTGGTTAGATTCCTGCAGTGGGCGATTCTTTATCGCCACTGCAAGCGGTGGTGATAGCCGTAAAGGCTCTTCTGTCGCTATACAAAAAGAGGCTGTTTAATCAGCTAGGATTTTTTATGGCAGGAACTGCTTCAGTAAGTATTTTACTTAGACAGTCGCTTTAGAGATTCTCGCGTAAATAAAGACAATTGGCGCGTCCGAAAAAATACCCGGCCAGTAAACTTCGCTTCGGCAGTTCGTCCCCGGGCGCACAATTTCCTAGGAACGCCTCTGGTCGTACGTGTTAGTTGTCTATGCGGTCTGTTGTTCTGCTTTTGTAAAAAAAAATATTCGTTATTTAGGAGTACATTTTGTATTGTAAACACATCACATAAATCCGCCGTGTTTTTGAGGGTCCGGGACCGATTAATAGCATTTCAATTCATTTTTATGAGAAACATTGATTTGACATAGAACTGCTTTGAGTTACAGCTCCGTCACGGGACGAGCTGAACTCGTAAGTCAAGATAGTACTGCACTGCTAGTGGCACCGCAAGCTGTGGCTCGTGGGGTTTCTCTTTACCATCCCGGGCGCTTGTATGAAACGGAAGCGCCTGACTGGGGAGCGATGATAAACATTGTGTTGTAAGCACGTTCACTCTCTGGTTGTGGTTAATGCACCGTTCACCTTAGTCAATGAGTGCGTTGTGCGTACGTATGTGTGCTGTGACGTGCAAATCAATTTTACTTTATGGCCATATTTCTGAATTCCTATTTCCGCACAGCAACACCAATTATTAAGCCTAAAGAGCAGAAGTGTAGCCGAGTTCCAGGGGGGGCCGAGGCTAATTCCCGCTAAGCTCCGCCATGCTCAGGCCACGCCGCCGCTCGCCATGCCACTGAGGTCAGGCGAACGGCCGTCAGGTCAGACCTCCTTATAATACCGCATGCGCTAACAACAGGGAAACTAAGCATGTCTAAAGGGCTGATCTTACACAAAGTAAACTATAGGAGCGCGAGATGAAGCAAGCGCGAACAAACGTGTCAGTTGGTCAGTCGGCTTCCGCAGTTCTGCCGTTGTACCAACTCCATTCCAACAGTGCGAGCGTACACGGTAAAAGATCCGGCTAGCTGAGTAACTGCTTGGCTAGTCGGAGTCGACGTCTACCACAGTCGAGAGCTTCCACCAAAAGACACCAACTCACGGGGGCCACGAACACGCTACACGGGGAACGCGGAATATACAAGTCACAATAACGAGCGTGCTATCCAGCTCCGCGCCTGCAACCATCCAGGTGCATAACTCGGCGAGAGAGGGAGCCTCCAACACCAACGACTTACTCGGCTACCTTTCTTTAATCAAGAGCCCCGGTGACCTCGCGTCACCACACATCCTGCCATGCCATAGGTCAGACATCGGCCTAGCCGGTGACCTTATCATATTACAGCCGTCCTGTCCCAGCCAACCGAGCCTAGCCTGGGTACAGAAGCACCGGGCAGCTACCAGTATCTGAGAGTTTGACCTCGAACGACGTATCTTCAACCCAGAATTGACTCACGAGCTATTCTTCGTCCAACGCGGCAAGAACTCCCCGTGTTCAGTGTGCACTTTAAATCGGTCGAATCTCAGGGGCATTTCGATGCCGAGCACTCGTACACATACAGACACTTCACCGAGGATGAGTGGAAGACTGAGGCTGCTCGCTTGCAGTCGAGGTTGGATCAACAATCGCCCCTCTTCAAGAAGCAGGAGCCGCCAAAGCTTCCTCGGAGGCTGCTGAGCGGCGCACTCGTGCCTCCTACCAAGTGTCCTTGTTGATTGCGAGGAAAATGCATCTCTTCACTGATGCAGACTTTGTAATGGAACGTATGTTCGCTGCTGCCGACGTCATTTGTCCTGAGCAACACGACGCTTTGAAGGAATCCCAGCCGTCTGCTCGCACTGCGACTCGACGCCTAGAGGACTTAGCCGCTGATGTCAGGTGTTCGATTTGCACGAAGTTTAAAACTCTCGAGATGTTCTCCATCACCTAGGGCTGGAGGTGTGATATTAAGAACAGTGCGAAGCTGGCCATCTTTATGCATGGTGTCACACAAGACCTTGAGGTAGTCGAGGAGTTTTTCAGCCTCGTCCCAATTTAGGGAATGAACCGGCAGAGATGTCCTCAATGCCCTCCGACCGGCTATGAGTGGTTTTTCCCTGTCAAAGCTCGTCTCGGTAACTACTGACGGTGCACCTGCCATGGCTGGATCTACCAAAGAACTTTCGCAGCTGCCGATCGACCACTGCCGCTCTTTGGGCTGTGCGAAGGAGACACGCAAGATGCACTGCATCATTCACCAGGAGGCATTGTGCGCGCCAAAGCATGAAAGCGGCAGGCATGAAAGACGTTATGTCTGTTGTGGTGAAACTAGTGGATGCAGTGCTTGCTCGTCCTCTCAACCACTGCACCTTCAAGCATATCTGCGAAGCTGCACAGGCTGATTACGGCGATCTGCTTTACCACACTGAGCTGGCTCAGTCGTTTTGACGTCATGGAGCAAGTTTTCGCTCTCCACCACGAGATTGTTTCCTTCGTCAGTGAGAGGAGCCTCAATGACTTTGAAATGTTCTCTGATGAGGTTTGGCTTTATCGGTTCGGTTTCCTCATTGACATCAGCTCTCATCTTAACGAGCTTAACCTGAAGTTGCCAGGACGTGACGTGCTCATCATGAACATGGAAGCCCACGTACGGGCATTCGAAACGAAGCTGGTTCTACGAGAGAAACAGCTGTGTAAATGCAACTACATCCATTTTTTGCACCTCGCCCAGTGAGATGCAGCTCTCGTTGATACCGCAGAATGCGTCAGTGTGTTGCCAACCCTGCGGAATGAATTCTCTTCGAGCCCACGGATGTGCGTTCTCATTCGCGAGAGTGCAAAATCGTCAGCGTTTCTATTGACTTTCCCTACGACGACGCCCCTTCTGATGTGCAATTGGAGTTAATTGAGCAACAGGCTTCTGACGTTTTGTTGTCCAAGTTTACTTCTTGCACTGCTCTCATTTACTTCTACCTCAGCTGCCACAGGCTTAGTTTCCAATGTTGTTAGCCCGTGCAAAGCGTACGATCACAATGTTTGGCAGCACTTATTCCTGCGAGCAGCTGCTCTCCAAGATGAAGTTCTGTAAGAAAAAGCTGCGCTCTCAGTTCGCTAGTGACAATCACCTTAATGACATTCTGCTGCTGAACTTCTAATCATTAGAACATGGTAGTGTTGCCCTCTCAAACAACATGCACTGTCATGTTTCCCATTGAGCAAACTATACTTTTGAATAAAAAAGCTTTCCTTGGACACATTGTTCCTTCTGGCCTAGTCTACCTACTTGAACTCCTAAAATGGCTTAATAGCCCAAAAAAGTTTTCCGATCTCTGAACAAAAGAAACACACTAAAACCCACTGTAATCGATAGGTTCACAATAAAGAGCGATATTTTTCACGAAACAAAGTCAAAATGTGTGTAGCCAGCCAGATACAGCCTAATTACACGCAGCAGTATTTAGATAACTAGCAGCCATCAGTAAAAGCAACTAATAAATAAATAAATACTAGCTGATTTGACAGCCTCTTTTTTATAACAATAATAATAATAATAATGTACTTGATAAAGCGCCCTCAAAGATCTTAATCTCTTTTAGGCGCTTTACATTTGCTGCAAAGGGAAATGCAATTGAATAGTAAGTAAAATCATGCTTGAAAAACAAACAAAATGAATAACATGGTTAGGGGTGACATGCACAGGGTCAGCATGCAAATGTGGTTAGTGGCAGCATGCACAGTGCAGCATGCATAAGCACGTCAAGGACGAATCACAGGGACCCACTAAATGCTGTCCTAAATAGGTGTGTTTTTAAGTTCCTTTTAAATGTGGTCAGGTTGGGGGATGTTCTGACGCAGGTCGGGAGGGAGTTCCGGGCTTTGGGAGCATACGAACTAAATGGTTGTATAGCGACAGAAGAGCATTTACGGCTATCACCACCGCTTGCAGTGGCGATAAAGAATCGCCCACTGCAGGAATCAAACCCACGACCTCGGGACCGAGGTCGTGAAAGCAACCGCCTTACCTAGTGTGCCATCACTGCTCGCCGTAGGCAGGTTATCGTTCGGACTTGCTCTACCGTTCCCGGTAATGAGCCCAGCCATCACCTTGCTACTGCAAGACTGGAATCTACACCACGGCTTAGCTTAGCTGATCGTTTACTAGGAAGTCTTGTAATCGGCCTCCTTCAATGTAATTAGTAAGCACTTCGTTCATTGTGAATGATGGACAGGAACCTCCCTCACCAGCTCAGCAGAAATATTAAGTTGCACACCCACAGACGGAGCCAGGATTTTCTTTTAGGGGGCAGGACCCGCGAAGTATTGGCTAGCTAGATCCGCAAGATTTTAATGTATGGGTGCAATAATAATAATGCATTTGCTATATCGCCCTCAGAGAACCTAATCGACATGCTAGTAACAAAACGTTTTGTGCGAATCGTACTTTTTACCTTGCCACAAATTCAGTGGTTTCTCGACGGAATTAGGACATAATTTTGCCGATTGTGACGATTGGGCAGGTATAGTAATATCAACAATAATGCATTTGTTATTACGTCCTCAGAGACTCAATCTCTTTCAATCACTTGACGTTTGTTGCAAAGGAAACATTGTTGAATATTTAGTGGTAGCATGCTCAATGAAACTAAGCATAACATGGTTAAAGGTGACATAATGATGATAAGAATAGTAATACGTTTTTATATCGCCCTCAGAGAACTCAATCGGTATGCCACGTTACGCCTTCCTATTTTGAGTGCTTAGAGTGTCCCATAACCGTAGGAATAGGGGGCGTCCCAGGTCGCTGTCCCGCTGTAGGGAGCGGTGGGTGAGGGGGGCAAATGCCCCCCTAGCTCCGCCACTGCGTCCACCTTTCACCCCACCTCCAGTCACTGGCCCGATTGTATAACTGAATAAACGAATCGATCTTCTCAAGCGCCAAGCTAATGCCAACGGGATGTCACTCGATGCTGTAAACGAGGCGGAAGAGTAAGATCGAGTGGGTAAAAACGCCAACCGTGGCTTTAACGGCCTAAAGATCTTAGCTAGTAAGTCCGGGACACTGCACGCGACAGGCAACTCGGCTCGGCGGCCGGTCATGCCAGCCGGTTCATCTAAGCAATGTAAACGTCGCAGTCACGAAATAATAGGTAGTTATTTGGTGCTCTGGGCTTTGAGCGAGGCATGAATTTCACCATCATCTCCGACTTTTCGCAGTTAGTTGTTGCATGTTATGCAAAGGTTAGCTGTTTCAACAGCCTCATTTGTGTAGTAGCAGAAGAGCCTTAAGGGCTATCGCTTACGCTTGCAGTGGGCCATGATAAAGGATTGTCAGCTGTAGGAATTGAACCGACGACGTCGGCAGTGACACGCAAGCACTTACTCCTTATTTGTGCCGCTGCTTCTAGACGCCGGTAGCTCTCCGTAGTCGTTGAATAGAATTCGCTAGAGTGCACTACGGAGACGACCTTGCTCCCTGAAACGAGAACCCTCGACGCTCAGAGCAGTTACAGTTACACGGAGCTTTTGTTTTCGAGGTTTCGCTGAAACAATTGAGCTGCAGCTCTTCGTCGCTGCATTCGCTCCGCTACACTCGGCTCTGCACTTTGCACTTTGCACTTTGCTCTGCACTTTCACGTAGCTAGCCGTGGTTTAACGGTTCCGGGATTCGGTGGAAGATGTCGCGCGCACCGGCAAGGACTGGCGGCATTACCAGAGCTGTGCTTGCGGCCTAGTTCTGTCCTAGTGTGGAAGTCGCCATACGGAGATTGTTACATTTTGTGTCTGAAATGTTGGATAATTGGCTGATGACCCATGGCCCAATTGCCCTTCGCTAATCTCATTGCTCATGACTATATTGGTGAAAGTTTAAACCTGAAAGGTGGATTTCTTTGTTCGCAAGTCCTTGTTTCAATGGACTTGACTATTGCTGGCTGAGCTAGCTAAGCATGCTTACAGACTTAAAAGACCAAACTTTAGCTTGACGCTACGGCGGCACACACACGACGACATGGAGACACCGAGGGGGCTTTAACCACCGTGTATTTGTCTGGCGCTCGCAGCCGCAAGTTTCGGCTGCGAGCCGCAACAAGCGAGCGGCCGTTTACTCCTCCGCCTGAGTTCCAACTCCTAACCATGTTATTCTTGTTGTTTATTGAGCGTGCTAACCCTAACCATTCGATCGTGTTTCCTTTGCAGCAAATTTAAAGCGCCTAGAAAGAGGTTGAGCTCCCTGAGGACGCTTTATCAAGCGTTTGATTATTAATATTACTATCATTATTTCCTAATTTGAGAGTCGCCTTAAAAGTTTTACTCACTGCATCATTTGCCAGTTTTGTACGCTCCAATAATAATAATAATAGTAATAATAGCAATATTTGATGTAGCGCCCTAAGAGAACTCGGTCTTTTTCTTGCCACTTTACTTCTAAGGAACCACGATCGGATGGTTTGTGGTAGCATGCTCAATAAACAACAAGAAGAACATGGTTAGGGGTGACATGCACAGGGTCAGCATGCAAGTATAGTAAGTAGGAGCATGCACAGTGTCAGCAGGCGCAAGCACATAAAGGACGAATCACAAGGACCCACTGAATGCTGTGATAAATAGATGCGTTTTTAGTTTCTGTTTAAATGTGGTCAAGGGATAAAAAAAAAAGTCAGGGGATGTCATGACGAATATTGAAAGTGGGTTCCAGGCTTTGGAAGCATACGAATTAAAGGCACTGTTTCCAAAGAATTTGGGTTTCGCACGAGGTATAGATAAACGATTAGATCCCGAAAAGCAAGTGATACGATGGTGGGGGAGAAGATCGGATAGGTTGGCTGGAGCCAAAGAATAAATGGACGTAAAAGTGAGTGACAGAACCTTGAAGTCGATGCGTTGCTTGACAGGGAGCCAGTGCAGGTTGGCGAGAATTTGTGTGATGTGGAAACTGCGACGCTCACGACAGACAAGCCTAGCTGCAGAGTTTTGCACCAGCTGTAAGCGCCTGATTGCACAGGCCGGTAGACCAGCAAGCAGGTAAGCTTGTAGCAAGCTGCAGACAATCGTCTTATCTGAGAGCGTCGTTGGGGTAAGATTGACTCTGAGATTTGGCCTTGTTAAGCGTCGAGAAAGAAGCACAGGAAAATTTTGACTTTCAAATTGTAACAGACCAGTCAGCCACGTTCAAGGCCAGAACAATTCAGCAAGTTAAAGCTGCGATAGCTACCTTGTACCTTTACTGTAGTGCGATTGTATGCAAGCCTGTACAGCTCCTCTGCTAAACCGCCGGTGAACAGACGTTAGGAGCATCACCGAGAGCGGCCGGTGCACAGCTGTGGTCCGCCTGCGATGTGGCGTGGATACAGGCTGGTAACCCCTTGGTGAACAGATGGTGGATTCACCATCAGGGTCGGCCGGTGCACAGCTGTGGTCCTCCTCGGATGAATCATCGGGGTCGGCCAGGGCACAGCAGCAGTCGAGGAGATTAGAGTTGAAGGAGAGAAGGGGGTGAAGGGAGTCATGATTCCCTCTGCTTCGTTCACCGTATAATAAACTGTTAGTGTTAGTCATCGGCTGGCTCTCTGCTGTGCGAACCGAACTACATTTACTACAGTTAATAAACTTTCTCGACTCAATATGCCTGCTAGCGCGTGTTTTTGCATTCTTTTCTGGTGTATATATTTTGCAGGATTTTCCGAAAGGGGATGGGAGCCATTTCTAGCTGTGTCCCAGGGTGCCGAAAGGTCTCACTATGCCTCAGGGTCGTGTAGCGGCTGCTGAGCGCGCCGAGCCTGTTGTATCTTGCTTCGAGACTCTTACCGATGCGGTTATAGACTTATTTTATATAATAAATACAAGCTGATTTAACAGCCTCTTTTTGTATAGCGACAGAAGAGCCTTAACGGCTATCACCACCGCTTCCAGCGGCGATAAAGAATCGCCCACCACAGAATTCGAACCCACGACCTCGGGCCGAGGTCATGAAAAGCAACCGCCTTACGCCTTACCTAGTAAGCCATTACGGCTCACTATATACAGTTGTGTGCGTGTGTGCGTGTGTGTGTGTGTGTGTTACAGACTGCTCTGAAGCTGCCGCCGCGCTTCTCCTCTTCGTTGAAGCCGCTACCGATGGCAGCTCTATAATAATAATAATATTATTATTATTAATGCACTTTATAAAGCGACCTTAGAGAACTCAATCTCTCTCTAGGCGCTTTACATTTGCTGCAAAGGGAAATGCAATTGAATTGTGAGTAATATCATGCTTGATAAACAAAAAAAATGAATAACATGGTTAGGGGTGACATGCACAGGGTCAGCATGCAATACCACGACTCGTGCGACCGCTGCTAACCCTAGCTACATGCCCGATAACGAATCTCGCGGTTTCGGCTATGCTCGTTGTGGCGACACACTGCTCTATGTCACTCGCCACTGCTTTTCGACGACGGAGAGGATAGCGGCTTCTTTATCTCACAATATGTTCGTTTCCTCGACGACTCTGTGGTATGACAGTGGCTCCGGCGGCGGCTGTTCTAGTGGGAGTCTCACGGATACAAATCGGGCGCGTGTGCACGGTAAACAAGATTCGCCGTCGTTACTCTCAACGGGCACATATCTATGGGAGCCCAATCAATCGCAGCAGACGACACGAAATGTAACCTGCATTCTGTACGGGCGCTCTCCACCACCATGAAGCTCTTGCAGCAGTGCTCCGAGGCCGAGACGTCGCTCTCTCGGGTACTCTTTGCTGCCGAGATGCTCTTCTAGTGCTAGGACGCTCTCGCTGCTGCACTTCACCGCCGAGGCGTCGCTCGCTTGGGCCGCCTGCTCCTTGTCGAAGGCTACTATCGCCTCGCCGCTGATCACTACCGCCTCGCCGCTGGAAGCCATCACACGCTGCACTTCCTTCGTCTCCGGCTGCTGCCGCTTCGCATTTTCGTTGTTCTGGCGCTCGTTTGGCTGTTGCGGCTACTGTGTCGGAAGCGGTCCCATACCTGCTTGCTCCACCGGTATTTCAGTCGGATAGCTGCGGCAGCTGAATGAGTTCCGCTCATCGGTCTGGCTCTTACGGACATTTAACGGTTAGATCGACCGGCGATGAAGCTGGCTCGTCGCCTAGCTTTGCTCCGGTCTCGGCTCCGGCGAGCTGCTCCTGCTCCAGCCGAAACCTCTCGGCCTCAAGCTCGGCCTCCTCATCCGCCAACCACGAGAAGATCAGAATTAACTCATTTCACAGCTTGTGGTAATCTTGCTTTACGTCGACCGGCTGACCACCCCAACCGTGTATCGAGTTATCTCCCAGATACACTGGCACAACATGCTTTAACGGCGTCGCAATCTTTAGCTTTGCTACAGCCTTCTCAAGCGTTAGAAGCCAAGGCATAAAGTGCGGTCCGCCGTTAAACAATTCGTACCTCAGTATAGGCGTCCCATCTAGGCCATAGAAGGTCTGGTACTCTCTTCGGCTTGAGTAAACCATTCTCTGCTGCCAGTTGTTGTATGACAGTGTATCCTGCGGCGGCTGCTCTAGTGAAAGTCTCACGGAAACAGGGGGCGCACGGGCGCGGTAAACGAGACTCTCCTTTATTACTCTCAACGGGCACATACATAAGAGCCCAATCAATCGCAGCAGACGACACGAAATATAGCATGCATTAGTGGGCTGACGCTTCGCCACATCGATGGCTTAACTGTTGGCCACAAGTGAGGCATGTGCATTAGTGTCACTGTGCATCGCTAATTACAGCAGCAGAAGCCGAAGGCGAACACTACAACTCCTCTTACCGCTATTATTGTTACTTTTGGAGCCCCTTATTCTGAGTATCATTATGTCTACGCGACTTCTTCTGTTGACTTTGCGACTTGGTGAATGCAATCGATCGATCTTGGTGCGTAGGCCAACACGTCGACCATTATCGAACGCCAACAAGCTTGCTGAGGTTGCTTAATCAGTGGTGTCGTGTCATAAAAGCGAAAGGCTTTTATTTCATCCCCCTCCCCGATTCAGAGAAACTGATTTAATCCATGCGTTTCGAAAGTCTGCTAAAGAGTAGAAGAATAGATGCATCTAAGAGCCTTTGGTCGCTGAACGTCGACTGTCATATCCGACAGACTGGCTCGATATATGGCAGATAAGACTACAGTGCAGAGACGACGCCAGGAATTGACTTGATAAGTCGCAATCGCTATCACTCGTGCAAAGGCTCAGTGTAAAGTCTGCTCCTATTTGCTTCGTGCGTACTAGCCTCGATCTACTTTTTGAGATCGGTTCGGGTATCTATTAAGATAGCCATGAAGTTAAATACACTAGCGTGTCTCCAGCCTTGTGAAGTGCGGACAACCTGTATGTCTTAAAAAAAATTTGACAAGGAAAAGGAGACTCGTTGAAGCTCAGCTCTTGTTGCGTAGGCGAGAAGGCTGAATGAAAAAAAGAGCTACACTACAGCGATAACTTCGAAGATGGCGTCTTAAAATTGTCGGAAGTAGTTTATGTCGGAGCCTAACGAAGTAACGAAGCTGAATGTTGACTTCTACGATAGTCGGTCATGTGAAGGGGTTCCTTTCTTATTTCAGGCCAAGAACGTGAGCTAATTTAAGAGGGTAAATAAAAGGCGGCGTCCAAGATTAGCCAGATTACGACTGCCGAAATAGTATTCGCTAGTCGTCAATTATAATTTCTAAGAACCGATTATGTCACGATACATAGTTAGGAGGTATAGAAGCCTACGTCCCGTAGCAGACAGTCACGGTCCTGGCTTTGAGCTAGGCTGGAGTGGAGCTCAATGCTATGATCCACACAGGGATAGTTTCGCCCGAACAATTTCACCGAGCGGCAGCTCAGCGATGCTCTGGGCTTTGTTGCCCGCGCCTGCGGATTCTGCTGCTGTAATTAGCGAAGCGCCCTTACGCTATTGTATGCCCCACCTACGACAGGCGGTTGGGCAATTGACTCGGTGCAGCATCCGGCCCTTGATGTAAGGATGGTGCCTGCCACAGCTGCACTTCCCCATCTGCGGTGAGTCAGCCAGCTCGTATATGTACGCGTTGAGGGAATACAAATTGAGTCTCGTTCACCGCTCACGTACATGCTGTGTCCCCGTGAGACTTCACAAGAACAGCCGCCGCCGGAGCCGCTGTTATATGACAGCGCAAAGACGCTGTTAGACGAGAGCATTTTGTGAAATGGTCAATTATAAACGCCTGTACCCCTCCATAGCTGTCGAATAGACTGCCCTGCTCTACGCGATTTGGACCTGTTCTTTAGCTAAGACTTGAATGAAGCCAGTGCCGACGACTATGTATCTCAAATTCTTTTGATCAGTCGTGAGCTGCTACTTCCATACTACTCACTTCCTCAACTGGCCTCCTGACTCAGCTACGCTTCTCACTTTCTCTTCGTTGCCAGGGCTGAAGTCGGTTGGCTACCACATGCGTACCCAAAGCCGTATAGGCTTTGAGTGGCCATTGAAAATGCTCCAGCGCAACACGCACTTAGTCTTTGTGGAGTTACAGACGTAGATATGTTAGTGCATTAAAAGTCGATGCACTCAGTTTCCAGCATACCAAGTTATAGCCACGATTGTTATTTTTTTTATTGAATACGATATCGGCCATAAGACAAAGATAGTAAAAGTAATGGGTTTAATTTAACTTACCATTTCAGAGCTCCCCTCCTCTCTGTAGTAGCTCATTGTTAGGAAGCGTCAAGGCCTAAGCTGAAAGTATTCAGCCATTCAGTGCTCCGTGCTTGGACAGGCGTCGGAAAAGAGCCATTAATTATTATGGTCTTTAACTAATATTTGACGTTTCCAATCCACACACAATCAAATAATTCTAGAAGCCGGAAGCGAATTCCAGACTTTCAGTACAGTCTAACTGAAACTAAGAGCGAAGAACGGAAGTGATAAGTAGATGCTGACGAGCTAAGAGGTACACAAGAACGGTACTTGAAGGCGCAAGGCCGACTGATTTCCGGATGATGTCACGATCTTTTCCAGAGGATGTCACCCTCACTTGACGACATGTATAAGAAGAAGCTAGAACAACATCTGCTTCTGGCAGGATTTGCTAGGCCCTTGTAAAATGCCTTTTATGTGGCGCGCATGCTGACACTGCGCATGTCACCACTAACCATATTGTCATGCTTCCTTAGCAGAATGTTTGAAGTGCCTAGAAAGAGACTAAGCTTTCGGAGGGCACTATACAAATGTAGTATTACTATTATTATTAGTCTAATCTTAATGGTTTGGTCCAGCGGTTAAGGTGCTCACCCCGACCAAGGTCTGGCTGAGGTCGTGGGCTCGAGCCCCGAGGTATATGTGAAGCGCCTGAATAGAGATTAAGTTCTCCTAGGGCGCTATACAAATGAATTGTATTTTGTTTATAATTTATATTTTTAATGTATGGGCGTTCTTCGTCGCTGTCATATATTCCGCTACTGTCGTCAGCGACTGTCAGCGTACCTGTGAGCATTTTTGCTGTACCAACAAGTCGATAGCCGAGATTCAAGCGTTCGGAGCTTTACTTTACCGGCATGTGTCGTGCCTCGGCAGTTACTAGCACCGCTACGAGGGCAGCGTTTGCGGCCTGGTTCGGTCCGGACGTGGAAGCCGCTACCTCTCATTTGCTGCATCAGTCAGAGGGCTACGACTTCACATAAATTCCTGATTTGAGTCGAGCTTCCGTCGGCTCCACAAACTGTGTGTGCGAAACTCGTTGCAGCTTTTTGCTCTATCTGGATCGTCTGACAAAGGTTCGCACATTTTGCTCGTTCTGTACGTAAAATTAAAACCGTGTAAGTCCAGTTTCTATCCATGCTTCCACTGATTGCGTACAGTGTACTTGAAAGCAGCACACTGCAGAGCAAATGTAGATGCTTTATATTCCCATCTAGTATGTGCCTCGTCTTTCAAGAGACTAAAAGCTCTGCAATATTTTCCGATTCTTACCGTGTACCCAATTGGCACTTCTGACTTTCGTCAACAGAGAGCAAGTCCTACCGCTATCACGAGCCAGCGCTAGCTTAGAAACTATTCTAATTATACTTGCTTTGGAGCTAGTCTATTCTATTTATGCGGTAGCATGCAAACCCAAGAGATGAATGGCTTCTGTTTTTCGCGAGGCAATCCACGGCCTTTTCAAGCATTGGCAGATACGGCCATTGTTTGAATACAATAGCCGTGTTTGCACACAAGCAGACGGAGCAAAAGGCACCAGTGCTTTTAAAGTCCTGAAACATTTACTCGAATCGAACTTTGGAACAGCAATCAACGAAGACCGTGCAAAAGCAGTCAAGCGTTGAGTTTGCCACGATGCTCTGGCTCGCGATGCTTCGCCCACGTCTGCTGTTGGCTCACGTAATTTTCTCGAACAAATTCGAACAAATTTTCTCGAGCTCGTTCTCAAGCTCGAACAAATTCGTCGCTTCGCCTCTTTACGTGCAAAAAAGCTGGAGCCACGTCGAGCACAGCTACGAGAAGTCCGCTAGCGCGTATCACGTGCCAACTATCGCGGCGGAACGCGTCCAGCCCATGCAACTAGCCTGCCTAAATCTGACATGTATATAACATATATATATATATATATATATACATAAATATATACATACATATATATATATATATATATATTATATGTAGCCAAGTTCACGGGGTCAGAGGCCATTTCCCGCCAAGCCCCGCCGTGTGAGGTCACGCCGCCGCTCGCCATGCCAGCGAGCTAGGGTAAGACGGGCGTCGTCAGGTCAAACCTCTTTCTAATATCGCATGCGCCAACAACAACAACACGGGAACTAATTAGGTCTACAGGGAGGGTCTTATACAAAGTACACTATGAGGGCGCACGACGACGCAGCAAGCGCGAACAAACGTGTCAGTTGGTCAGTTGGCTTCCGCAGTCCCGCCGTTGTACCGACTCCATTCCAGCAGTGCGAGCGTACGCCTTAAAAGATCCGGCTAGCTGAGTCGACTGAGAGCTTGGCTAGTCGGAGTCGACGTCCACCACGGTCGAGAGCTTCCGTCGAAAGACACCAACTAACGGGGGCCACGAACACGCTACACCTGGAACGCGGAATATACTAGTCACAATAATGAGCGTGCTTCCAGCTCCGCTCGGGCCTTGGTCACTAGATGCCTTGCGTGCGTGGCCGCATCGCCGGAGCACGCCTGCAACCATCCAGGGGCATAACTCGGCGAGACCGGGAGCCTCCAACACCATGACTTACTCGGCCAACTTCTTCAACCCAAGAACCCCGGTAACCTTTCGTCACCGCACATCCGGCCATGCCACAGGTCAGACCCCGGCCTAGCTGGTGACCCTTACCGTATTACAGCCGTCTCGCCCCAGCCAACCAAACTTAGCCTGGTACAATAAACATATAGTATATATATACATATATATGTATATATATATATATATATATATGTGTGTGTGTGTGTGTGTGTGTGTGTGTGTGTGTGTGTGCCTGTGTGTATGTGTGTGTGTATTATATGTATTTATACCCAATTGATTTGAATTATTCACGGTACGTACACGAATATACAATTTAAATTACCCACTCGGATCGCAACAATTTACTGCACGTAAGTGCGTGCGACGGTTGCGGCCTACTTTGCACGATGAAGGAAGCTCACTGCCATGCGAAATATTGTGCTGGAAGGCAGTCAGTCTTTGCACGCCGTTTTGTAGAGCAGCTAAATTTGGCTAGAGCGAAAGCTCGGCTCGCTCTTCGATCGTGGGGTTCGACTCCTGCAGCTCGGGCAATCAATCGCTAAATTGCAACGTAGCCGCAAACGCGAGCGATTGCCGCTCAAGCTCCTCCGCCGCTATATTAGCGAGCCTTTGCTTTACTTATTGGGGGCGGGGGAGTCGTCTGGTGTTCGTCTGCACATACAATTCACGCTAATGTCGGCGTAATCGTTTGACGAAACAAGGGGTGTCAATGAAAAGAGAGGGCACAAAGGTCGCTCAGCTCTACGTCGCCGCTAGGCGCGTTCTCGCAGTATAGGCGGCCGGCAGCCACGCCACGCGCGTGATGGCCGCCGGTACCGCCAGCGTTGGTCACCACGACTGCCGCACCGCTACCCTGCCTGCGTCCTTTTAGCTATCGCGGCAAGGCTAAGCCTGGGTACATGTGTGTATCTCGCTTGACCCCACGGACCGGCACAGCTCTTTCGCTAGTGTACGTTTCGTCCGCGAAGGCGATGCTCGAGAACGAACATGCGTTAGAATTGCACTCGCTAAATCTGAATGCGCGCGGCTTGGGTTCAGACGCGATGGTAGCTACGCGGTGGTAGCGCGCTCGACTGGTGCGGACTAGTAGCTACTCCTCAGGCTGCTAAACGAAAAGGGAAAGAAGCCGCTGTGCGATCGTGGGACGATTGAAATAACGTCTAGTGAGCACTGTGTAACGCCGAAGGCTCGGCGGAGTAGGCTTGGCCTGCCGCTTACCTAGCGGCGTAGCCTAGCGCCTAAAGCCGTTCGGTGCGCGCCTACGCGAAATAGGCTGGCCGCCACGAAACGAGCGTTTCTGGCGCCGACCTACTTACCGTTACTAAAGGGGGTCGTGAGTCTGCGGCGTGAATTGGAAAGCAAGACACACAAATTGAGGATTTTACTGAGCTTTATTCGCAAGCGCACAAAGTTGCTACGCGTTTAGCTCAGTTTTATCTCCACTCTCCTCGTACGTTCTCAACAGTACCAACACTCTTGCGGAGGGAATACTTCTCCACACTGAGCCCGAACCAGAGCCTAAACCCTGACCGGAGAACTAGGACTCGGTTTCCAACAGTGCGGCAGGAATACTCCACACACACCACCTCAAGTACTCTTGCGGAGGAAACACGTCTCCACACTTAAGCTACTTACATCTATAATGGGGAACGACCCAAATAGACAGAGCTCGAACTGGAGCCCAAACCCTAGCCGGAGAACTAGGACTCCACACACGCCAACTACGTCTAGCTCGCACCGGCAAATCCCTATGCCGGGACCGCGTGCTAGTGCGCACACAAAAAACACGAAAGAAACACAAAATGCCAGCTCGGGCGCGATACGACCGTATTCGGTGGAGTCCACCGAATCCTCCTAGCGCTGTCTCGTCCTGCTCCGCCAATCGCCTGCGAACAGCCCGCCCTCCTCCCTCGCTTTCAGAGAAATGAGTCCGACGGCGTCGAAGCGCAGAGCCGGACCAAAGACAAAAGACCATAAGACTCAAAAGACCAAGAGCGAGCATCGCTCGACTTTTAAATACTTAGCTGAGACAATGTGGCAAGAGCTTAGTGGTATTGGGCCCGACACCGTGGCCCATTACGGATGGAATTAATACAGTCCCTAGGCCACTGGAAGGGCACCTCTTTCCAGCTTGAATGGCGAATGGGTTCCAGACGATTCTTTTTTGGACAGAGTGGAGGCGGAGGTTGACAGGCCAGCCAACATCCATCAGCAGCTTCCGCGGGTATCGGACCAATTCTAAAGGCCGAGTCACCACCGATGGTCTCAGAGCTTCCCGGCTTACTCTTAAGCTCTTGCTCTCTAACCGCACTGACGCTCCTCTCTGGCTCACTGCTCCAGGACAAAGGAGTTTTAGCTCGCCGCCGAACCGCTCTTGTTCGCACTAAAATTCAGCCAAGGCCAGCAGGGCGATACAACTGCGAACGTCCGGTCCGCGTTCTTTCTTTTCGCTAGCTTCTGAATTCCGTGGCATTCTCCGGTCGCTCTGTTACCAGCTTCTCGTCATCGAACAGAGTTTACTATCGCATTTCTGGTTCGGGATAGCCCACCAGGTTTGGCAAATCACCCGGCCGCTTAAACGGTTGAAAATGGCAGCCTAACTTCGACGGAATCCGTGCCAGCACTTTTGCCGGCTACCAAAGCGTCCGGATACTTCCCTTGCAGTATATGTAAAGTGCCTAGCATTAGTTTAAGTTCTCCGAGGGCTCTGCTCTAGAAATTTGTTATTATCATTATTATTAAGTGGAATGTCGTCGAACGGCATGCCTCGTTTAGGTGCTACAGTCTAGCCAGCTCAAATTCTTCCTTGTCTCTCAGTCTGTAAGTCCAAAAAGACTTGCGTGGGTGCTACGCAGGAGAGATTTTTACAGCGCACTCGAAGCCTGCGGCGGCGTTCAGTGCAGCCACCGCACGCTTGCTGCCAGGCAAAGCGACTCAGCACAAGACGCCTACCCCGGCAATACGGGGATTGACGCCCTGGCAACTGTAGTAAAAGCTTAACACCAGCCCGGCGATGGCGGATTTGAAATCCATAATTGGCATTCGCTTATTGGCTATGGCCAATAAGTGCACCGAAATGACCCGGGTGTCTGAGAAGCGGCACTTCAAAACGCGTAGCATCCTTCTCAACTCGAATTTGGCAGCCTCGACACTATCTTAATGCCGCTTTCTAAGATCGAGGCTGAGCTTCCGCGATGCTTGGGAAGAGAAGCAATGGCCTTATGTGCCTGGGTTATATAGAACTCGTCAAGACACCCGCGCTGTCAGAGCCGACCGCGACCGCTGCGCGTAAGGTTACGTCGTATCCAGTCGCCACAGCGCCGCGCTGTTGCCAGCCTGGAGGACTATACGAAGAAGACACAGTTTGCCAGACTGCCAACTGCTAGCAATAAATCCGTATCGAGACCCTGAACAGCGTTCCTCAAGAATCCTTAAAGCGAATCCGGCGATGCCAGGACGGTCGCAGCTGGGAAGCGATGGGTTTGAGCCGGATGCGGGTCAAAACATGCAGAAAGCGGAACCGGATGTGACGAAATGACCGTATATCGTGTGATGCGAGGTTACCCGTCCTACCGCGTTTGCGTTCTTGGCTAGACGATGCAGGCGCGGGTGTTCTCGGCGGTTCTGGTCGCTCTCGCGATAGCGGCTTGCTTCGCTGCAGACAGTAACAGCAGCACGAGCGTCGGAGATACTCGCTCGACCTCGTCTCACGGCGGCGGGCCCACGCCAGGCAATGCGAGCAGCCCTGAGACTCTGAAGCCCAATAACACGGCCTCGACGGGCGGCGTCAAAGCGAACGTATTGGACATTGGCGTCTACTCCAGAGCATTCTACGTTCTCGTCGCCCTCGGAGGACTAGTGATTATCTACCTCGGTGCGAAGGCTTTTTGGAGGTAAGCTGCCTTCGCGTGCGTAATGCAGAGGTTGGGGGAAGGCTGGACGTTTTCAGGGCTCTGGCAGCGTAAAAAAAAGGACCGCGGTTCTTACGTCGTACATGTTTCGCGGTCCTAAATCTGCTGATTGGCTATGCGCATTCGTAAACATCTTCGCGAATTGCTCTACAGATTTTGCTACGAGCCTTTTGAAGCAGCTGCCTACGCAGGACTTGTGCAGCCAGCAAGCCTGCTGGCTAAAATGCCCGGTGCCTCCACGTCCGTGTGCACAGTTAGCGCAGACACCCTGTGATCTCGTGAATAGTAAGCACTTGGCCGATCTTTGCTGCATAGGGCGCCGTTGTGCAGGCAATGCAGCGGGTTGTCATATGCACGGGTCATATCGAGTTGACAAGCCGTGTCGCCTAACATCACCAGCGCCTAAGCGAGCGTTTTGCCCTCGGCGATTTTCGCGCGAGGCGTCTGCAGAGCAATCGCTCTAATTGTACTGGCGGAAGTGTGCACGGAGCTCTTTCTTTGGGGTTGCCCGCTAAGAGAATGAGGCGAGCACTGGCGAGCCTGGGCACAAAACACCGACAGGCTGGCGCCCGAGGTGGCGGCCTCCCGTTGTCTCTCTGTGGTCGTACGTCGAACTGCAAGCAGCGGTCCCGTGAGGGCAGGGCAGAAAGTCCACCATGCTCGAGCAGCCGGTAGGCGCCCGCTCGTCTCCAGGGGTAAAAGCCTCTCGGGAAACCCTAGCAACCCTTGCGTCGGTCAGGCACGTGGCCAGCCCAATTGCCGTCCACTAGTCGTTCCTTGCCTCCTCGCGGGACAGCGGCACAACAGGCACTGGCGTGTCACGGGTGGCTTGAGACGGGCGCTGCAACCTCTAGCTTCAAAGGCAGACCGGGCAGCGAAAACTGCAAGGTCAGGGTCGCTCGAGAGGCTGACCTGAGTGGCAAGCCAGCCAGACACCCTCCTGCCTCTCTCGACGAGAGCGTCGGAAGACGGTGGGTGTGTCACTCGTTGGGTTACCTGATGGCGAGGTCGACTGCTGGAGCTGCTACTCTCCGAGACCAAGAGCCTCGGAATGAGCCTGAGATTACTTGCTCGAAGTCGTGCTGTAGCAACGAGAGGCATGTGCCTACTCGTTCGTGCTTCTCTGTACGTTTGGGCTCGTGCAGCTACCTTTATAAGGGCCGTGATAGCCCAGGAGGTAAGGTGTTTGCTCTCCACGACCGAGGTCGTGGTTTCGAACACTGCAGCGGGCGATCCTTTCTTGCCAGCTGCAAGAGGTGCTTAGAATGCCGCTATTCTCTTCTGCTGCCAAACAAGTGAGGCTGTTAAATCAGCTAATATTTATTTATTTATACTGCCGTTAAACGGCTGCCATTTCGACTGCTTTTGACGTAGGCTCAACAGATCCTAGGCCTAAGGTCCAGTCTGCCAGTGGGCCTGCCTGGAGCATGTGGCAGTTTCAGTTGATGTAGATGGCGCATTTTCCACCTACAACATGGCTTAGGACTCTGTTCTGGTTGTGCTTTTGTGGGCCAGTGTATATTTCCCATTCAAACCGTGTCTCAGTGGGGTAGTTAGGAGGAGCAGTAAAGTTGAGGTTGGCATCCTGTAGCATCTGTAAAGTGCCTCGAAAGATATTCAACTCTCCGAGGGTGCTATACAAATGCATTGTTGTTATTATTAACGTGATGTCGTCCCCTTATTTCCCTATTCCTATTGGCTGCCGGATACAAGGGACACTTGTGTTCGGTTCATGTTACGCAACCTAGATTGCTCGAACTAGGATGTTGAGAACACTAGCTACCGGGAATCTGTCGTGCTCTCTCTCTCTCCCTCCCCTCTCTCTGTCTTGTCTCTCTCTCTCTCTCCCTCTCTCTCCTACAAGGGGGAAGTAATGTGAAAAAGCCTCTTGAGTTCCTGCGTATATACCCGCCTTCTCGATCGCACGCAGACACAGACGCATCGCGAGCTGGCAGTGCCAGCTTGGGCTGTAAATGCTCGATTGCCTGCTTAGAGCTGGCTGCCGTGTCTCCGGCTTTCCCAGTGAGGCTTGGCTCCGGCATTCACGGATGCGAGTGTTGCACGTCGAGACAATCATGCTGTAGCACTTGATTTGTAAGATGCACATGTTCTACCTCTGATATCAGAAGAGTATTCGTCATTGGGGCAGCCCCGTGACGTATACTCGAAGTCTTTAGTTAAGTAGGGTCTCTTCCTTTCGATGTCAATGTTGAACAGTAGAGCAGTATGAGGCAGTGCTGTACCGTGGTGGTATGAGATTTTTTCCAAGCTGCAGAGACTCGTTAAATAAGGTCAAGGCCTTGTTGAGGATGCTGACGAGAGGATAATTGGGAACCGGGATGCCGCCTGTGTCGTGCCCGAAAGGCTTAGTCGCGGTCAATAATTGGGAAAGCCACACAGCAATCCCAGCGGTGCCTGGAGGGTCGCCCGATCGCATCCAACTCGGAGCAGGCGCATGCCGGGCGTCGGTGCACTGACGCGGCGCCTCTATCTTTCGGATGCTCCTTTGTGTCGTCATTCGCACTTAGCGCTGCCCCAAACCAAACGGACCGCCAGCTTGCTAGCATGCAACTTGTGCTTGCAGGACTCGGCGTGGGCGCGCCGCAGTCCCGAAGTCGTCGTCTGCCAGCCCTGCGTCGCTCGGGCGGCCCGCCACCGACTCTGCCGGGCTGATGATGGTAAACGACGACGAAGAGGACGAGGAGAGCACCGTGTTCGACCAATCGCGCGAGCGCTTGCTCAAGTCGTCTCGCACTGCGTAGCCTCGGCACACCACCACCGCCGCCGTTTAAGTTTACGCCTATGGGAGGCGGGGCTGGCCTGCTAGCTCGAAGCTCGTGCTAGCCGATCTGGCTGGCCCTTCCGGCGGCCGCCACGCCCTCTTCGCACCGTTGACCCGAGTGCAAGTGACGCACCACGTCGGCAGTGTCTTGTCACTCACCGGGTCACGGCGAAAACTCGAGGGCCTCGCTGCAGACTGGCCACCGCCAGGTGGAACGGTTGTGTCAGCCGTCGCCCGAGCGCGCAGCTGCTGCTGAGCAGCTGGCCGACGGCGAGGCCGAGATTGGTCGGCCTTTTGGTGCTAGCTCGTCTGCGCTATAGTACGCCCTAATTCAGCAGTGTTCCATATATGTTTCGTCTGAGCTGCCGGCAACTGTCGATACTAGGCTGTACCTCGAGCTTACTCCGGTGGCTGCGGCGATGATGCACTCGCTGCTCGCATTGCTGCCAGCATGTTGGCGCATTGCTGCCAACATGATGATGCATTCGGAACAACGTGCTGCGTCCCCCTGTCACCCCCCCCCCCCCCCCGGCAGGCAAGGTTATCACTGCCTGCCTGCCGTCAAGCTACTGCCGCTGGCCGCTGAGTGAGCTCTCTGCCTGGACCATCGCTAGCAGGTCACACTCAGCCCCCAGCAGTCAGTGCACGAGCACCGGAGCGGCGGCTGCCGCGAGTAGGAATAGGAGTGGTGGCGATGAATTGTGGTAGAATGGAAAAAACGGTGATGGGTGCGCACTGGTCGCCCCCACCTCCCTGAAGGGCTTCCCTCATTAGCAGCCTGCCACCATCCCCTCCCTTTCGGGATTTGAAACTACCGGGTACTGGTGCTCGCTGGTAGTTATCTCCTCCCACGATCTGCAGCTCGGAGCCGCGATGGCTTTCAGTCCTCCGGCAGCAGATACCGAGCGAATGCACTCTGTCAATATCTAAAGACTCGGGCCTGCAGATTGCCGGCCGACCTCTGAACGTAGGGGTCCATACTGGCTTGGTTGGAGCCTTACATTCGCCCACTCCTGGCTCAGTGCCAGTAGCCGAGTGGCATTTGCAGCACCTAGGCAGATGCTGCAGCTGACCCAGCACCATTGCTCTGCTGCCGTATCGGTGGCTTGAGGTTATTGGAGGGGCAGGGCAGGTTGGAAGGCTTGGCAGGTTTATTTGGTGCCTTTGGAGCCTGCTTCCTGTATGAAGCCAGCAGAAGCATTCGCGGGGAGGAAGCCTCGGAGCGCAGGCTCCTTCTTACAGCTGACTCGCGCAGTAGCGCTTGCCGATCGGTCGCCTGTGGATGGACTCGTGCATGCTGCCCGAGCTAGGGCAGTTGAGCGCACGGTGCGGCTATACAGGCTGCACTGGGATGGGCAGACAGACGATGGCGCAATGCATTTTGGGGCGTTGCAATTAAAGTTAGTCCTGCGCAGAGCCTAATGAGCTCGCTGCTTCGAGCGAGGGCTTCGCGAGCGAATAGAAAGTTAAGGTCAATGAGCAGCAGAAGGCCTCAGCCCACCCACTCGTGGTGGCAACCTAGATCGTTAACTGGGAGCACGTTAGTCGTTAACTGGGAGCACGTTAGTCGTTAACTGGGAGCACGTTAGTCGTGGACTAGGATACCCTGGGGGGGGGGTAGTAAATGCTGCCACAAAGCATGCTGCCAAGCCGGCAAAGTAGTGCAACCTAAAGCAAGGCTGCAGTCCAAGCTCAACACCAACAAGCTCGACACTCGAGGCTGCTATGTTGGAGCAGCTGACTAAGACGTAATTCGTCAGCGTGACGTCCTATGCCGAAGTTGCCTGAGGCTCTAAGCTGCTCGCCCCTGCCTTGAAGCCCAGCGGTTGATGTGAGCACAGGTGCTCACAGCAGCACAGGAGGAGACTTTGTCCCACGTACCGATATCACAATTCGAGGTGCCAACCTGCCGAGTGGCTGAGGCATTGCGTCGCGAACCTATCGAGTTTTGGAATGCACAAAATCAAATAAGAATGGCGGAAGTTTCGTTAGCATACTGCCAAAAGGCAGTAGGACTGGCATTTGCCAGGTCTGGCCCGAGCAGGTGGGGCAGTTCTGAAGGCAAAGCAGGTAATGGAAACTTGGCTCGGAGTCGCCCAGAGGCAGAGAAAGGTAAAAGAGACAGCTAAAAGAATTGTCCGTCATCGTGAAGAGAAGCAGTGACAAGTGTAGCAGTCCTGGACATTAGTTAGTCCGGTCTTGCTTTCAAATTTTACATGACTATCACCTCGTAAACAGGTGCCACCGCCCCATGGTGAATGCTTAGGTGGCCTAGTAAGTGGCAGCTGTGAATTCGGACATCGAACCCACGTGCCTGAACAGCTGACTTGGTACACACAAGTATTTATAGGTCAATTGTATTTAAAAGTTGCTGAAAGATCAATCAATAACAGGTCGTCTCGTGGATGCCAGTTGACATGAGCGAGTCCGTGACCTGATTGTCCTATTTCCATCTTCACCCAGGCAAATCAGTAGCACGGGGGGGGGGGCAGAGCTCAGAGTAGACGCTCCCGCTTCGGGAAGGCCACAGCCAGCTCCACTGAGGACAGGGTATTGTATTATTCGAATAGTGCATCTACGTGAGCAAGAGTGTCCCTGTGAAGGTGCATGGTGGCAAGTGGTGTTGGCACCGCATGCGTGAAGCGATAGTTGCTCGTGAAGTGGAATGTGCTGGAAGGCTACGCCACTGAACTTGTAACCAACTGCTCCTCTGCCATTGGACGGCTGCTACGACTGCTGCTAAGAGTCGCTAAACTTCTCCACTGCGCTGCGGGTGTGACGAGTGTTTTGACGAATCTCGATGGGTTTGAGCAACTCCTCGTCCGTATGCTTGATGCCGGCCTGGAAGATGGACATTGCCTCTGCGCGCGAGATGCCTTCTTTCTGGACGAGTGCGTGAACGACGACCTACAACGAACGGTAAGTGTAATGCCCCCTTACAGCAGATGGCAATGCCCCCTCACAGCACATGCATACTGCTGCTGCTATGCACACTCACAAGTGCATGCACGCTTGAGCATTTACATCATAGCGAAGCTTTAAAGATAAAGGCTGACACTGCTATGTATCAACGACAAGAATAAATGCACGGAACTAACTGGCACTAAAAACAAGAAATAAAA
This sequence comes from Cristatella mucedo, assembly GCA_009760855.2. Classification (NCBI taxonomy): domain Eukaryota; kingdom Metazoa; phylum Bryozoa; class Phylactolaemata; family Cristatellidae; genus Cristatella; species Cristatella mucedo. The sequence goes on along the minus strand of WPIO01000023.1, from coordinate 4,663,314 downwards.
AAACAAATGCTACATAAAGTATGTACTCGTAGTTTCTTTCTTTTTCCCTATACTGTGGCCACGAAACTAGACTATTAGAAAAGAGTGGTGCTGAGCTAGAAAGGAAAGAGCTGGTGCTCGTGCGATGGTCTACCAACCTCCTGACCGCAGCCACTTTGTCAAGCCTTGACTGCAATTTGAGCTCTGCATGCACAGTCGAATTAGTGCAGGCAGGCTTATTTTCAGTTTAAAAACCATACCCTAGGTATACGCTCTGCCCAGACGATCATGCTGCATGCCAAGAATCGATATTTCCTACGAAAGTGTTAATGACTGGGGGTAACTCGACCGTTTAAACGTGCAAATGGCGCTGCATGGAGCCACTGGTGAGTAGCCACATCTGCAGCACATACGCCCGACCTCTGACCTCATAACCCGAGCACTTCCTTAGTCACACCGATCTCGAAGCATTAGCATCTTCTCAGTATCAGGGTGTGCGCTTCAGTGTTCAGCTCAGACAAAATTGGCAGACTGCATTTTTGTAGGCACGAGCAGCAATTGTCGTCGACGCCCAGAATCCATGGACATAAACATACATACAGAGTCAACGGTCGTCGGTGTGCGTTTCTACTCAGTTGCTGGCCCAGTGGACAACGTGAGGCAGGTTCGTGCCACATTGTCATCAAGCTGTAGTGAGGGAACTCTTGGGCAAGATCCACCCACGTCAACGAGCTGGGCATGCCAGCCTCTCGAGGACAGCACAAAGCGAGGACGGCACAAACTGGGTAGGAGCCCGGAAGCACTGCCACAGGTGAATGCAGGTGGCGAAAAGCTGGATAAGATCTCGGAGCTGCCAAAAACGGAAGAACGACGCAAACGCCTCAGCTTACCTCGGGGAGCATCACGTACATCACCGCATTGACTGCCTGAGCCACATCATAGCCTGGCACCACCTCGCTTTTGTACATCTCCAGTAGATAGGTAGAAAGCTCCACATACTAGAGCAAGGAGACAAGGAGAAAGCAGACCAGTGAGGTGAACCGAGCGAGGGATGAGGCTGCATCGTCGCTGGTCAGGTGACATACAGCGCCGACTCGGACGAGATTGTGCTACGGTGGCACAATGCAGACGGCTCGGTTGGCAAGTGGTGCGGTGCGCACCAGCGCTCACCTGGTCTTCGTCGTCGATAGGCCCACGCAGAGGCACAGGCTGCTGCTTGACGTACGGCTGAAAATCGCGCTTGAAAGGCGAGTCGACTGCACCGCTCTCGACGTTCTTCATCAGCTCCTGCGGCACAGCAGCAGAGAGCAGATCATGATCTATACGTCCATGCCATCTGGCGGGGGGGGGAATCGGTGTGAGGGTGGGTGGTGCTCGCATATGGGCCGGCATGCAGCAGCAGCAATCAAGCTGGATAAGACAAGTCAGGCCGGGGTGGGGGTCTGTGTGGATGCTATTACCAAGAGACGGCCTCTGTCACTGTGCACGATCTCCACGAGGCTGGCACCGTAATGCTTGCGGCGTTCGATGCTACAGCATAGCAGGCCTCGGCGTTAGGCACTCGCTTTCGTACCCAGGCCATTATTCAAAAAGCAGTGCAGGCAGTCAAGCGATCGACGAAGTCAAATAGCAAATAGTCGAACCGCAACAAAGTCAAATAGCCCGGGGGGAGAGGGTTTCTTTCGTCGTTTCACGGCACGTGCTGCTCATCAGCTGCACGAGCATTTGCAGCCGATCGCGACGTGACTCGAAAACTAGCATGGACAGTAGCGTTTTCCAAGACAGTTTTCTAAGCTCTGCCCACACGTCAGCATCGTGATTGGTCTGTTGATAACCACCTACGGCAATATATGCGGCTGTCTCTGCAGCCCGGCGATCCAACGTAGTGTGTCAATAGCAGAAGCACTTTTCCTCAAAAGTTGCTATCTCAACCCATCGGAACGAGCGACTCCTTTACTTGTCAGTTTAGATCTAGTATTTGGCTTTGGATTATACTGTGAAAAATTCTGCTCTTGTCCTCCTATTGCCCTGCTCAGCACCATCACCAATATATTTTTTCAGCAATGTACGGCCCACAGCAAATACAGCACCACAGTTTGCTACATACTTCTGACCCGATTTCATCGTATGTGATCTTAGTGAACTTTTTAACAGGCATTCGTCCTGCAGAACCGAGACAGAACCGAGTTAGAATAACGTTGGCATGAATAGCTATTACTGTCTAAATATAACGACCAGTTGATGAAAATTTATGGATTTGGGCAAAATATTCATTTGGACAGTGACATGGTTTTGAGTCCATTATTGCCATTTCGACTGAAGAAGTAGCAACTCGTGAGTATTAATGCTGCCTAGCATATGACCAACGATGAAAAGCATACTTGTGTAAGGCAAGAAGCCCGGCAATCAAGTAGTCTGCACTTTGTTCCCAGGCTACATATTCCCTTTTGTTATACGATACTTTTGGCTCCGAGGAACAAATGTCAGTCGAGCAGTGTTCGGGAGGACGTTTGCAAGTCGCTAGTTTTGTTTGCTGCATTGTAAACATCCGTAGAGCACATGCGATAAACTGAAACATTTGCTGGGACAGCAACACTCAGTTTCACGAAAAATAGCCACACAATTGTCGAAGTGAATTTAACACAAGGTACATCTCTGCTTCGGGAAGCTACTGACTAAGCTATTCCATCACTTTTAATGCATTTGGACATAGTTTTCAGCTAGACAGCATCAACCGTATTTTACACGGCTTCAGCATTCAGCCGGTCTACACGCAGTGCAGGCTAGCCTCTATTTAAGCAAACAAGCAGCACTAACTAGCCTCTATTTGAGCAAACAAGCAGCACTGAGGCTGGACGGAGTTTAACTTCCTCCTTTGCCCTCTTGCCTTTGTGAGAAAAGCACGAGCCGCAAGCCAATGTGCAATCCCAAGCAAGCAAATAGAAATAATGCACGATGGGAGGCTGCTCGTGCCCAAGTGCAGAGTGCACGACCAAGCACTTTGAACTAATGCGACTACTTACACTTCTTCGGTTTCCTTTGAATACCTGAAGACGGGTGCCGGAGCAGGCTCATCTTGATCGAGCGTGGCGATCGCCTGGTCCTCGCTTTCGGCTGAGCTGGAATCCTCAGAGTGTGCCTCTGCCTCCAGCGCAGCAGCACCAGCAGCATCGCCTCGAGCCCCATGGCCACAACCGCCAAGACGAGCAGCAGCCGGACGGCCGCGATCGCTTAGCCTGCCGCCGATGCCAAGCGAAGCAGGGCTGCTTCTGACGTCTAGTAGCCACGCAGCGCTGCCCTTCGGGTTTTCTAAGAGAGAAGGCTCGTGGCTCAAGCACTTGACCGATACGGGCACTGTGTGCGCATGGGAGCAAGCGCCCGTGCGACTGTGTGCGCGTGTGTCTACTGCGCTCGCACCTCTCACTGGCTAATGGAGGAGTGGCCAGAAGCACCGGGCAACAAGTGGCTACGTGGACTGCATGCAGAGAGGGGCACACGTTCGAGGGGGCGCTGAGTCGACTCCAGAGACATACCCCGAACACGACTCAAATGGGTGCAGGGGGTACGCAGATGGATGCAGGGGGCAAAAAGGGGGACGGTGGATGCAGGCTGCGCGACCGAAGGAGCAACAAGAAGAGGCCGAGCGAGCACGGAGCAGACTGTCTGGCGGACACACACTGTCGCGGGTGCTGTCTCGGGTTGCTAACTGGCAGGATCGGTCGCGCTTCCGCTGCTGCCGGACATACCGTACAGTGCCCTGAAGTAGTCGCATGGCCCTGCGGTGATCGTTTGCAGTGCTCGCCCTTGTAAGTAGTCGTCTGCGTGCCTCACCGCTAGCTCGAACACTTTCGGGTCCTTGTACTGCTGCTTCCCTGCCTCCTTGAGAGCGGAAAACAGAGTGGCAAGATTTTCACGTCCGAGAAGCACTCGCCGGCAAAGATCTGAGCAGCTACGCAGAGGGGAGCCAGCGAATGGCTGCAGCAATGGCCAGAGCCAGAGGCGCACACGAGAGGAACGGCGGTTAGGAATGGACAAGGCATGCTCTCAGCCACTCACCACAAACTCTCTATGCTTAGGTCCAGGATATTCACACAGCTGCTTCCGTGCAGATTTTCTGCTAACAGGAAGTCTACGAGAAATATCGATTGGCAAGCAAGTTAGTTATTAGCCCAGCATGGAAGAAAATCAGTCAAAATCACAGGCTGCTTTTATTTCACACGGACAATGTAACCCTTGCATGCCCCACCCCGGGCGACTCGCAGTGCGGCGTAGCCACGAAACTTTTAGGGGCATGGCAACAATCGACCTTTTTCGGCTAAGGCATGGTGCACGGTCTAGAGCTGGGTGAAGGTCAGCAGCCCCGCCTCCGACCACACCCCGGTGACTCAGTGGCAGATTCGATTACTGCGAAAGTGCGCTCAGCTCCTGGTCGGCATCCCGAATGTCCATGCAGCATAGTTTACCTGACCCAAAATGGTGTTACGAGATTTACTCTCAGGAGCAAGTGATGGAATCTCTCTGCCACTCACTACCGAGGAACCGGCACTGCTGTCTGTCGGTATGACACGAGGCAAAGCTTGCATTAGCTGGATATGGCCAACCCCATGCCACCCTCTGGAGGGCTTAGATTAAGCTAAGGCTAGGTATTTTGCTTATGGGTGCTGCATTTTCGGAGCCCCACCTTCAGATGGTTCTGAGACGTGAAACCTTTCCAAAAACCCTGAATATCTGACCCTTTGAAAACCCACTCTATCGACAGGCTCATTAGTAATAGAAGAAATCCCCTCATTGCCTCTTGGAGGCAGCCTGCTAGACATGCCAGAAAATCAAATGAAAGCTTAGGGGTTACAATGTACACTTTCACTCAATGCCTGGTGTAGTACAGACACACAGCTGGGCCACCCACAGCAAAACTTCCCATGAGAGCAATTCCTGTGGTAGCACATGGTGGCATTACTTTGACAGCAAAATATACTATATTCCATCGACAATGTGCATATTGAAAATTGCGACATTTTTACTTAACTAGTTTTCACTCTCTGGCATCTTGGTTATTATTCCGAAATCAGATAGTGCTTTCCATGCAGTTTCGCTCATTCGCTGGACTGGTCTAGGGAGTCGTCGGCTCAACTTCCAAGCACATGACATGACATCCTTTCTTCTAGAGTTACAATCTCCTTTTGGTGTATCAAGAGCTTCATAAATCCAGTGGACAAGGCACCAAGGTTTTTTTTACAGCTCGAAGACAGGTTGGTTCAAGCATCATCTTAGCAGCCCTGATTTGGGCCAGGGAGCCAGGTGCTCGTCTTAATCGACTAAAAAGGTCGCAGGCTTGTGCCCTAATGCATATGTAAAGGGCCTACATAGAGCTAAGTTTCCTTGGGGTGCTATAGAAATGACATGTACATACCACATATGCATATGTGGAGCGCCTCTTATGCAACGGCTCAGATTCCTTGCTCGATCTTGATACTACCCATCTTTCCAAATAAGCTCACATCCCCTTCTACCTCTACATTAGCACTTTCCGGCTGCACTGCCAGCAATTTAACTTCTTAATGTCCTGCTTCCATCAGTATTGGACACCCCTACTGTGTGGCAAGATGAGGTATGCAAATGTTTACAGCATTCCAGTATCACTCCAGAAGCACTGCATGTGAAGAAGGCTGTAAAAAAAACATGCATCGTCGGAGCACTTCTGCATTGTGCCATATTGGTTATACAAACTGGCAAAAGGAAGTAATGTTATATAGTAGTAAGCCCCTTATGTAAGACCACCACTCAGGAGGTAGCAAAAAAGTGCTTAAAGTAGGACTAGGCTTGGTATCAAGAACAGAATGAAAACGAGAAAAATGCATGCATTTTCATTTGTAGGTTGCGGGTGCAAAAACTGCATTGCATTGCTTGAATGCATTGCATGTATCGTGTGAAATACGTGAAACACCGGAAGATTAACAGCAGATGTGCATGGCCGCCATAATCCCATGTCTCTGTTGGTATGAGCTCGTATGTGAAGTGCAGCGGGCTCTTGACCTTACGGTTGTAGCTATGCAAAATTAGCTATACAAACTCCATTCTGTAATAAAGTGCATACCTACATCCAAAGTAGGCCTGCATCAAGCTCTGTACCAAGAACACTTCCGTGTTATAAAAGCAAACAGTAAATAACCAGCCCCTTCACCAGCCGAATAAGTTGTCAGGGAAGAACCCTGCTCTTTGACTGCAAAACCAATGTTGGATTATCACACCTCGAGAAAACCAGTTAAGCATATTTAACCCCGGCAGGCGCCCAGCATTAGTAAAGAAAGATACATCTTTGGTCACTTACTTGGAGCATTCAGACGAGCCATAATTTAAGAAGCGAAGAGTGAACTTGGCCTTGCTTGAAGATTCAATCTGGAAAGGTAAGCCATAACGAAACATGCTGGAACTGTGGGCTTGATTGAGTTAGTCGGCTGCTAAAGGCAGCTTCTAGAACGAAGATGAGAACCAGAAAACAAACTAGAAAAACGTGCAATAGTAGTTATAAGCTAATGACAACAAGGTACAAGTATCTCGGAACTGAACATATGGAAGCCCGAATGCTACGTACAAGGATTCTCAGAGAAAAATCAGCTACAGCTGGAATATAAAGAGCTTTTACACAGGGCCTTCGATACCTGTATCACAAAGAGACAAGGCCAAAAGGCAGAGACATGCGAACTGCCCGAGTGAAGCAAGCAAAATGTCTACGATTTTGTGATCGTGTGATCGAGTGCCGGTTACAACAGATACACATGCCAATTCGTGTGCAAAAGTAATTCATACCTGCAAGTCATGCAGGGAAAGCCTACAGAGTGAGCTGAAGTAGCTAGTACTTGTGGCAGCCTAAGGTTACTACGGTATCAGTGATGATGAACACGTCGACGATGAGGTACGAACACCATGAACTCTATACAACGTACAATGTTCTGAAGACTAGCAAGTAAAAAATACAACAAAAACGACGAAATAAGCTATGAGGTAAGAGTTTGAGGCGATAGTCACGTGACGGCAGAAACATATGAGCATAAACGTGTCCTTGTGCAAGAATAGTAGAAGTTGGCATATGTTTGGAAGTAGTTAAGCATAATGTGCAGGTGCTGCCATATCAATTCAGATCTTCCAGCATTTGGTTGCATTACCTTCTAATCAAGCATTATTTAATTTTATTTAGTTCTAGCTGATTTAGCAGCCTCTTTTTGCATAGCAACAGAAGAGCCTTTATGGCTATCACCACCGCTTGTAGTGGCTATAAATGATCGCCCACCGCAGGATTCGAACCCACAACCTCGGGGCCGAGGTCGTGAAAAGCAACCGCTTTACCTAGTGAGCCATTACGGCATTATAGCCCCTATCCATTGAATGCTTTTCTTATGGGTGGAACAGCAGTTCCATATAATAATCGATCTAGTCGACTTAGACAAACATTAACAATTGAAGGTAGTCTAGTAATTTTGACTAAAATAGAACCAGTCAATAGGTGGCATAATATGGATCGGGTTGGTAAGTTCCTATTCCGGAGTGTCCAGAAGTATATGTAGTACACGACACATCCTTACAGAAATTACCTGCCTATGGACATCTAAACACTTATCCCTTCGGGCTGCTAGGTCTGCCATGCCGGCGGTGTTACATACACCGCCGGCTAATAACCTGCATATTAGTTCTGAGCCGAGATGGCGCACTAGGTAACGCGGTTGCTTTTTCACGATCTCGCTTCCGAGGTCGTGGGTTCGAATTATGTAGTAGGCGATCTTTATCACCACTGCGAGAGGTGGTGATAGCCGTAAAGGCTTTTCTGTCGCTATATAAAAGAGGCAGTTAAATAAGCTAGTTTTTTAAGCCATTTTTTCATATGTTTGCTCCAGCCTATCAGATCTACTCACCCACCAGGCCAAACATCGCACCAACCCCTTTTCGGGATCTAAGTCTACTAATACCTCGTACAAACTTCAAATCCTTAGGAGACCATGCATTTAGTTCGTATGCTCCCAAAGCCTGGAACTCCCGACCTGCGTCAGAACATCCCCTGACCTGACCACATTTAAAAAGAACTTAAAAACACCTATTTAGGACAACATTTAGTGGGTCTCTGTGATTCGACCTTTATGTGCTTATGTGTGCTGACACTGTGCATACTGCCACTAACCATATTTGCAAGCTGATCCTGTGTATGTCACCTCTAACCATGTTATACTTGTTGACATTTAGCATGCTTATATTAACCATTCGACCATGCTTCTATTGCAGCAAATGTAAAGTGCCTAGAAAGAGATAAAGTTCTCTGAGGGCACTATACAAATGTATTAATATTAGTATTATTAAGCAACATGTTGTAGGAGTTATCAATATCTGATCATTCTTGGCATTTGACATGCATGCCGTTGGCTCAGAAAACGAGATTTCGGGCCACGATGACGAGCAGCTATGTTGTTATGGAAATGGCATGAGCTCATCATTATTGAGATTGTCAACTAAATTAAATCACCCAACCCAGAGAGAGTGGAAAGAAGGTGGATGCATCCTAAGAGCTGGTTTCAGCAAACGAATTTCTAAAAGACGGTGGAGTTAGGTCAACCAGGGCAGGATTCTTGCACAGCCACAGTACGAACCTGATCTCTTCTACCTAAACTTACCACGGCTGGCCAGAATGGATCTTTTTGATACTTGTACCAAACTAGCATATCTTTCCTGAATACCACCGGCGAGTCGTTGCCTGGAAACATAAGAATGTTCTAGAATAGGCTACTGAGCTCTTGCTGCACCAAAAAAAACAACATAAAAGAAACAGACGGCCAAAGCTGAATCGTCATAACAAAGCACGCAGTTGATTGCTACAGTGTGTCGATCTAGCTCAAGATTAATATCGGGTGCTATGCTAAAACGCTAAGCCTAAGCAGCACAAAATGGGCTAAGCACAAAAGCTGCGTTGCCCAACCCTTGGCAACCACCCTTCCCATCCGGCCTCGATTGTGTAATCAAAAAAAATCCTAGCTGACTAAACTGCCTCTTTTTGTATAGCGACAGAAGAGCCTTTACGGCTATCACCACCGCTTGCAGTAGCGATAAAGAATCGCCCACCACAGGAATCGAACCCACGACCTCGGGACCGAGGTCGTGAAAGCAACCGCCTTACTTAGTGTGCCGTCATAAAGCATAAAGTCCTGCTGGTCAAGCACAAACACGCAATCAAAGAGGCTTCCAATGCTGGGACAGAAAAGAAGACTGTAAAGTCGGCTAATGAAGGTTTGTGGACAAACGAATATCAAGTTTGTAAAAAAAAATAACCCTTTGCCACAGGAAAGTAAGGCTGCCACGACAAAGTAGCTGAGTTTGGTGGTGTGACACTTTCTAATATTTTTCACGTGCGTAGCCAGATGATGCACTAGTGGCTGAGTGGTAATTGGGCACCTTTTGGTTCAGTTGTCCTTCATCAGACTAAAAATATGTGTTCTGACCATTCAATCAACGCCTTCGCCTAGACGCCCTAGTTTACAGCCGACATGAAACTAGCTGGTACTACTAAGCATAAGCTTCAAAAAGAAAAAAGATGCACACTGTCCAGATTGGATAACTTTTGCTATACATTGCATTAAACGTCCTTGAATTTTATTCTCTGCAATCACGAACATGTATTGCAAAAATTATCCAACCAAAATCAGAAAAGAGCTCCTGCAGTAGTGTACAAGCAGAACCAAACTCAAATTTGAAATTTTACATTGATCCGTCAAGTATTGGCTGTTATGGAATTTAGAAGGTATGCAGCTACAGCGTAATGAAGCTGTTTGAAAGTCACAATCATGTACTTGAATAATCTGCACATATGTACTTCAGCAAACCAAGGTTCAACAAGTTGGGACACAAGTAGTATATGATGCACAGATAAGTAAGTTTTTTATTTGCATAGATACATTACTTAGGGTTAGATATGATTGCCTAATCATTTTTAATTTTTCCTTTTATATAGAAACCGCCAAAAGTTCAGGTACTATTTCTAACATGTTTGAGCTTTAAAAAGGCACTCTAGGCAATTATTTATTTGTCGGACCAATCTTCTCAGTAAATTCTCGATATGTATCCTTTGGGGCTAAGGCTGATAGTCGTGAATCACGAGAATTGCAGTAATCTAAATGCGAAGTCACATATGGGTGAACCAGCTTTGGCTGTCCTACTCTATCTAAGCTAGCTCTGATTTTGATGATGTTCCTTAGCAGAAAGTGAAGGAAATCAGTTCATCCAATGACAATTTGTTTTGGAATAGTATATTTAGATTACGGCGAACATCACGGGAGCGATGCTCAATGAACCAATTTTGAGGGTTATGTCTTGTGTAACTTTTGGGTGACTCTAGGTTTTCCTATAAATGCTAGGCTGGTCTTATCGTCATGTTTCAACACTTTAGTAGCCATCCACATGCAAATATTGTCGATGCAGGGTTGAAGGCAATTATCATTATTACTAGCGTATCACTGCTGCATAACAATGCCGGTCTGAGTATCTGCTGACTTTGTGGTTATACCCAGCTAGCTGCTGGTAAGTCCGGCCAAATGTCGGGCAAGGACTCTATGCCATAATAATAATAATAATAATAATAATAATAATAATAATAATGAGATGCATGAGTCGTGAAGTGCTCGAATCTTACCTTCAGTCTCTTCCTGTTTTTGGCATTGTCAAAAGAGTTTGTAGATGCAACGTCTCAGTCGAGTTTCGGTATTGAAGCAATGAATGGCTTCATTTGTTTTTTTTTTTCTCGTCTGCGGTAAGTACGCTTACATTCTGCTTGCCTAATACTATTCCCATTTATTGCTGAGAAACCACAACCCAGTGAAGAAGATTATGCACGTCCATCGCTTACCAAAGGCAAGTGCAGCACGCGACTTCCGGTCGGTAACGCTCACCTAGGCATCCTTGCAATATGCCAATTCTGCTGATCCACGTATAAGCTGGGAAACTAGGAAGCGCCAGTTACCGATTCGGGTGACAGCAAAGGGGGAGGGTAATAGTGCACAGACAGAGCTCAAGCTGCTGCTGGAATGCCATGGCCACCCTTTTGAACAACCCTTTTAGGTTAGTGAGTTTCATAGTCATGAGAAGCATGAGTCTCATAGTCATGTAAAGTATTTTAATGTCCAATTTAAACTATAAGTACATATGCAAATTAGCAAAATAATCTCCCTTTTTCGACACTGACCACTGTTGTACCACGCTGTAACTACTATTAATAAATCACGCAGGACTCCATATAAATGTGACGTCAGTGACTGTGACTAGCACACTAACAAACCTAGCTTATTACAGAGGTAGGTTATCATTATTATTATTAACATGCACCAGAACAACAGTCACACCCCAACCATCGAAAACATAAGCAGCAGGACACTAAACTGCATTAACTAGCAAGAAAAAAGCAACTCCTCGAAGCACTACAAATGTAGGCATCAACAAATAGAGATCACAGTTTTCTACCAGCCTAAATGTATTCCCTGAGCCAGTCAACCATCGATATGTATGCACAAGGAAAAAGTCGTGGCTTGAAGTATGGTGTCCAAAAACAGAAAATTCAGCGCCTCATGAGAACACACACACAACATCTACTGTATGTGCAAATACCTACCACTGCAAACAATGCATAGCTTTCTCGTTGAAGCTGCCTGCATCGACTCTAGCCTGTCATAACTTACCCTCCAATACAGCAGGCAGCTCGTCACTCGATGAGCTGTCATTTCCGATTGTGTCGTGCAGTGTGGATGGTTCAATCGACGATAGTCTCACCTTTTCACCTATTGCGGTCTCAACTTTGGCAGGGCTATGAATAGATATGGGTCGCATTGTTTTGGCATTGCAAATGTCTTCAGGGTGGAACTTGAAGCCAGCATCAGAAGGAAGTGATTCCACGACAGTCTTCACAGTAATGACTGGTTCATGACTAGTATTAGTAATGTCGCTAGCCTCCTGGTTGGCACTCTTCCAACCGCTGAGATCGGCCGAAGTGCCATTACCGATTCCATTTTTAATCTGCTGCTGATTAGCTGAATCGATAGCCAGCGGCTCTTGAGCACTGGCTGTCACAATAGGCATCAGAGCCCCAGATCGGACGGTCTCGACAAGTGGACCGATGAGATCGGTTTCAATCATCGGTTCGGTAACAGCACTACGATGCTGCTCCATGCTAAGCGAACTTGCTGGAGAACCAGCTGGGCAAGCCGATTCTCCTGCAGCCACTGTTGGGTCTATTTTCCTATCGACGAGCAACCTTGGGCTAGGAATGGAGGCTGGTTCCAAGCAGCCAGCATTGGTAGATGGTGGCTGCACTCCTTGCTGCTCTTGACTAGCACCATCAACACGTCCACACAATCCAGTGCATGTCTGTATAAGCACAGCAGTGTCAGCTGAGCCTACACATGCTTCCATAGCCTGTGGGACTTCAGGCGGTTCACGTGGAAGCCCCAAGCAAACAAGGGAACGTTCTGCATTGTCAGTGAATGATATATTTACTGTGGAGACAACGTCACGAGCTTCATTAGTACCAAGTTCAGAGTCAGCTGGATTATACAAGACATCATTCATGCGGGAGTTTTCCGAGCCAACGACGAGCTTGACTTTCTTCGAAACGGGGTCTGCAAGTGCAACATCCAAGGGTACTACATGATGACCCAATTGAGTGATACCTGCTTGCTCCTGATTCTCCGACAAATGATCCTGCTCTTTATCATTACTATCACAGGACAGAAGGTCATGCACAGGTTCGATAGTCAGATCTTGTCCTCGTGGGTACTTTGAATCGGCATCTAAGCAAAAGATTAAAAGACACTTAATAAGCAGGCACCAGCTGCATCTATGAATATGCATGCTGCATTCATGCATCCACCAGCTGCATCCATACTACTACTTGAAACCGCAACAGTGAGATGCAATGTAGCCAACCAGATGCAAAGAATAATGTAATGATAATGATTTATAATGTATCTCCCGTGTAACTCCACAAAGATTGTATTGGTGTTAGTTTGCAGGAGAGTTTTGCATAGTGCACTCACAGCCTAGGCGGCTTTCGGTACACATTCGGTAGCCAAAAGACTTCATGGCATGCAACAAAGAGAAAGTGGAAAGCATAGCAGAATCAGGAGAACAGTTGAGGTAGTGAGTAGCATGGATGTAGCAGCTCAGGACCGCTGGAAAGGATGAGCCATAGTCGGCAGCAGGAGAGTAGTTGTCGTTACGTAAAAATTGTGGAAGCGAGTTCCACAGTCTAGGACCTGCAGAGCTATAGCTTCTGTAGCCAACGTTCTTTAAGCGGAGGAATGGAACAGCTAATTGATTGTCCATATAGGAACTGGGGGCACGAGAAGGCTGAAACTGGTCTAGCAGTTCAGCTAGGTATGGAGGATCCAAGCCGTGGCGGGCCTTGTGGGTAAGCATCAGAACTTTGATCTGTATTCATTGATCAACCGGCAGCCATCCTAGCTCTTTTAGCAAAGAAGACACGCGGTCAAACCTATGGGACTTGAAAACAAGCCTTGATGCCATATTCATTGCCATTTGCAGTGGCCAAGTTGCTTGTTTTGGTAGCCCAGCCAAATGGGAATTGCAATAATCAAGCCGAGACAGAACTAAAGAGCTAGTTAAATTTTTTACGAGCCACTGTGGGAGACAACTCCTAATCTTGGATAGGGATCGGATGTGATGGCTAGCTGTAGAGGCAGTCTTCTGAATGAAGCTTTTGAAATTGAGGCAGCTGTCGAATACGACACCTAAATTTCAAGCACGTGGTGATGGTCGCACAACAGTATCACCAATTAGACGACCAAAGCCTTCTAATCCAGCCACACACTTAGGGTGTCCTATGAGCAGCAGTTCAGTTGTATTGCCCATTCAGTTTTAAGAAATTTTCCGTCATCCAGGATCAAATGTCGGCAAGGCAAGCATTCAGTTTATCAGTTGCTGCAGCAGATTCCGATGGTTTAAATGACAAATAGAGCTGAGTAGTGTCAGCATAAACGCAATATCCTATTCCAGGGCCTTAATTACTTTTCCCAGAGCTCGAGTATAAATGAAGAACAGCAAGGAACCGAGGACAGACCCTTGAGGGACTCCAAAGGGGAACGGTCTCGCTGGTGAGACCTGACCCCCACACAACACGGATTGAATGAGATCAGACAAGTACGATTTAAATCATGCGAGTGTCTTGTCTGCCAGACCGATCGTTGTTCTCAATCGTTCCGGTAGGATATCATGATCAATGGTATCGAAGGATAGATCTAGCAGATCTGATAGATCTAGCAGAGCAAGGAGAGTGACATTCCCGCCACCGTTGCTGCATAGAATGACATTTTTAACATGGCAGAGAGCGTTTTCAGTGGAGTGCTGCCTCTTGAACCCTGCTCAGAAGGAGCTATGCAAGCTACTACGAAGAATCGCTTACCAGTCTCTTTAAAGTTGCAAGCCTGACTAGGGTCATCAGCATTAAGCTTTTGAAGCTGCAGAGATTTACATGGCTCTGTAGCAACAGAGTCGTCGCATTCGTTCAGCAGAGATGATTGGGCAGATGGAGGTCTGGCCTCCTTTTGATCTTGCCGCTGGTCCTCATCAGATGCTAAACATTATGGGAATATCACCCTTTCTTATAAAGATATTGGAACTGAATGCATAGTACACAGACAAGACTATATCCTTGTGCTGAGACCAAGGGTTGTCGGTGAAAAAAATGTGAATTGTGGATTTTAGTAGCAGCTCATAAAAGGTCATAGCCAATTAAGCATGATGATAGAGATGATAAAACTGCTAAGAATGAAAAAATATAAGGAAATAGAATAAAAATAATAATAGGTCTTTTGTGAAGAATCCTAAGAAATACATCTTAGCAATGCGTTTTGCAGCTCACACAAAGAAAAGCAATAACCTAGGGTTAACGATATCATCCATGAACAAGCAAGAAGATGATACAGTAGATACTCAGGGCTGCCGGTTAGTTGGACTCCTGGTCAGTAACATTAAATGAATCATGCAAAGATAAGCAGGCAAATCACCAAAAAATCCATTAGGCCACTGCAGCAGGTAAATAAATATGGCTTCAAGGCTAATTAACAAATCCCAGAGATTCGACCATGTGTACACTTTGCTCAACGATTCGACCACGTGTGTCCTTTGCTCAATGACCCCCAGGTCCTCTATGGACAATAAATTAGCTGTTCCATTCATTTGCCTAAAGACCGTTGGCGACAGAAGCTTTTGCTCTTCAGGTACCACACTGTGGAACTCACTTCCACAATTATCCGGCAACGACATTTACTCTCCTACTGCACATCCTTTTCAGCGGTCTGTGAGCTGCTACTTCCATGCTACTCACTACCTCAACTGCCCTCCTGACTCGGCTATGCTTCTCACTTTCTTCTTGTTAAGCTTAAGATGAAGTATTTTGGCTACCGAATGCGTACCGAAAGCTGCTTACGCTTTAAGAGTGCTATAGAAAACTCTCCTGCGTAGCATCCACATAGTCATTGTGCCTTTGTGGAGTAACAGCTGATTACATTACATTAAAGGAACAAAAAAGACTAACAAGTTCAATTTGGTGCATGTAAGCTAAGCTCCCTGTACCAATCTGTACCGACAACCTGCATCGACTTCCAGATTCTGACATACATTAGCAGGGAGGTTCACCAGCTGCCTATCTCGAATCAAATCGACTCCAGATACTCTCTCTGCCTCACTGGTTGCTTCACTGACTTGTAACAGCCTACCTATCAAACCTCTTTGCTCCCCCAGTATGCTGCTCTTGCCAACTCCTGCTTCTCAGTTTCCAGTCGTCTTGCAGTTTCTTGCACCAAACCGAAATCTGGTGATCGGTCCTTCATCACGATCTTGATCCCGAGGTCGTGAGTTCAAATCCTGGGGTGGGCGATCTTTTGTCACCACTGCAAGCAGTGGTGATTGCCGTAGCGGCTCTTCTGCCGTTATACAAAAGAAGCTGTTAAATCAGCTACTACTTCTTATGATTATTTCGTGTGCAAAGAGAATCTGGAACTCGTGTCGGTCACCACCCGTAATGACTTCATTACATGTAATAGCATCATTTATGTCTGAGCTAAAGATGCATCTGTTCCACTAAGCTTTCGCTTCGCCCCAGAGAACTTAAATTTTTTGTTCTCGCATGCTTCGGTCGCTTACCTGTGTATGATTCAATGCTGGCTACTAACTAGAGGTATTGTTACCTCGGTGGCCCTGAATGTCTTCATTAGTGCTTTTGCACGCTGGCCTACGTGTGATATATATGTGCTCATGCATACTTATCTAATCATGATATAGTGGATGTTTTTCACTGTATCATGATTATGTATCACTTTTTTTTCTTTCAGCGAGTTTCAAAGCACTTGGATAGAGATTTGGTTTTCCTATGGTACATATGTAACTATAAAATCAATCTATTACTATAATAATGGTTACTATTAAAGCACAAGTATACACGTGAGTCATCTGCATAACAATCGGGGGATTATATCTGCAAGAGGTATAAACTGACTAGAGTATAAACAAGAGTAATAACTAGTATAACAAGAATATAAACTGTGAGGAGTCCTAAAACCGATCCCTGGGGAATGCCATACTTCACATGCTTACTGGATGACCTTTGGCCTCTGACAACTACTCTCTGAATTTGCCACTGAGATAAGACCTAAAATATTGAAGCACAGCGCCAGGTGAGGCTGCCGGTACTCAAGAATTTGGTGATCAGCAGTATCAATAGCTGCTGATCGATCCAGCAGAACCAGCAGAGAGACCTTAACTCAGTCGGCATTCTTGAGAAGGTACACTACACTTACACACTCATAGATTCATACATTCACAGGAGTGCTGACTCGGGATTAATTTACTATAAAACCTTATAGGAATTTACTTGCTAGGTTTAAGTTGTGATGTGACTTGCATAACTGGTCTAGCTCTATTCGTCCCAGTGTCTTAGATACATTATGCTTGTTGTTAATGAGCATTTTACCACTAACCATTCTATCATACTTCCCTTTCAGCAAATGTAAAGTGCCTAGAAAGAGATTGAGCTCTCTGGGGGTGCTATAACAAATGTATTATTATTTATTATACAGCAACAGGAAGACTGGGCATATGTTCTTAAGCTTGCCTCGGCATGTCAACTTCGAAATGAGTGGCAGGACAATAGCCTCTTTAGAAGAGGCTGGGACAGATTCCGATGTTACAGACATATTTAATACGTTAGTTACGGATGGCTCCAGCAAATCTATGCATCTCAGAAGAACAGTAGGTACAGGGTCTAGACGGCTAGAAGTCTATTTATTTGGGAGATAAACTTTGAGATGAAGGCAGCTAAGGAAGATTTGAAGGTGATACTTAAGGCACAGCACGAAACAGAGATTGAAGACTTCGGAGTATGTTAATTTGGGGATGGACTCTGTTGTTTGACAATCTTTTTCCTAAAGAACTAAAGACAATCACACCGGTGACCGGCATTCACTCCATAATTTTTTACTGATTTAGACAGGAGTTTATTGATGATTAATCATTTTGGCATTATCAACATAATTTTTTACTGATTTAGATAGGATTTTATTGATGATAAATCATTTTGGCATTATCAACAATGACAGCAGGCAGGAGCTAATGTATCTGCTATGAAACTGCTATTTGCCCTGAATATTTGGTACACGCACTTTCAGTGGTGGCAAAGAATGACAACCACATGCACTTCAGAAGAGAACAACCAGACTAGGAAAAATCATTTCTATAACAACGACTGCTTTGAAAAACCTTACTACTCGGTATTGAAGATTACCGCCTACTATTAAAGTGTCTGCCGAGTCCAAACCACTTATGTGGACGTGTGAGGGACAACGAAAGCTGACTTAGGAAGCCTCGAGCATTGGGCGGTGGCCCTGCTAAGGACCGGACTGCCTAGGTAGCCACTGGCTCTCGAGCAGTCGAGAATCAGGCCGACAATGACACTCGGAGGATGACTAGGCAGTATGGCACAAATCTATGTATTGAAGGCATCTGTGAGGACATCCATCTACTACGAACGGCCACCAGCTTTCGGGTAGGTTTGGGATGAACAATGGCTAGACAGTGCAAAAACAATGCAAGCATGAAATACAAGGGCTGCCGGAGAACGAGTACACGAGGGATAGAGTTGGATCTATAGGGTTGGATCTATGATGGCACTCTAGAGTGCTCAGACTAGGCTTACGTTTCAGTAAATAAAGAGCTTGGATTTGGAGCCAGGAGACTTGTTGCTCGGTCGGGCTACTCGGCCTGACCACAGTTTGTCCGTGGGCTGTCACGAGCCCGTGTAAAGGGACGACACATGATCATTGGATGTATTGATTGTGATAATCATTGCCATGATTATGCAGGCATGCCAGTGCAGAGAGTAGTCGAGTACAACACATCTGGCACGGAAGGCTTACAATGGGTATAGATATCGACATGGCATTTTTTTGGCTGGGGGAGACTTATCACCATCGAGGGGGGAGGAGGGGGCATCAATAGCTACAGCACATTTATTATGGACCACACAGCTTTGATAGACTTGAGTATAGGGCACCCTCACTACAGTCCCCTTGGGATTTCCAGAAGAGCTGACTACATTAGCCATTAGCTCAAAAACATGGCATTCACATCTAAAGCTCACGATGCTATGCTGAATTCAATGGAATCTACATCCTTCTAAAAGTGGCGAGATGGCATAGGCCAATACAGTCAGCAGCAAGCAGATGGCACTTAAGAAGCTTACACACACCTTTGTGAGCTGTGAGAGATGCTTTAGCTCCAAGGTGTGCTGCAGCTCCAGTCGCATTGCAATTCAGCAGCCCAGCCGAAGAATCAAGTTCACTGAAAGCAGCTGTTGGGTGGCCCAAAGCAGCAATACCCGATACCGTGGGAATCACTGCAGTGTCGTCGCTTTTACTCTCACCAGGGTTGCTTCCTTGCATTAAGCGCAGAGAGCGCCTCCTATTCAGACTCGTGCTACCGCAGGGAGTATGCTGAACTTCTGCAGTCGTGCTGCTTCCATCGGCAGAAGCAACGACATCCACACTCAGTGGCAGGGATGCCGTGCAGAGCCGTTTCCTATCAGGACTGCTTGGGGCTGATTCCAGTGCTGGGCTCTCAGCAGCCTTGTCAGCATCGCCTCGTTCAACAACACGCGAGGAAACACTGTCACCTGCAGAGGCTGAGTACTGCATGGTGTTGGATATTGGCCGATGGTTGTCTTTTAGTCGAGGGCTGAATCGCCGGTCATGATCTGTGACGTCTGCAAGTGCCTTGGCAGGAGTTTGCCTCACTCGTTTAGACATCTCTTACAGTTGAGGTCGCTGAAAACACATCAGCAATCAATTGCCAACACTGCGAGCATGCGGTGAACCTATCTTTTTTTGTTCCGGTGTGCTTTACGTGCTTACTTAAGCTTGGTTCGTACATGTTACTAGCCATTGGTCTTGCTGCCTTAAGCATGATACGTGTTTGCTTCTGCCTGTTTGATACCATGCAAGACACTAACACTTGGATACTGATGCTCTTTCAAAGAGTTGTAAAAGGCCTAGATGGAGATTAAGTTCTCTTGAGGTGCTATACAAACTACCTATTACTCTTATTATTAGTGTTGTTGTTAGTATTATTGTTCTAATCGGAACATACTGCATTAAAAACCTAATTCAGAGGTGGAAAACGGCAGGACAAAAAAGGCTGTTGAGGTAATAAAAAAAGGTGACATCTGCAATAGCTTGAATGGACTTCACTTAAATGGAAATAAAATTCACCGACACGAAACTTGGCTCAAGAGCAGAATTATAGGCCCTAGTCAAACGGCATCTTCATGCCGCCTACAGAAGCGTTTGTTAATAAGGCGGCTATCGATGCCGAACAATACTAGTCACATGCGGTCCTTCATAGAAACGACAAACCGCCACAGACAACAAAAGCCAACACGAGTCGCGATAAATCCGGCAAACTGAAATCATACTAAACTCGCAAACTCGCTCCGTCAAGATAAAGCAATTATAGCAACTTTGTTGCTACAAACTTGAATACACAGCACAGTAATGGCTGACCAGCGGCGAAGAAGCGGTCTCCGACATTACCGATGTTGCCGAAGCTGACAAGCAAGTCACGGCTGCATTCAATAAAACAAGATTACCTCAAGGTACACCTGGTATCGACCATGCACTAGTATAATCCTACAAACGGTAGTAGAGTGAGACAGATCGGCGACAAGGCCGACTGAGAACATAAACAGAAAGAACGCTACAAGGCACGTGGTAGGCTCATAAAGCCACTGAACAAGGCCAGGCGGACGCCTAGCGTTGTTACCGGCGGGCTTAAGTCACCTCTGCAATGGAAGCACGTGACATTGAGTGTCTACAGAAAGGAGCAGATCCATAGTGATGTGAGTGACGATAAGATGGGCGGTAGGCAATATCTAGCTAGCGTAAGACCTTGCACAGCGTGGGTGCCGGCGGGCGTAAGCTACAAATGCGGAAGACGAGAAAGCTAGGATTAGAACAAGCACTTTATCTTCGCGGTTACTCACGGTTCCACTGTAGCTCAGCCAGTACTCAGTCGCTCGCCGGCACGGACGAAGGAAACAACGACCGCGACCACAGTCTATTCCGTCCCCAGTTAGGAGGGGTGGAGGTAGGCGGGCACTGATGGCTGGGTGGGGTGATGACCGGAGATGACGACATCCTTTCCACCCCTCCAACCGGAGCGATAACCTCGAGGCTCTAAAGGAAGGAACCGGCTGCGAATTCCGACCCTTGGCTTCGGGCGCCTCGATCGTCCCAAAAACTTCTAGACTGAGAGTGACCGAAACTTCAAACCTTGCTAGTAAGTTCCAGTCTGGCTTTAGAGCCAATCACTCCACAGAATCAGCATTGCTTAGGGTGTACAGCTGCCTAATAACAATAATAATAATATACTTGATAAAGTGCCCTCAGAGAACTTAATCTCTTTCTGGGCGCTTTACATTTGCTGCAAAGGGAAATGCAATTAAATGGTAAGTAAAATCAATCATGCTTGAAAAACAAACAAAATGAATAATATGGTTAGGGGTGACATGCACTGGGTCAGCATGCAAATGTGGTTAGTGGCAGCATGAACAGTGTCAGCACGCATAAGCACATCAAGGACGAATCACAAGGACCCACTAAATGCTGTCCTAAATAGGTGTGTTTTTAAGTTTCTTTTAAATGTGGTCAGGTCATGAGATGTTCTGACGCAGGTCGGGAGGGAGTTCCAGGCTTTGGTAGCATACGAGCTGAATGCACGGTCTCCAAAGGATTTAAGGTTTGTACGAGGTATTTCCAGACTGTTGGATTCCGAAAAGCGGGTGGTACGATGCTTGGCCTGATGGGGTAGTATATCTGACAGATAGGCTGGAGCCATAGAATGAAGGGACGTAAAAGTGAGCGACAAAACCTTGAAGTCAATCCGTTGCTTCACTGGTAGCCAGTGCAGGTCGACGAGAAGTGGAGTAATGTGGCAACTGCGACGCTCACGGCAGACAAGCCTAGCTGCAGAGTTTTACACCAGCTGCAATCGCTTGATCGCACATGCTGGTAGGCCGGTAAGCACTGAGTTGCAGAAGTCGAGACAGGATGTGACGAATGCATGGACCAACTTGGACGTGGTATCCTTATCTAAACAAGCCTGAATTTTAGCAATGTTATGAAGCTGAAAATAGGCGGATTTGACTGTGGAGCTGATATGGTCGTCTAACGAGAGGTCGCTTTGGAATATGACACCTAGATTTCGAGCTGATTCAACAGGAGATATGCTGGCAGAGCCAATTTTGAGAGTCAGCCTTTCCCATCTCTGAATCACATTGGGTTTGCCCATAACTAGTAAGTTAGTTTTATCATCTTTTAGTTTTAGAAAATTTGCTGCCATCCATGTGCGGATGTCATCAATGCATACAGCAAGTGAGTTGAGAGAATTTGAGGTGCTCGAAGGCTGGGAGGGATCAAAGCAAAGGTACAACTGAGTGTCATCCGCATAGAAGTGAAAGCCAAGATGGTGCTTGGCAATCACATCAGCAAGAGGGAGAGTATAAACCGTGAAAAGAACCGGACCTAGCACGATACCACGTCTGAGTTGGTCCATGCATTTGTGACATCCCGTCTCGACTTCTGTAACTCACTGCTTACCGGCCTACTGGCTGTGCAATCAGGCGCTTGCAGCTGGTTCTAAACTCTGCAACTAGGCTTGTCTATCGTGAGCATCGCAGTTGCCAAATCACACCACTTCTCACCGACCTGCACTGGCTACCAGTCAAGCAACGGATTGACTTCAAGGTTTTGCCGCAAGTTTGCTTTATCAAGTTCATTATTGTTATTATTATTGAAGTCAACACGATCATGCTTAAAAAACCGCCAGATGACGCGTAAATGTCTACGTGCAGAAGTCAATGAAGCTGAACATATCACAATATTTTCATGGAGAGAGTAGCATAAAATGGACGGGATATACGCTGAAGGAAAGAGAATCTGTCCGTCTCGGGAGTTTACAGCAAGACTGGAAGCTTAACGTTCTCACAGCATGCTAATTTCTTCAAACACGCTTCGTCAGTGTAACGTTGGCAGCAGCTCACATTTAAATTTATTGCAAAAAATGAGTTATGAATATGACAGTTGACACCTAAAATTGTCCCTGGATTTCGAGTAGGATTTCCTTTTTGTCTTTCAAGTCCTTGATGACAGAACCGAGCCCGTAGATGAACACGAAATCTAAGAAAAGAATGCATCAGACCTGGTTTAAGCAACGGCTGTAACTCGTCTTCACTCTTGTTCGGTTCTAATGCCTCTAGCTATTCCTTTATATATATATATATATATATATATATATATATATATATATATATATATATATATATGCGTAATGATCGTGCGACCCTCACTACTTTGGGTAGTGGCGAAACGAGTACAATTCGCTAAGACTTGAGCAATATGCCAACGACGACGACACGGCGATCCATACTCCACACGCAGAGCTAGCAACAACACCATAGTAGTAAAGGCACAAACGCTAGGCTGAAAGAGGATTCTGTCCAACTTTCGGCTGATCCCCTTTTCGGCGCTTGTAGACAGTCTTCGCGTGTAGGTCGCTTGTGGACAGAGCACCCAGGATGCGTCAATAACTGGCAGAGCCAAGATTTTCATACAGAGGAGGTAAGACCTGCGACATTTTCATGTGAGCGCATGACCCGCAAGGCTTTCGCCGTAGGCGGCGCTAGACCCGGCAATTAATGAAAAACTATAGCAAAAAATCACTATTTGACGCGAACTCAGCGGTCGCTCGTCGAGTGTAATTAAGCAAAACTTCGTTATTAGGATTGGTTCGGGAGCGTAGGAATAGGGGACGGCCTAGGTTGCTGTTCGCAGGGTGGGGGTGCAGGGCAGGGTGGGGGCCCTGCCCTATGGCTCCCCTCCTGGTCTACAGCATGACTACCATACAGATGAGCGACCAACCGGATAGAGAGCACGCCCGCTACGGCAATGCATAAATACGGGCACACCATTCCTTTTGAGCATATTCGAAGTGCATAGAAATGAATTAATTTCTACTAAGGTGCTAAATAATAATAATGCACTTGATAAAACGCCCTCAGAGAACTTAATCTCCCTCTAGGCGCTTTACATTTGCTGCAAAGGGAAAAGTGTTGCCTTTAATTTTAGTAATCTTAGGAGAAGGCTGCGCAAAAGCGGCTGCGTATCGGTAGAAAAGGGGAGAGAACGTCGAATAACGCAAACGAACGAGGACTGCGACTGCCCTCCCTTCCCCCCCCCCCGACGGCCAAGCGGAACTACCTACTGGGAAAGCAACTGTTGCGGTCGGGCGTGCGAATATTCTGAATTCGCGTCCGGCGCGGCGTTGGCCTGCGAAAGTAAGCACTGCAATGCAGCGCGTGCGACACCCGCTCACCTCTTCGCTTTGGGCAGCTCGCACTCCCGCGGCGGAATCGCTGCGGGCTACCGCAGCGAAGCGCCCGTCCGTAATGGCGAGCGAACGACCGCCCACTAAAGAACCGATACTGCCCGCGGCGGCGGACATACGTGGGGCTGTCTAGCGACGGACTGGAGCGGCTGCATTTCTCCGGTGCGTTTCTCTATCTCGCTCGAAAAATAGGTGAAAAAAATGCGCTTTTTTTTATTTATTTTAATCCAAGACCGGCGAGCGCCGCGCTTTCGCGGCGCTCGCCGGTCTCCGATCGCTCCGCTGTCGTTGGAAGAGGTTCGCGTAGTGCGCCGTCGTCTTCGCGGCGAGCGAGCTCGCCGTTGCCGCCCGCCCAAGGCTCTTCGCATGCGCTCCGGATGCGAAGAGCGTCTCGGATGCAGAGAGAGAGAGAGAGAGAGAGAGAGAGAGAGAGAGAGAGAGAGAGAGAGAGAGAGAGAGAGAGAGAGAGAGAGAGAGAGAGAGAGAGAGAGAGAGAGAGACCTCGAACGCGCTCGTCTGACGCTCGAGCGCCCGCCTTTTTGCCAGTTGCTGGTGGACAGTTCTGCGACCGGGACGCGCCAGGCTGCCGCCGCTCGCTGCGTCGAGTCTCGATTTATCGTCGAAGCGCGCGCGCGCGCGCGCTGCGGCCAGTCTTCGCTTTCTAATCCGCTCGCGAGAGGGCCGCGCGTACTCCAGCCAGCGGCGGGGCGCAAGCGTTCGTCGCTATTGGACAGCACTAGTACAGGAGGTGAGATTCTCGTTCTTTACGACCGCCGAGGTCGTGAGTCGGAGTCCTGCAGCTGTGGGCGTCTCTTTATTGCCAAAGACTAGCGGCGGCGATAGCCGATAGGCTCAACTGCAGCTATGCGACAATAAGCTGTTAAATCTGCTAGTATTTTATTTATTAAACGTGCTCGCTCTTTCACAACCCAGGTCGTGGGCTTGAGTCCTGCAGTGGGCAATCCTGTATTGCCCGCTGCAAACGGTGGCGATAGCCTCTGGTAGAGCGAAACACCGAAGTGAAACCTTCGTGCTAAAATAGCACTATGCCTGTCGGTGCTCTATTACATGCAGCCATCGGGTTGCAATTAGAAAATGCAAGTGGCAGTCAGAAATGCAAGTACGGTACCGTTGCATAACGAGTGCACGTTATATAACAGCCGGTACAGCAAGTAGTATTTCTCAATCGAAAGCGAGTTGGATCGTGCTGGCATAGTTCGCTCAGCTGTCACCGCTAGTAGTGGTTTCACAAAGAAGTAATTAAATCCGCACATGGATGGCAGCAAATTTTCTTAAATTGAATTATGATACAACCAACTTACTAGTTATGGGGGTACCAAGTGTACTTAAGAAATTGGGAAAACTGACGTTCAAAATCGGCTCTGCCAGCTTATCTCCTGTTGAATCTGAACGAAATTTAGTTGTAATGTTCCAAAGTGACCTTTCGTTAGACGACCACATCAGCTCCACAGTCAAGTCTGCCTACTTTCAGCTACATAGCATTGCTAAAATTCGGGCTTATGCAAGGATACTACATCTAAGTTGGTCCATGCATTTGTGACATCCCATCTCGACTTCTGTAACTCACTGCTTGCTGGCCTACCGGCATGTGCAATCAGGTGCTTACAGCTGGTGCAAAACTCTGCAGCTAGGCTTGTCTGTCGTGAGCGTAGCAGTTGCCACATCACACCACTTCTCACCGCCCTGCGGTGGCTACCAGTCAAGCAATGGATCGACTTCAAGGTTTTGTCGCTCACTTTTATGTCCTTTCATTCTTTGGCTCCAGCCTACCAAACAGATCTACTGCCCCACCAGGCTAAGCATCGTAACACTTGCTTTTCGGAATCTAATTGTTCACCTGTACCTCGAACAATACCTCAAATTTTTGTAGACCATGCATTTAGTTCGTATGCTCCCAAAGCCTACAACCCACTCGCGATATGCGCCACATCTTCTGACTTGACCACATTTAAAAAGAAACTAAAAACGCATCTATTTATGAAAGGATTTACTGGGTCCCTATGATTCGTCCTTTTTATGTGCTTATGCGTGCTGACAATTTGCATCCGGGCGCTTTATCAAATGTATTATTATTATTATATTCGTAGTTTCTGTTTTTCTGGAACGGAAGATTTTCTTAGTACCGCTACTGCACGCTAGGCATTTTTATCGAACACATATAGAATTCGCAAGTATACTAAGCTGGGAATGACATCCATCAGCCACCTGAATATCCTGAAGAACGCTGCAATTATGGCTACAACAATAACTTATTATTAGAGAGAGCTAGACAAAGATAGAGGGAGTCACCGGCCGCTTAAGGTCGTAAGTGCCAGCCGGGGTCGCTACGCGAAGCATTTACGTAGTTATCTTGCCTCTAGGGTCTCTCCGAGTAACTCCGGCTTTCGGTGCCGGTACCGCCGTAGGCAGCTGCCCCCGTCATACAGCGCCTCGAATCTTCGGCGAAGGTGCGTTGGTGTTTCACATCGACGAGGCAAGCTGCAGACGGACAGAGGATTATACGTTTCTTTCCACCATTGGGCAGTGTCTAGGGTTCCCCTGCTTGTATAGTTTAGCTGCCCTGTCGTTGCTGGCGCATGCAGCTGTATCGCGAAGAAAAAACAAATAAAACCTTTCCTCCTGCGAGACAGCCTCGCGGCCCGGCGGGCTGGGGGGGGGGGTTGGGAAGCATAACTGGAACGATGGGGGTCAAGGGTAGACAGCCATACCGTGTAGTCTCAGTTACATGTTGGTGACCCTACCAGGAAGATTTTAGAAACCTTTTGTTTTACTCACAACTGAAAGCTATTTATGTTTATATTATATTCCAAAGCGACCTCTCGTTAGACGACCATATCAGCTCCACAGTCAAATCAGCCTATTTTCAGCTTCATAACATTGCTAAAATTAGGGCTTGTTTAGATAAGGATACCACGTCCAAGTTGGTCCATGCATTCGTGACATCTCGTCTCGACTTCTGCAACTCACTGCTTACTGGCCTACCAGCATGTGCGATCAGGCGATTGCAGCTGGTGCAAAACTCTGCAGCTAGGCTTGTCTGTCGTGAGCGTCGCAGTTGCCACATTACTCCACTTCTCGCCGACCTGCACTGGTTACCAGTCAAGCAACGGATTGACTTCAAGGTTTTGTCGCTCACTTTTAGGTCTCTTCATTCTATGGCTCCAGCCTATCTTTCAGAGATACTACCCCATCAGGCAAAGCATCGTACCACTCGCTTTTCGGAATCCAACAGTCTAGAAATACCTCGTACAAACCTTAAATCCTTTGGAGACCGTGCATTTAGCTCGTATGCTCCCACAGCCTGGAACTCCCTCCCGACCTGCATCAGAACATCCCCTGACCTGACCACATTTAAAAGAAACTTAAAAACATACCTATTTAGGACAGCATTTAGTGGGTCCTTGTGATTCGTCCTCGATGTGCTTATGCGTGCTGACACTGTTCATGCTGCCACTAACCACATTTGCATGCTGACCCAGTGCATGTAACCCCTAACCATGTTATTCATTTTGTTTGTTTTTCAAGCATGATTTTACTTACTATTCTATTGCGTATCACTTTGCAGCAAATGTAAAGCGCCTAGAAAGAGATTAAGTTCTCTGAGAGCGCTTTATCAAGTGCAATATTATTATTATTATTATTATTATTATATTATTTGCATGTTTAGAAAGATAGTTTGGTTTAATATTTAATTTAGTTTGTCTCATGCGATAAGCGGCTCGTGTGTGGGATTTCTTAGCTGAGTCCGGTTTAGCCGCCTGCACCAGGCGAGTGGGCAGTACTGAGGCAGCCTAGACCAGAGCCAGAAACGGCCGACAGTAGCCACGGCGTTATTACCACGGTTAGGGCCAACAGGACCACAAAGCCACGGAGTCTATGCTGTGGTTGGTGAACCAGGGTCATATTTTGAAGCCCAGTGTGGGCTGGAGAATTGCAACACTTGCAGGTTGGCTCAATCGAACTCAACCATTTTTGAGCGACATGTGTCCTTAAACTAGCCCACAATGTTACATTTAACCGTCATCTATTGGACCACAAAGCCCGTCAAATCTTATTGACAACTCGGTCTAGGCAATTTTAAGAGCTCACCGAAGCTAGAGCACACACACAACAGAAAAACCTAGCCAGCGCCCATTATCAGCAAAGGCAAAGTTGGTTGTGTAAAACCAGCATTTTTTTAACGATGACTCCATTGAGGTAGTACAAGAACTAGTCGGTCATACATTAAAGACGTGCTCACGTTTAACCCTATAAAAATGAAGACCGAAAGCCTGTAGCAGCACAGGGTCATCTAAGTACGGGACTTGGTCTATAAGCACGATGCTCTCAATTTGACTATTATTCTAAGTCGTAGAGATTGCCTCAAGCTTAATCAAGACGATTTTAAGAGTCAACTGAAATGGGGTTCAGGGTGCCAAAAGCCTAGGCCATGAAAAGAGTCCACGAATCTGAAAGACGAGAAAACACTGAAAACAAAAATGAAACAGAAAACAAAAATGCCATCACTGGGTCGCCAACGAGTAGCCAAAACGTGTCCCTAATAATTGATAGACCTATAGAAAAAAAGCCTGTCACTCCACAGGGAGGCAAGCGAAGCTGCCAAAATGCCGGCTTGGGCACATTCAGTGATGAGACTCATTGCCGAGCTGGTTTGGTCCAGCTGAAAAGGTGCTCGCCCCGACCAAGGTCTGGCTGAGGTCGTGGGCTCGAGCCCCGAGGCATGTGTGAAGCGCCTGAATGGAGATTAAGTTCTCTTGGGCGCTATATATGAATTATATTTAAATTTATTGAGGCAGCAAGGAAGATATTCTCTGTAGTGTCACAAGAGAAGCTGTTGCAGTGCAAAGGGCATCCATTGGCAGGTAGCTTTCACTCGGGTACGGTACAGCTCTAGTATCATGATCCAGAGCGTGATCAGGCAGCCTCAAACAAATCGCTAGTTTCAAACAGGATCAGGCTGCCCGAAGCCAGCACCTACACCAAGCCTGCGAAACTAGAGGGCGGCCACTGTAGTTGACGCATGCCTACAAGACACATATGGCAATCCTTGCCACGCCCCCCAGGCCACTATCGGTTAATTGAACAGTTGGCTAAAAAAAAATATCAGCAGAGCACAGTGTTCACCAAAACCAGCCGGCAGCTGACGACCAATCCGTGCTACTCGCAGGAAAAAGCGACCTAGAGAATTAAAGATACAGACCTTTATTTTTCCTTGGAATCTCTCAACAAAATTTCATTGGATCTAATGTGCCTAAACAGCAGTGAATGGTGTGCAATGCTTCTAGAAAATAAATGCCTGCTAGCATGGGATTAGGAGACAGTATTGGAGCAAGGAAGGGACTCGATGTTCGGAGACATCTCAGAAGCGACTTGTTCCTGACTGGCGACAGTCGTGTTGCTGACAATCGTCGTGCAATTGCTTAGATCAGCAAAAGTGTCATCGGCCAGGCTACTTGTCATATGCTGCTGCCTGACTTCGGCGCCCTCGGGTAACACTTGAGCAGCTTCCGATGGCTTCTGGGCACTTGACAAGGCAGCTTCGACGTGCAGATCAATGAAGTTGGTTGCTTTGATACCATCGGTAACGGTGCAGTACATCGAAAGCGATTCAGAACTTGGGTATGCCAACTCTCCTGCAAGTACTACGTCGTCATCCACGTGCATCGTATCGGCCTTCACATTTGAACTGGGAATGTTGGCTGGTTCTAGGCAGCCACTATCGGTGCAGTGCACCTCCGTGCCATAACAACCACCGGCGAAGACATCGGGTACTATTTCCACGTTACTGCCATTGAAACCAGTAGCTAAGTCGCCACTAACGAACGGCGGCATATCGGGGCTTGCTACGATGCCGCTAGCAGCGACACGTGCAGGCTTATCGGAACTTGAGTGCACAAGGTCGACTGCACAAGCTACAGTCTCAAAAAACAGACCACTAGCATTTATCGGCAATCCATCGCCTTCGGCTGACCCATCGGTGAAAGGATGGCCGCGTGCAGATAGACCTTCGCTGGGAATCTTTGCTAGCTCTTCCTCTGCACTTTGAGCCGCTAGGATAGCACTACACCCAGTGCCCTTGCAGCCAGCGATGCCGACTGCCGCAGGTCCGACTGTCGGCACTCGATCGATTTCGGCATCGCCGAGCTGGCGCTGCACAGCGCTGGTACTGCACTCGGGCTTGTCGTCTACACGAAGGCGATTCCCTGAAGGCTGCTGCTGCTCCAGTTGCTCTTCCCTTAAGGCTGCTCCAGCATCATCATCCTCAGCAGCAGTGTGTTTTGGCATTTCAGCAGTGTCAATATCATCGTCGCTCATCTTGAGTTGAGTGCTCTCCATCTGAGCACTAACGAGCACATTTGCCTGCCGACCAACTTCGGCTTCATTGCTTGAGATTTCGGCAATTGCGTTTGTCGCACTGCGCTTGTCAACTGGCCCACGGCCGTCAGCACTGGCTTCGTCAACCAAGCATGCAACGTCACATGGCTTGCGGATTGTCTCAGCATTATCACGTCCGGGCAATTCTCTGTCAGCCTCACTAGGCGCTTTGTAAACAGCAGCAGACGTATCGTCTACTTCCTCGGGAGCAGACAAGGACGAAAGTAATTCAACCGCATCGACAACATCGAGCGATGATGTAGCCGAACCAGAGGAGAATACAGGCGTTTCCTCTATCTGAACGTCTACGGACAGTTCACACGGAAGCATAAAACTGCCAGGCAGCGAAGATTCGGCATTATTCGATAGTAACACCTCATCGGCACAAACGAAATCCGGAGTTTCATTTGTACTAAACGCAGAATTGTCTCGATAGTCTACGGCATCCTTTATGCCGACACCTTCAGAGCCATCGGAGAGGCTGAATTCCTTTGGAATAGTGTCTGCACATACCAAATCCACGGGGTTCACAGTATGACTACGCTCAGCGATGCCCTCAGATGAAGCAGCAACATGCTCTTTACCACCATTATCACACGACACTATGTCACCCGGAAGCTCGGTAGCTGGATCTTGTCGTTGGCAGTCGTTTGATTCAGCATCTAAGCAAGTAAGTACACAGCACTAAGGCACAGCCGAGGCAGCAATGCAGCAGCAGCCACTTTGCAGGCCGCTTGGGAGATTCCACAGCCAAGCCGCCAGATGCCGAACGCACTCGCAAGGGATTGTGCATGCCGTACAATGAACTACCTACCATTTGTCATGCTGAATGCCTGACTAGTGTTTGCAGCACTATCGTCATTAGGCTGAAGTGATTCACTGTCGTCCGGCCCAACTGTGACATCGAATTCATCCAGTGTAGATGAATCCACCGAAGAAAGTTTGCCATCCTCATGCTTTTGCACTTGGTCTTCCCACAAAACTATATCAAGAGATCAAACCCCACAAATAAGGCATACTAAGATACTATGGATGGATACAGAGTAACAAAAAATGGAACTGTAACAACCAAAAGCCCCTACGCGCTTCGATACTAAAGGCTTTCATAGACTAAAGAAAAACTGGCTAATGGGGTTGTGATCACCGATGAAAATTCCAGGGCGGTCTCGGTATTTCGATAATTAAGATAAAAATGTTAAGCATGAAAAATAGAGAACGATTAAAGACAAGAAAGGAAGGATTATTCAAGCCCGTTCAAATAACGTGAAGTATGCGATGTGAGTTCAGCTCTGCTTTATATCACTGCATAGTTTATTTCTGATTTCAGTTGTCCAAGTATTGCCTTACACGACATCAAACATCCTGGAGCTTTATTTTCAGCAATCATGGACATGTATGGCAATACTTATCCAACCAAAAGCAGACTAGTGCAGCTATGTGCAAGCAGTGCTGAACTTACATGTGAAATTTAATATCGATCCATGAAGTTTTGGCCGAGTTTTAGAACTTCCAAGATGCAAAGCTATACTGTAAATGAAGTTGTTTAAAAGTAACAAGTATTACCACGGTAAGCAGCAGACATGTACCTCGATGTACCAAGGTTGAACAAGTTGGGGCACAAGTCACATATGCAGGGATAGGTAAATATGCTATTTGCTGATATGTTGCTTCCGGTTTACTTCCCGTCAGAAAGAGTGTACACGGTTGTCATTTTTCCATCAATGAAGAAATCGTCAAAACGCCAAGCACATACTCGCGTTTTTCTTTTGAAAGGTACCCTAAGCAAATATTCAATTGTTGGGACGCATTTTTACAGTATTTTATCGACATTTAACCTCGAGGCTACAACCAAGGCTTGCATGAGTGCAACAGCCTGAAAGTACAGCAGCAATAAACCACAGATTTTCTGTGACTCGGCATGGCCACTGAGAGTTGGACAAGACTAGAGGTAAAAAAACTTTTGGATTTAAGGGCTGCTGAATAGATAAGTCTTAAGCAAGCAGACAAGCTTCAGACTAGCACTGTCAGCAAGGTTAATCTCATGCTCTATGCTAAGTTTGACAGCAGGCCAAACTACCGACACATTCAGCACACTTCTGTGATACACACGGCATTAACGGAAAGTTAGCATTGTTTAGCAATTGTATTCATTGAGCTGAGGGACCAGCAAAGGAAGCCACAAAGCAAATCATTTCACTAAAAGATGTCATCAACAGCTACAGCTCGAGGTGAGAACGACCTCCATCAGCCAACATTTTACCAAACCGTGCTACAGCATCTCACCAGCTCTTCAAAGTAACATATATGCAAATAACAGAGTGGTCAAACTTTTGAAATATATTTTTAACATGCACATAGCGAACACAAACCGTAGGACATCACTAACAAAGCACACATTGCCAAGTGCTCCTTATGCCAACCATGCTTTGTATGTGCAAAACGTGTCATAACACAGTAACCGGTGGCATGGATTCAGGCTAATTCGCAGGTGCAAGGCAACACCCTAACACCTATTTCCATTGCCCGATGTGGATGACCTCTCGAATTGGAAACGACAGCTCGTATAGAGGGCTGGGACAATCTATACGAGCAGTCGTTTCCAATTCCATAATGCAAGTTGACAGAGGTGCCTTAAATCATCAGGTCTTTGATTACGGGAAACGTCTTCAACGTTTGTGTGCAACGTTTCTCACGTCTCCTTTGTTCCGTTAAACCTAGCTTAGCAGAGGCTGTTCAATCTGGCTTGCCCATCGCAGTTATTACAGTGCTCAATCAATGGATGAGTGAAATTCGGAAACATGCCAGCTGTGCTTCCCAACAGTAGGCACCACCGGAAGCCTGGCAACAGCACCAGCTGGGCCAACAGCCCCCCTCCCTCAGAATGCCACGAGTCCATTTAAGTCGTGGAGCCGCACCGGGCACTGGGAGTGAACGAAGAAACACGAGACCAGGGCTTCGTCGGTCGTCTATCCCAAGCACGAGGCAGTCTATCACAAGCACCGCCCCCACACGACGAGTGCCCACCATAGCTGTCAACTGTCGGACGCTACTCAAATACATCTCGACGGCTACTTTCACACAAAAGATGGCGCCCTGCAGGCTAGCCGTCTTGTGTGCTGCACGCTGCTAAGATTAGGCTCCGATTAGGATGCCGACACTGTCGGGTTGCGACTGGGATTGACAGCGGCTGGGTCAAGCGAGTCTAGAAAGAGATGCAGTTCTCTCAGGGTGCTATAAAAATGTATTATTCCTATTATCATTGTCATTATTATGTGAATTAGTGCCAAAGCATGTGCATCTTCGACGGTCGCAGCTGGCGATACAGGAAGGCTCCAATGAGCTGCCAAACGGCAAAGGAGATGCCAAGTGCGCCCGCCCGCACTCAAAAATTTTTTTTCGCACACAGCATCCATGCGATGCGAAGAACGAGTGATAGTCGGCGCCTCACCTGGAGGGAAAAGGCAAACAGCCCGAGCACGTGGGAAGTGCCCTACCCCCCCCCCCAAATGGCCGGTGCCCGGGCGAGCTCAACTTACTAGTCGGCAGGAGATCAGCTCCTCCCGAAGCGCCTTCCGCTTTCGAGAGGAATTCGGCCAGCGTCGTGTCCAGATGAAGCGAATCGGTAATATATTTGGACTTCCGCATCGCAAAAAAAAATTGCTCTCGGTAAGGCGAGTCATATCCGGCAGCCTAAAAAGATAAATTCGAGCTCTCGTTACCCTAAGCAGCATATAACTAAAGAAGAACAAAGAGGCCAGCAGAACAGATGACAGCAGCAGGGCTGGCTGTATGGTCGTCTGTTGCTGGCTGGGAGCCTGAAGAGAATGTAAGCTTGCTGAAGCGCTACCACCGTGCTTTCGTCGTCATCGTTTAAATCGTGCTACTAGCTAGTAGCACGATTGCCTACTTCCTAGAAACAGCCTGGCAAGAGTGGGTTAATGTACCGTAGGCCACATCAGAGGTGGGTTAATCTGCAGCAGCTGGACACAGCGTGTACCCAAGACACACAGCCGTCACCCCATCTGCCCACTTCAGGACTGAAACCCGCAATCGCTCTGATTTTGGTCCAGTGGTTAAGGTGCTAGCTTCGAAACGAGGTCAATGTAAATGTGTTTGATGTCAAGCCAGCCTTTACGGTACCATGACCGGATCCGAGACACCACAAGCAGCACCAGCCCACTAAGTGGCGCTTTCACCAAGAGAGAGAAAGGAGAGAGAGAGAGAGAGAGAGAGAGAGAGAGAGAGAGAGAGAGAGAGAGAGAGCTGGAAAGGAAGCATTTCTATTGGTTAGTGATAACATGCAGTGTCAGTACGTATAAGCAATCAAAAACAAATTATGTGGACCAAGCAAATGCTGTGATGAGCAGGTGGGTATCTGTCTTCATGTCTAAATGTCGTCAGTCTGGACAGGGTTCTAGGCTTTGGGAGCATACAACTTGAAGGCATGGTCTCAAAAGAATTTGAGGTTGGCTAGAATGACAGAGCTATACATGAATGACCGAACCCTGAAGTCGATACACGGCTTGATAGGGAGCCAGCGCATGTCGATGAGCAGTTGTGTAATGAGACAGTTTTGACGTTCACGGGAAACAAGCCTAACTCCAGAGTTTTGCACCAACTAATATTCTTATTACACTGCCAGGAAAGACATCGACTTGTCTGAAAAAACATCGAGTACCTGTGCAAAAACATTTACAAAAAAAACAGGACCATGTGCTTAAACAGTGATGTCACACTCACCACAAGCTCTTCGTGCACAGCTCCGTGGAAATCTTTGCAGTGCGTTCTCAGCCAATCTATGGTGACGGTAACTCTGCAACAGAAAATTATTACTTGCACAAGCAGTGCAGCTGCTTGACGAAACAGACACCCATCGCTGTCAATGATATCAGGAACACCTTGATTACGACCCAGCATTAAACCACCTTTACAACGTTCGATTCTTAACCTATTCAAGACAGCTTTCAATTAGGATGCTTAAACGTGATGATTCTAAACTTACTTCATCCCACTTACAACAGCATCACGGTAAGGTACAACATTAGGAGGGTGACTTGAATAGCCCCCAAAGATCAACGACTGCTGAATCAAGTTTCTAGACGTAGCGGTTGATTCACAAGATGGTCAAGATTCGGCAACGATGAAGCACTGAAAGAAAGTGAACTGAACTAGTGCAGAGAGCAATAATCGCACTTTGCAGTGAAGCTACAGCAGTCAGAAGTAGTTGTGCTAAGAGGGAAAGCCTCGATATGCTCTAGTGGCACATATGATTGGCATCCGGTTCTTTGTATCGTTAAGCTGTGGCTATAAAGTAGAACAAGTTCAGCTGCATCCTACAGCCAGCCATCTCATGTTAGAATCACTAAAGAGGCTGTTGAATCGGCTAGTAGTTTTTTCAGCATGGGTCATGGTGACATAGTCTGCCGACTCGCAAGAATGTAGGACAAAAGTAGGTTAGTGACTGGATTACACATACACTCCTTTAGACAAACAGATTAAGAGATCACAGGTATTAAACATGCCAATCCGGAACTCACACGCACAAGGAAAAGCCTAAACAGCGTTGGAGAACGGTATTCCAAAAATTCATGTACGACGTTGCGTAAGCAGATCGCCAGCTAGCTCAAATGCACGGACACACGAACAACTGCACCGTCATGATGCAAGATGCAGGCCGATGACACTGCAATGTGCTCACCCTTCTTTTTCTGCACGGCCCCAGCCAGGAAACGTAACCACGACCTTAGACTTATCCTTGGCCTTCAGCTTGACCTTCAAAATTTAGAAGATACAACAGGTGTGTCCACCACATACGAATAAGCTTATCCAGGTATGTCCAACGTGTGCCGACCCGACCAGGGTGTCGAGGCATTCAATCAGCTCCAACAGAAGAGCAGTACAGCACCTTTCAATTTCAACAAGCAATGCTCTTACCAAGCCAGGCCAATAAGGGTATCTGCAGTGCTTGTACCATAGAAGCACAGCAATATCACCGGGCTTAACGAGCGGCGGTCGTCCTCCTGGAAACAGAAACGTACAATCAACAACTAGTCGTGGCATACAAGAATGAACCTATCTATCATAAAGTAGAATCGAGTCTGGAAATTGGGGGAGTGGCAAAAAATCCCACCCGGAGTGAGAGCATATCGAGAGTCGAGTGCGACTGATACTGACAGGCCAGCAGACAATGCAAAAGGATAATGGCAATATCTGATTGGCAAAGGCTTGGTTCACTGTTTCTGAGCCGTGATGGCACACTAGGTAAGGCGGTTGCTTTTCACGACCTCGGTGCCGAGGTCGTGGGTTCGAATCCTGCAGCGGGCAATCCTTTATTGTCGCTGCAAGCGGTGGTGATAGCCGTAAAGGCTCTTCTGTCGCTATACAAACGAGGCTGTTTAATCAGCTAGTTTTTTCTGCACATGTGGCTCACTATAGACGATCACAGCAGCTGAACCTGACTACACGGTGCAAAAAGAATGCACCTTATACCTGGCCGACGACAAAACATGGCTACAGCACAAGGAAAAAATAACCGCTAGAAGTTGGCAGTATTGTCAGCTAGAAATTGAAGTAGCTACGTAAAGAAAAGCCAACCAGAGAGCCAATATCTGAAAACTCATAGTTCCTTGACTTCTGGGCATCCTTTGTGTACTTCCACTTGGTTGCAGCCAGCCGCACAAGGTACAGGCACCTTGCGTCATCCGTCTCGGGCCAGGCAATCTGGCAGGTGACCGAGAGCATAATAATAACAATAATAATAGTAGTAGTAAAGCATCTGGCCTACGAGAACTACATCTCTTTCTATGCACTTTCATCCATATGACTTTTGCAGCAAACGTAAAGGCTGTTGTCAGATGATCGGGGTTCTGCTGTTCTTAAGGACCTCGGCAGGCAGAGCTTGACAATCGTAAATGCTTTAGAGGATCCGGTTGCTAGCTTTCTTCATACGAACCGGTCGCTAGTTAAAAAAAAGTCCGCTCCATAGCAACGAATGCTTTGGTACGCCTCATATTGTTTAACAAATGGTCATCAAAAATCGCCTTCCCGTACAGCGTATAGATGAGGGCCTCTGAAAAATCACCTGTTCCAATCGGGTGGGTGTATGTATAGGGGGAGCCATGAGACCCAGCCAAGGAGTAAGGCCGGATGCAATCGGCATGGGACAGGACCCCCACTGCCATCCGAAGCTCAAATCAGAATTCTCTCAAGGCAATTGTCGAGCGACCCAGCCGAGACAGAAAAAATATTACCTCCTAATGGCTCACATCAGCTCAGTGGCAGTGACAGCAGACCTCTCACGACAGCGATGGGCTCGGATGGCAGCAAATGTCGCATCTAGTGTGGAGGTGTGTGTCAGCCCAGGGATACAGTGCTCGAACTTTACGACACTATAGTGTTCATGAGTTCGAGTCCTGCAGCAGGCAATCCTTAATGACAGCCTTTAAAGTTCTTCTACCGCTATACAAATGAGACTGTTGAATCAGCGGACCTTTTTTACAGCCTAAGATATGCATGCTAAGCCCTCGGGAAAACATGAACTTGGACACTGGCTGACTTCCAGCTCGTATAGCCACACAAGCCGGCAGCAAGCGAATGATTGGCACCCGAGCAACAACTTACTCATGTCTTTGCGGACCTTGCCAGACCTTGCTATGCTCGAAAGCTCCGAAGCTTTTGTAGGGCCGGGACCGTTGCTAGGCGATGCAGAACCACAAACTTCGTCGCTAGCAGATTTCGAGCAGCCCGACGAGGCAGCAGCAACCAACCCGGCGGAGGCAGCCGCGCACATCCCATTCGATTCGCCCGCTCGGCTGTTTCCTAGCGGCAAGTGGACCGTGCGCCGCCTCCGTCGAGGACTGGTGCTGCTGCCTGGCAGTGGTGCCTCCTGCAATGCCGCTGCCCCGTCGCTGCTTTTTCCATAAGCAGAAGCAGATGAGACGACAGCTGAGCTCGGCGGCTGCGATGCCGTGCGTCGCCGCTTCCTGGCAGGACCGTCTGTAACTGACTCCAGCGAGGGGCTGGCTGCCGCCGCCGTTTGGTCGGTGCCACTTCCGGTATTCATAGCATTAGCTGCTGGGGTCGAGCGCTTCTGGGATGCGGTACCGACCGCTGACCGAGGCCTATCTCGAAGTCGAGGACTAAATCGCCGGTCTTCAGTCACAACTACCTCATTTGTAACCGGTTCGACGTGTGCTCCAAGGGATAGGTTAGGCATCTTAGGCACGGATGCGCAAACTGAAACGAAGAGCGATCGAACGAGTTTGCCGATTTGCAAGACGATTTGGTAGCAAAACCACCAAAAGAAAATGGCTACCCTGGAGCTTTATGTTTCGTGCACAGGCCTGTCCAAGCCCTGCAGATGGAATCCTCCACTGAGAAATTAAATGCAGCAGCTGTCTCGATGAAACCCATTCAATCGTGCACACGTGCAACTCCCGAACCACTTAATCATGTGTGCACACTCACACAGTTTCACATGCACCTGCACACGAACGAGCACAAACGCACACACATATACACAAACACAAACACTTGCACGCGCTGACAGGACCCCAGCGTTAAAAAAATACAAGCAGATTCACGCAAGCTTAGGGGGCACCACTCAATCATGAGTGCACACTCACACAGTTTCACATGCACCCATGCACGAACACACACACACACACACACACACACACACACACACACACACACACACACACACACACACACACACACACACACACACACACACACACACACACACACACACACACACACACACACACACACACACACACACACACACACACACACACACACTGACAGGACCTGCCAGCTTAAAAAAATACGAGCAGATTCACGCAAGCTTTCGGTAGGACACCTATCTATCGAATTATCCTAAAATGCCTCTGTTAAGCAGCATTTACGTGATCTAACTTGTAATGACCATGTCTCGAACTAGCAAGATCAGCCAAGGACTTGAGCCACGATAGACAAAGAGCATCAAAGAACACTAGAGGAAGTAGGACGAGTTCGTCATCCCAAAGTTGGGACAGTGTCAATATTGCTCAACACGGCATTTTGCCTATCAAAATCCCACCCACTCTCGTGGCTTGCAGCAGCCGAGAAAAAAGACAAACAAACTGCATAAGGAAATTTATAATTTAAAATACGAATAATCTCGTAATATGAGCAAATACGAAATAGCCCAATAATACGACCCACGAGCCGAAAAACTCTTGGTCTTGAACTTTGACGCTCTGGTTATTTTATATTATGCCATCTTTATTTATTGTTGTGATAGATAATGTAGCCAGGAATTCGCTCGGGAGGAATGAAGCTTGGGAGAAGTTAGACCTTGACTTGGTCCAAACCAGGCAGCTGTAGCTGTAGGGATATGACCTTCAGTCTGGCTCGGGCCCTGTAGGCCCTCTTGCTGTGACCCTGGTCCTGACACCTAACTGACTGCAAGCTTTAGATAAAAAACAATATACTTAGGTCAAGCAGCAGCCTTTTTGAAGGATGTAGGGCAAAAATACATTCAGCCTCAACAAATCCTTGCAGTATGGCCGCAGCCACTGAGGCTATAAACTCGTTCAGATAGTACGAGGGTTTTCTGAGATGCTAGATATATTTAAGTTATGCAAAGCATGTGAAAATATTGTTTGACAGTTCAAAAATAAACACATGGTGTTGGTATGCAGTTAGTGTGACGGCGCATCCAACCTCGATTCTGTATGAACTCCCAGGCATAGAGGCCACCAGCTTCTGCCTTGTCACTTCTGCTGTAGCACATTCTACGAAGCCTGAATTTTACTGAAACGATCGGCTACTGATTTAGGCCGAACATTCGGCCTCAGCCAACGGCCGATATCGCTCTTTTAAAGAGGTTCAAATCAGGCGACTGGATGGGCCACTACATTATCACCAAATAAGGATTCGTCAAAAATAATGTACTTTACACAAGTTATTGTAAGCACGACCCTAAGAACGCCGCAGGGCGGCCAGCCAGCGAGCCACTTTTTGACGCTCCGGGCTGACAACCCATACGGCAAGCCAACACAGCCTGAATGAAAAACCGCGAGGCGCAGCACTGTCGCAGGTGTGACCGAACAGCACGACAGACAACAATCTATAACCAGCACACCGGGTTATAATTTTAGCCGCGCTCAGGTGGGGCACAGTTTCCGGTCGCACGGTCAATAGAGAGCGGCGGGCGGCGCGAGAGAAAACGTCAAAAGCACGGCCGGCGACAGTCCTAGTACCGCAAGGGACCGCTTTGGGCCCGGCGTTTGCTCGCCGCAGTGTACACACACAACACACACACAACACACACACAACACACACACACACACCACACACACACAACACACCACACACACAACACACACACACACAACACACACACACACACACAGGTTATTCATGGGGGGAAACCAAAGTTCAAAACGCCAACAGGCGGGTGCAAATCGATCGTCAAAACTGGCGCCGGGCGGACCAGGTGGAACTAGCGATCTGCGGAATGCAAAAGTTCGGCTTCTAGTTCACCCAAGGATTGCTAGAACTCTATTGCGCACAGCAAAAGGTGCGGACATTTTATGCACACGCGGCAACACGTGGCGATCGGATCGCCCGCTGAGGCAATAGCGGTCACGCTACCCGCCGACCGGCGGCACCGCGTTCGAGCACGCGGTCGACGGGAAACAGAACCGTAGGCGCGGACCGGCGCGGGGCTTTGGTCGCGAGCGCGAAAAGGAGCATTGGTAAGTGAGCAGCGTACGTCTTACTTTCCAATGCTATCGGCTGAATCTGCAGCCGGTACGTAAACCGGAGACAGGCGAACAGGCGCGGGGCCAGCGAGCGGCAACCGCGAACGGCGATGCGTCCACGAGGTAGCGGGCCGGCGCCGTAAAGGTCACGACCTCCGGAGCCGCCGGCAGCGCCACAATGGCGCGTGGACCCATCCCATCAATAAGAAAGGTCAGCGGTGACGTGGGCGGATGCCGCCGCCGCCCCTTTCCGGCGCCGTGCCAGTGTTAAGCGCTGCGCACTTTAATCAAAAACTTAGCAGTCGTTTCGAGGACAATATTCCTGTATCATTGCGCTGCCAGAGCCTGGCTCGCTCTGCGGGCGCGTAGTGGCGTGCCGAGCGCTGCACCGCAGTGAGGCAAACAGCCCCCTAAGGCGCAGATAGCTACGGACTCACCGAGTGTCCCGCGGTAGTTTAGCGCCGAAGAAGCTCGTCGTCGGCGAAAGCAAAAGCGTGAATGTAGTCTATCTGTGTCTGAAACTCCATAAAGCCACAAAGACTAAGTGGGTATTATGCAAGAGATTTTTCTATAGCGCTCTCAAAGCCTATGCGGCTTTCGGTGCGCATTCGGTATGTGTAGGTACGTATCCCGTTTGTAACTCCGCAAGGCCACAAAGCCGCAAAGACTCTGTGGGTGTTATGCACAAGAGTTTTGTGTTGCGCACTTTAAGCCTAGGTGGCCTAAGGCACGCATTCTGTAGCCAGTAGACTTCATTCACGACCAAAGAGAAAGTGAAAAGCGT
The DNA here is from genome assembly GCA_009760855.2 of Cristatella mucedo. Classification (NCBI taxonomy): domain Eukaryota; kingdom Metazoa; phylum Bryozoa; class Phylactolaemata; family Cristatellidae; genus Cristatella; species Cristatella mucedo. The sequence continues at coordinate 4,621,431 of WPIO01000023.1, read as the reverse complement.
AGCTGAGTCAGGAGAGCGCCGTTGAGGTAGTGGGTAGCGTGGAAGTAGCTGCCCAGGGAGTGCATCGCCTCGAGGAGAGCGGCACGCCCGGACGTTGTCCCAAGATACGCACACGGTCACGAACTCTCTGCAGCGGCTCCTGTTTACCGAAGGCCTTCGTCCCGAGCGCTTCGCGGCGCGTGACGGCGCCGGTCCTTGCAGACGGCCAGTGGATACTGGCGCGCAGCCAGTAATGTATCTCCGTCTGTAACTCCACAAAGTCATAAAGACCAGGTGGTTATTACGCAGGAGAGTTTTGTATAGCCCACTCACAGCCTAAGCGGCTTTCGGTACGCATTCGGTAGCATACAGACTTCGTCTCACGCAACTAAGAGAAAGTGGGAAGCATAGCAGAGTCAGGAGAGCAGTTGAGGTAGTGAGTAGCATGGAAGTAGCAGCTCGGGACCGCTGAAAAGGATGAGCCATAGTCGGCAGCAGGAGAGTAGTTGTCGTTGCGTAAGAATTGTGGAAGCGAGTTCCACAGCCTACGACCTGCAGAGCTAAAGCTTCTGTCGCCAACGGTCTTTAAGCAGAGGAATGGAACAGCTAATTTACTGTCCACACGGAACCTGAGGGCGCGAACAGGCTGAAACTGATGCAGCAGTTCAGCTAGGTATGAAGGAGCCAAGCCGTGGCGGGCCTTGTGGGTCAGCGTAAGAACTTTGCTCTGTATCCTTTGCTCAACCGGCATCCATCCTAGATCTTTCAGCAAAGGAGACACGTGCTCACACCTCTGGGACTTAAAGACCAGCCTTGCAGCCATATTCAAAGTCAGCTGCAGTGGCCTAGTTGCTTTCTTTGGAAGCCCAGCCAAAAGGGAATTACAATAATCAAGCCGAGACAGAACTAAGGAGCTAGTTAAATTGTTTACAAGCAACTGTGGGAGACAGCTTCTAATCTTGGATAGGGATCAGACCTGATGGCTAGCTGTAAAAGCAGTCTTCTGAAGGAAGCTTTTAAAATTGAGGCAAATGTCGAAAACGACACCTAAATTTCGAGCACGTGGTGATGGTCGCACAATAGTATCACCTATTAGAAGAGCAAAGCCTTTTAATCCAGCCACACGCTTAGGGTGTCCTATGAGCAGCAGTTCGGTTTTATCATCATTTAATTTCAGGAAGTTTTCCGACATCCAGGATCGAATATCGGCAAGGCAAGCATTCAGTTTCTCAGTTGCTGCAGCAGATTCCGATGGTTTGAATGATAAATACAACTGAGTATCGTCAGCATAGAAGTGACATCCTATTCCATGGGCCTTAATCACTTTCCCCAGAGGTTGCGTATAAATGGAGAACAACAAGGGACCGAGTACAGACATTTGAGGGACTCCACTGGTAACCCTTCTCGTGTGTGAGACCTGACCCCCACACGACACGGACTGAACACGATCAGACAAGTACGATTTAAACCACGCCTGTCCCTCGTCTGCCAGACCGATCGTTGTTCTCGCCAAGAACGGCTAGCGGGTCATACATGTTGAAAGCAGGACACGACAGAGACCGAGAACGCCAACAGCTTAACCACTCACCCGCGAGCACGAACACGAACACATACACCTGTCGACGTGCCACGGTCCTTTTTCACACTCGATAGTCTCCCGTTAGTCAACGTAGTGGCTGAGCACAATTTTAGCTTTCGGGTCTATGACGTGGATTTGTAACTGCTTCGAACCGTCAACTCCTTCCGTCTTATCAAACTGTATAAGGCCTTTAAACGACCAAGGTCGTGGGCTCGAGCCCGTACGTTCAGCGCTTGGATAGACTAATCTCTCTCACTCTCTCTCTCTCTCTCTACATATATATGACTTCATATATATAATTCATATATATAATTCATTTATATGGCGCCCTACACGATCTTAATCTCTATTCAGGCGCTTCACACACAGCATGCCACACCGCGGGGCTCGAACGTACGGCGTCTGTCGTCAAATACGTTCACTTGGACCTCGGTCGTTAAAGACGAGCAGCTGAACGACTGGACAGTTTGGGCTATATACAAATGACATATTTTTGTTAGCTCTCCTTTGCAGCGCTTATTATAGCTGAAATTCGCACGTGGATGGAATGACGCTTCCTAAAATTGGGCGACGACGAAGCCAACTTACTAATTACGGGCAAACCTAGCGTTCCTCAGACATTCGAAAACCTAGCCGTTAAAACTGGCTCTGCCAGCGCATCTCCTGTATTTGCCTTCGAACGGAATCTAGGTTTCCTCCACCGAACTGAATTTTCACTTAACGACTGCATCAGCCGTAGTTTATTGGGCCGACCGGCTCTAGCCCGGTGGAGTTTATAGCCTAGTTATTCGCGCTGTGGCCAGTTTATGACCATGTTATTTCCGATACTGCCAGTTTATTGCTGAGCTTACGGCGCTGCTGAGGGTTTATGAGCCTGCGCTATTGTATTGAGCCTTCGCAATTTTATTGAGCCTTTGCGATTTTATGGATACGGTTTTGAGGGTGAGTCACGGCTTGCAGAGCCAAAGGCCAGTTGCGACTAGGAAATTGGCCTTGGCGTTAGCGGGTTAGCCCGCTACGAGAAGCTCGCTGTGAGTGCTTCAGTCGCGTGTTCGCAGTCTGTATGTCAGATTATCAGCTCCGCAGTCATGTCTGCTTAATTTTGCCTACGCAACAGTAAACGCGCCGGGGCTTGTTAGATAATGATGCCACATTCAAGATGGTCTGTGCACTCGCAGCATAACAACTACGACTATAACTCGCCGCTTGTATGTGTTCCTGTCTGTGCTCACTCAGACGCTCACAGTTAGTGAACAGCTTTGCTGCTAGACTCGTCTGTCGTGAACGTTGCAGCTGTCGCGTTACACCACTTCTCGCCAACCTGCACGGGTGCTACATCAAGAAGCGAAGCGTCTTTAAGATTCTGCCACTCGCCTTTAGGTTCCTCCAATCTCCCGCTCCGGCCCTAGCTAATACGAATTTCTGTCTCGTCAGGCCTCCTGTTTCAAGGCCCGCTCTCCTGACTCTGGTCGGTCGGTTGTTCCTCACGATAGCCCACTCCAGACCTCTTGCAGACCGTGCCTTCTATTCCTGCGCGGCCGAAGCCTGAATTCATAACCGACTGGAATCGTACCGTCTCCTGATCCGATGACATTCAAACGAAACGCAACTGACCAATCGTCACTTGAGCAGGGCCTTAAATACCTCGTAAACTGTAGACTATGACATCAGGTTATTAGTAATTATAATTCTAGAACCGCTTATACTCTCAAACGCTGTCGCTGTACTTCACCAATTTCAAGTGCCACTCCCGCTTATCGCAATATCGAGGATCACAGAAATGCATGTGCAACTCAAGAAACCTAGAATTATCAGTATAAATGTGGATTTGCGATGACCTACTAGGTGTACCGCCCCGAGCGAACTACAGCTTTACCAGTCCACCATAATGCTGTCATCATCGCAGTTCACCCACTGCAAGCGTCTTGAGCGGACGATGGCACAAGTCAGCAGGCACCTACAAAGCGTCGTTTTTTCACACGGCATATCAGACCTGCTGCTACATGGTCGCCAGCGTATGCTTATATTTACGTTAAATAAATACATGCTTGGTTATACGTTTTTAGCTTAGGGTTTAGGATTTTGGGTTTATTATTTAATTATCGTATGTTTTGGGTTTTACAGATTATGGTGTACTGGTTAGATTTTGCATCTTGCTTAGATCTTTTGGGTTTTAGAGCATCGTCTTAAGGTTTAGTATTTAGGTATTAGAGAGAAACTATAAATGAAAAAGATAACTAAAAACGTGTTTATTTAACGTAAACATAAGCAGACGCGTGTGACCACGTTGAGCAGCCTGCTATGAGCACTGTGCTCATAGCCCATCCGATATTGCTGCACGAACGAGCGACGCCGCATTAGCTGGACAGGCAGTGCCACCCAAAAAAGTGCAGCCATCGGTCGATGGGAGGAAAATCTACACTCCAGCTTCGAGATTCCAGCTCGAGCTTCTTCATCCAACAATGGACGATATTTCTACAACGGGCGCATTAAACGCTCTCCTCTTCTCCGAGCCAATGCTCCGAGAGGCACGCCGAAAAAAAAGCATCGCCGTCACCCGATCTAACGTATTTGGTAAAAACTGCGAATCGGCCAAGGCTCCGATCTCTTTCGAGTGCCTCTTTGTCGCAGAACTCCTCGACGACGCAGGTTTCGTGTAAGGCAAAAAGACTCCTCAGCCAAAAGACATTGGCGTAGCGTACATGTCCACCAAGAGGCCATGGCGGTTTGGCCCAGTAGCCAAGGTGTTCGCCCTTCACCGAGGTCTGGCCGAGGTCGTGGGCTCGAGCCCCGAGGTATATGTGCAGCGCCTGAATAGAGACTAAGTTCTCTTGTCGCGCTACATAAATAAATTATATAAATGGATTATTGCTTAGAACTGGCATGCACAGGCCACCTTTGAGCTGACAGTTGGCTGCACGTAAGAGAATTAGGGATCCCTCGCCTGCTGGGCTGCGGCGTCAACCAGACGTGGCTATGCTTCTCTATGGGGCAACTCGACCCCTTGATTTGGCCAAAAGGCTAGACGCTCGCCTTGAACAGCCAGAAAAAGTCACGGGCCTGCCGCATATTTATAGAGATTAGGTTCTCGTGGGGCGCTGTACAGATGAAATATATATTAATTTTTGTTACGTTCAACACCCTAAACGCTAAAGCTTAAACTGCCAATCTAAAACCCTGAGCCGAAAAGATGTTGCAAACGTGTTTTCTTTTTAGTGCAAACATGAGCAGACGGTGGCTACCGCGTTGAACTTTCTGCAAAAGACGCAGCATCCGTAGTAGAAGTTTCGCCGTCTCTATACACAATAGACGTCGTGTCGCTAGTCGGTCTGCGGCGCCTCTTCTCCGTGCACGATCGACACGATCCGATCGACGCGATCCGATCGACGCTAAGCGAAGGTACTTGACACCATCGTTCTAAACGGGGAGCTCTAGCAGCCTGCGAGTTCTGGGAGAACTAGGCGGCAAAGCAGCAGCAGCACTCGCACAGCGACACCAATCCGAGCCCAAGCGAGACGACTTCGAGGCGAAGCCGCGAGCCTCGCAGTGGCGATGGCTGGCTGGCTGACGACTTGTAGGTGCAGCTCCAATGCACGTAAGTATGCCCTGGCAGTTGTGAAACACGGTAGCAGCAAAGAGTGCAGCCCGTACCTTCAAACAAAAAGTCCATGTCCGTAGCGTAGAGGAGTCTATTTCAAGGACTTTCCGACCGGAACCGGCCACGGCTCGCGCAACGACGCTCTAAGGTAGGCATAACACAGCTCTACCGCTAAGGCACCGACCGAGTACCTGGCTTACACGGCTTCGGCTTTTGAGCTGACTCGGCCAGCGATTTTCCCTTTTAACCGGTTCCAAGTTATTATGATACAGGAACCGTGAATGATTAGCGCTCGTCGAAATCTGGCCGATTTAACACACGCCTCCGCTTCGAGATAGTTAATCTTCTGAGGCCTAAGTTTGTACGAATGAATTAACTACAACCTTACTTTAGGCCGGCAGCCACCGCGATGATGTGTTTTTACCCTATACGACATTTTTATTTTATCAACTCGCATCTTTTTCCCTTTTACAACATTTTTATTTTTTCAACTCGTTCTCTTTAACACTCGAACTCGTTTCAAAACTAAAAACGTTGTAAAATAAAAAAAGCGCTCGTTTCAAAAATAAAAACATCGTATGGTGCAAAAACACATCATCACACTCGTTCTCGTTATCACTCGAACTCGTTAATGTCTTATAAGACTAGAATATATATTTTCAAATCTTTATATATTATAGTAAAAAAACTTTGTTGCAATTTTATTTTTATTTAAATATCTTTTTTACTTCATATAGAAATGAGTGATGAAAAATACAATAGGCAAATTGGTGAAAAATATCAAGACTATATTCGAAGACTAAAAGTTGCTGCTACTGAGAAATCTGGTGGATTAAAACCTAGACATCCAAAGAGTACTGACCAATTAGAAGAATTAATTTATTACCTTTGCAGAGACTCATGTGTGATGAGTGAAGTTTTTGTTGATTATATTGATGACTATGAAGATTTATATCCAGGATGGGTTTGAAAAACTTTTAATAATTATAGGAAAACGGCAGATTTAAGAAAAAAGTTTGCTCTTCAAAGATATGATGAAGTAGTTGCGTATAAAGTTAGATCATGTCTAAGAAATTTAACAAGAGTAAGATATATAATTAAAATCGTAAATATAGTAGTAGCTTTAGGAGTTACAGTTTCGACAACATATATTCATGCACATCCGGATATAACTAATGTAGTCTCTGTTCTCTCAGCTCTAACAGCAATGCTAATGGCAGTTGATGGGGTTTTAGTTGAAATAGATAAAAGAAAAAGATTTACTCTCAATTCTAACACCGAATTTATTTAAAAAAATAACTGATGCTTTATCTGATGAAGTAGTTACAAAAGAAGAGTTTGACGATATTATAGCAGAACGTTCACAAAGAGAAACTACTCCTCTTGCTTAATCACTTGCAATTCCTCTCTAACAAATCTCCTTTTAACATCATTTACGAAATATCTAACCGGTTGTTTTTTCAATACCATTATTCTAACAATAGTATGTTTAGTCAAGCTCCATATTGCATCTGTAGCTCTTCTTCTTTTTTCATCTTCTCCTTCACCAGGTTCTAGTAAATATCTAACAGTTGTTCCAAGTTCTAATAATTTTTCTTGTTCTCCAACTTTTCTATGATATTTTGGTATATTTAATTTTACAGATTCTTTTTTTATCGCCTTTACAGGTTCTTCATTAATCGATCTTGTAACACTATTATTTAGATAATCAATAATCTTTGGTAAATTATAAATCCATTATTTATTTCTAGTAAAATCACCATTATTAATATTTTCTAAATCCTCATATTGCGCAATAAATGCTCTTTCTGCTACAGTTCTATTCATTCTTTCAACAAGTGCAACACTCTTTTTACTAGTAGCTTCTATAACTTGTGTTTCATGTCTTTTCATTTCTTTTATGAATTCTCCTTTAAACTCAGTTCCAGGATCTACTGTTATCTTTTTTGGCCATTTCAATAAACTTTTTTTATAAATATCTATTATGGCTTGTGTTACTTCTTTAGAAGACTTTGTTTTAAGTGCTCTCGAGTCTTTATATCTGCTAGCAACATCAATAACACTCAAAGCATATTTGTAACCAGAATCATTCGGCATATACAAAATGTCTGCTTGATGATTTTCATTAGGTTCAACAGTATTAAAGAACCCTTTTGGAATTACTTTCGGTCTTGGCTTGAATATCTGGCTTATATCAGACTCTGGATTAAATTTCCCTTCCTTTTTTCTTTCATTTAGAGTTAAAAATGACATTCTACAGAAATGGAAATATTTTGTGAAGCTTGTTCGACATCATTTAGCGAAATTGAATACTTAGAGTCAGGTCATCCAGTTTGCCAAAAGGTTAAACGAAGACCAAAGTTAAAGTATGAAATGCGTTGCGATATCTGTGACTTATATAGTACAGAAACAGAATTTTATTGTGGTGTTTTAAGAAATAACAAAATAATTATTTGTGCAGATTATTATTATGCAAGGAATAAATATTCTAAACAAAGACCTACAAAAATATATTGCTTAGCAAAGAAACATTTTAAAAAAAGGTGTTCCGAATTATTCTGTAATCATCATTGTGTAGAACACGAATCAATAATGTATATAGCAAAACTATTCCCGCTAGTAAAAGGTAAGCATAAAGCAACAAAATTAAAAGAATTAATTGTTCTAATAGTTCACTTATACTTTTCAGGTACTTATGTAAGAAATTAATAGATAAACTTTCATATTTCCTAGGTTATCAACATAATAATATTCTATCGGGATTCTTGTAAAGTATGCATAATACTTAAAATCTGTTCCAGTCGGCGATGTATTTATAGCACGTATATCTCCTGATACTATTGTCGTATCGCTACTAGGCTTTAGTTGTATACAGTTAGACGATCCAACAACCATTGCACTTAGTATTATTAGTGGAGGACTATTTTTATTTGTCCAAGAATATGCAGTAGAAATATTAATAATAGAATTCATTGCAGAAGGATTAAATGTAAGTACAACAACTTCTGTTATTTTTTTAACTGTTCTATCAACATAGGATTTCGTTGCAGCATCAGAAGAATTAACAGGCTCAGCAACATTAATTATAGAGTTATTATTCATATTTAAATTTGTTGTAGTAGGAGAATTCTTCAATAACACATCTCGTTTCAATCCTCCATAAGTAACACAAAAATCATCAGGTAAAACTGTTGGTGTAGTAAGACTAGAATTCCAATATGTAGAAGTAATAGCAAAACTATTCATATTTAAATCTCCAGTCATTGTATCTCCAGATTTCTTTACATAGTTTGATACTTGACTAACATTAACAGCATCTGTTGAATTAATTCCTGGAGCAAGATTTGTAATTGGTCTATTCTGTAAATTTAAAGAAGTACCACTATTTACAATAAAGTTTGCATCTGCATACGATTTTGTTACAGCATCACCACCATTAACAGGATCTCTCATATTAATAATTCTATTACAATTTGCATCAAGATCTGATAGAATATAACCATTTATTCTTCTTACATAGTCATTGCAATGATGTCTTCGACTCATCTATACAGTTATTAACTACAATTTTTGATCTATCTAACACTTCTTTAACAATAGGAACTATTCTAACAAATCTACAAGGATCATCTTCTTCTATTACTTGGATCAAACATCTTTTTATATAATACTTTATATCATAGCCATTTGCTTTCTTGTTATTAAATCTGCCATATTTGCTTATAAGATCAAACTCAAAATCGAAATACTTTTCATCTTTAAGTAATAGCATAAAAATTGGTTCTCTAAGTGGCATATCCAAATCAGTATTAGGAATTCTTACATTACCAGCTGCTACGTAATCTAACGGAGGTTCTTCACAATTCAATCCAGGAACAAAAATCTCAAACTCAAAGTAAAAGCACTCACTAAGTTTTAAAACATGTAAACTAAGTAAACACTGTGAGTGATATTGTTTAGGTATAAAATCATCAATAATATTTCTGCTCCATAAGCATTTTATTTCTACTAATGTATTGCTGTTTATTATTCCATCAGGAGAATATCTGTACACACCATCACTACTAAAACAATCATTTGCATTATCAAGTTTTACTTTAAGTTTCATTTCTAAAAACTTTGCAGCAATAGGTTCAAATACTTTACCAAATAACATTGGAGGAAATCTCATACTAGAATTATTAGCAATGTATTTTTTTAGTTTTCTATTTGCAATTAATTCTATATCAGGTTCGATCTGTTCTCCAAATACTAGATCATTTCCAAGCACTGAGTAAACCTCTGAGCCTCCAATATTCAAGACATTGATTTTTTCCACTCATCTGAACCTTGTACAAAATCAAATTTATTCATTTTATTTCTGGTTTAAATTTTTTTAAATGTCAGTTCCATCATAAACATATGTCCCTTTACTGCAAGTAAATGGTGAACCATTACCATTAGAAGTAAGTTCAGCAGTGTTCTCACAGATAGTTAAATAATGAACCATAATACTTGTCGCAGGAATTGCAGCTTTACCAGCTCCGCCAGCAGGAACACTATTAGCATCCGCAGCTGGAGGAATCTGAGAGTTAAACTCAATACTTACATCAAGTTTGGAAGTAATTCTTAGAGGTTCATCATTATATTGTAGATCAATTACATGAATTGGGTAAAGAGATAACCATTCTGGAAAAGTAACGCCAACCGATTCTGTAAATTCATTCAATCTAAGATATTGTTTTCTAAACTCTGTAAAATCTAAATATGCAGTCGAACACTTTCCTTCTCTAGGATAGCTACTTCTAGCAACAGTAGGGTATTGTTTTGAACCATTAGCAAGCACAGTCACATTTTTAATATCGCAATGATTGTATGTGCAAGGATTTCCAGTATAATCATTATATTTGTTCGTGTTTTGAGCAGCAACAATTAACCACCTGACTTTATCAATAGTATTTTGCACAGATAGAGTTCTAGTATATTTTAGACCTTGGTTGAAATTATTTAGCGTCATATTTTCATAACGTCTGACTCTGTAATTAAGCCTAATTTTCTTTGCTCTCTCACTTGATACATCTGCAAGTGCTCTTTGAATGCTTTCTTTAGGACTAACACAAGGAACCATCAGTCTCATTTTTGACATACTAATTTTGAATGCAGTCCAAACTCCTTCTCCATTTGCTGCAGCTCCTCCTCTTGATAAAATCGCGTTTGTAGTATTAGCAGCTGCACCTGTTGACCCAGTCATAATAGCATCAAAATCACTACCACCAGTGCGTGTCATTTCAAGCGTGAAAGGAATAATATAAAGAATTTTATTCATATCAGCACAAAATCCAGACAGTCTTGCAAGTGGAAGTGAAATACTAAAAGTTCCAGGATTATCAGCTAAGATATTTGATAGTCCTCTTCTATATATAAAGCCGTTATTGTTAGCAGTTGCTAAAGAAGCGGGAGGGCTTAAATATGGATAGCTTTTATCATTTATAGCATTTCCACCATTGCTAGCAGTAGTAGGATAAAAATCCTCAATTGAGCTTGCTTCATCTTTTTTCCATCCAGTTGCAGGTCCTTCTGTTCGGTTGTAATCATTTGGATAAGTGAGATAACCCATAAGAGTTGAGACACTTCCAGGACCTTCTTTTAATGAATAGCTTTCTATTTCCTCAGCGCCAAGTCTAATTCTCATTGAACTAAACATCCATGCTCCAGCATTGTTAACAAGAGCAGCAGCAAGGTTTTTATTAGGTGCATTATAGGCACCATTAGCAGCTGTCTGGACTCTTAGTTGCCCTTCAAGCAATAGATAAGCATCAGATAAAACATAGCATAGTTGTTGTTCTCCAGGAACAGTAAATGTAACTAGTTTATTTGCAATATCATCAGTCTCATTTCCATTACTCTGATAAAACTCTCTGTATTGATAATCTTTAATCTTATAATTAGGAAAACTAGGATCTCCCAATTCGAGTACAGTGTCAATCGGTGCACTTGCCATTTCTTCTCTATATAAAAAAGTAAAAATTTATTTCTTATTCTGAATGTATAAACCAGCACCAATTTTTTTCATGTATCCACCATATCCATCAGGCCTAGGCATAATAGCAGGAACAGCAGATTTCTCTTTTATAACTCTTTCTATTTCTTTATATGCTTTAGGATCATTTTCTTTTAATGTTTCTGAATAATCTTCAGTTTCAAAATCTTCCATCTTTGCTTTGTATTTCTTTTTGCTTTTTGGTTTAAGTTTATCAAGCATTGCTCGTTTTATCTCAAGATCCATCTCTTTAATCTTTCTATCATAATCTTCTTCTTTTTTACGTTTCTCCAACTCATACTCAAGTTCTTTCTTTCTTCTTTCTTCATCAAGTTTGTCATCAAGTTCTCTTCGTTTATTAGCATATTCCTGGTCAATCTTTTCTTTCTTTGTCTGCAGTTCAGTTAATTTTCTTGCCTGATGCATTTCAATTCCTTTGTTAGCAATATTCATACTAAGCCCAGTAAGTCCAGTAAGCACAGGAGCTGCTTTTCCAACACCATCAATAATCTTATCAAGTATGCCAGAACCATAATATTCTCCACCAGTTATCCTACCATGACCAATTCTAGCATAGCTACCCATCCTATATTATTTCGAAATTTCTATTGTAGCTATAACATCTGTAATAGTATTTATTGCATTTTTATATTGATCTGTTAAGTTAATTTTAAGACTGCTAATACCATCAATGTCTCCGCGAGTAGGTAAGAATAAAACGTTTGGAACATGTACGTCAATTTTTTCTCCTGGATCAATATCATCAATATCAATTAAATATAAAGATGAAGACTGTTCTAAAAATCCTTTTTTATGTTCAACATAGTTCTTACTAGGATCTACAAGATCACAATCAATACTTATCCATTTTACTCCAGAATTGTCAGGAAGTTGCATTTTATTCCAAGCCTTATAAGTACCAGAGAAATACATTGCTTTTTCTACAGCTTCATATGGAGTTCCACCAACCATTGCAGCATCAAATGAGCCTTGCAAATTTGAACTAAAACCTAGAGTATCTCCAATAGAGTTGATTATTCCAGAATTTGTTGCAAGTAATACAACAAAATCACCAGCAACTTGCATTATTATTCTATCATCAACATCGACGCTAAATCTAATTCCAGTACTACTTCTAACAGCAGTATTGATGAGCATAGAGTTTGGTTTTACATTTAATAGTGCTTGATTTAATGCATAAACAATCTTTTGACTATCATAATATCCTTCTGGTATAGCAACTGAGAAATTGTTTGGAGATGTTATTGTTTTATACCAAAACGCATCGTTTACACCAGTAGTAACATTTGATATTACTCTGTTTGTATATGTAAACTCAACTCTCCGTAAGCCTATTTTGTTATAACCAGAATCTGATCCTAATAAGATTGGAGGAACAAGAGTTTTTGAATCTGAACTGGTAGTTCCAGTTATTCTTATTGACATTCTTATATTATATTTCAATAATTTCTATTACAACAGCAATTTGTTGAGAACCAAAATCTAAGACTTTCAAATTTTGATCTGTAATTGTAATCAATATATCAGAAATAGAATCACCAACAAGATTGTGATATTCAAGAGTATTCGGTTCATATACCATTTGTTCCCAAGGATAAAAATTATAAGCAAAACTTCTTAGAGCTTGAGTTTCGATATTATTTATATAACTTGTTCCACTAGCAACCAAATTACAGTCTATAAGAATTAAGTTTAGGTCGGAAACAAAAACTTCATTCTCTGAAATAATTTTTTCTGCTGGATCTACAACTACTTGTGTAAACTGTTTTCCAGGAGCTGCACTATATGTATCTAATGGAAGTGTCGTATCTGTTGTATAAACAGTTCCAGTAAATCCAAGTAATGGAGCTATGGTAGATTTAACAGCAACAAATGTAAACCCAGCAGGCATAGTAATCCAAGAATTAGAAGTAGCAGTATCAATGCCTAAAACAAACTTATCACTTCCAGATAAAACAATAGAATTATTTATTGCATCTACTATTCCAACATTTATATCATCAGATACAGCAGCATATATACCAGGCGGAACTCTTACTATTCGCTCAGAACCACCAACAAGTCTATACACAAAAGTATTATTAGATGATGCAATGTTCTTAATAGAATTAGTTCCAACAAACTTTTTGAAGCAAACTTTAAAGTTTTTATTCTTAAGTTTTATAGGATCACTAATTCTAGTTCTAATTGGATTAGTAGTTCCTGTTACATTAAAAATATACCCCTCTTTACCTGCAGCAGTACCCTTTTTGATTGACTCAATATTTTTTAGAATATCCTTAGCTAAACCAAGAAGATCAGACATTTTCTATATATCATATAAAAGTTTATTAATCTTAGCAATGTATGACTTTGGTACTTTTCTAGATTTTGCAAGGTAATTAACAGCAGCACTAATAGAATTTACTACTCCAGTATTTCCGGCAGCAAGTTCACGAATCCACAATTCTATTTTGTCAAATACTTCTGAATCATTCTTTACAACTAATGGAATTACTTCTATTCCTTTGCCAACTTTTGGTCTTAAATAATCTAAAACTCTTTGCTCTTTTATACTTCTTTTTTTCTTTTTATCTAGCTCTGCAATAACACTAGAAAGACTAAGGTTTTCAACCATCTTTCTTATTGGTTTTGATATTCCACCAGTTTTCTTTGTTTCAATAATATCAAGTAAATCTTTCTTTTTATCAATTGTTGATTCATATGCTTTAGTTAATTCATCCATTTGTTTACCATCAAGTTTAGTATAATAATCAGTTGCGTATTCTAATATATCATGAGCAGTTTGTTCTAGCTCTTGTTCAGCAGTATACATTTTTTCATTAGTAAGTTTTACTCCTAGCTCATATAATTTTAAATCTTTATTTGTACTATCAATTTCATTTATTATTCTTGATACATAACTTGGGACATATCTAGTTTTTTCTTTAAGTATTTTAATTAGCTCAGATTTATCATAATCTACAACAGTTTTCTTTGGAGTGCCAGTAGTAGGATTTATATTAAACTCCTCAGCTAAACCTTTTTGAGCAGCATCAATAGCTTCTCGTATTTCTGGATTTGCTGCATATGTCTTTGCTTGATTTGCTATAGTAATAGCTTTTTTATGCTTTCCTTCACTAACAGCTATTCTTGCCTTTTGAATAGTGCTTGATATGTCTGGTTTTTGTTTGTATTCTAAAACTTTCTGCAGTTGTTCTTTATTGTCTATCTGTAAAGCAAGTTTAGGTCTGATTCTTTTAAGTTTCTCAACAACAACTTTACCTGAGTTATCAGTAGATCTCTCTAATGCTTGCTCGTTTAATCTATGCTCAGCAGCATCTCTTACAACAATTTCTGATTCTATTCTTTGTATCTCACTAGAGTTTTCTAAAATATTTGCATCTCTCAGATCTTGCAGGTTTTGCAGTTTAGTTTAATAATCTAATGCCTCTTGAACACTTCCTTTGTAAGGTGTTTTACCACTCGAGTAAATTTTTCCATTTAACATTTTACTATATCTATTAATAATTAAGAAATGTCATTAATTGCTTTCCTTCTGAATCAACAGACCAAAATCTGCCTTCCGATTCAGTCTTTGTTAAATCTATTATATAATAACCAAAACGGTTTCTAGTACAAGAGTTAACCCATTCTCTAAATTGTTTCTTATCAATATCACCAACATATGCATCGCGAATATACTCAATGTCAGTTGTGTTTTGCTTAAAGATTACTATTAGATTTACATTGTTTCTAATTTCTCTCCTAGGTATATTAGTAAAGCCTTGAGCAAGATAGGAAATATTCAGCCCTTTATGTCTTCCTCGTGTGAAATAGTCTAATATTTTAGTTTGATCTTCTGTCATTAAATCATCAAGCACAACAACATTCTTTCAGTTCTTATATGAATCTACTTCTGGCATAGCATCAATTCCGTTAATCCAAGAATAAGCCGTGTTTTCTTTTGTCATTGACATAAGTCCACGATACAACTTTTGATCTAAACTTGAAGCAATAATTGTACAACAATCATAATTAACCATTCCATAAAATATCCAATTCATAATAAGTTGAGACTTGCCTGAACCGCTTGGCCCTAGAACTAAAGCTCTGATTGGTACACTCGGCAATGGTTCTTTATGACCAGTATCTACATCTTGTCCAAAATTAAACGCCCTTACTCGAAGAGACATTTCCTATAATAAAAAAAGTTTTTATATTATAGAAATGGAAATTTACTGCTTGAAATGTAAGAAGCCTACAGATAGTATTCATGAAGAGTATGTCGAGATTGATAGTACAAAAGGCCTTAGAGGAATGATTAAAGCAATTTGTGTGATTTGTGAAAGTGAAAAGTCAAAGTTTGTTAAGTTAAGATCAGAGAGTGGCACTGGAGTTCTAGCTCGTGGAAAGAAGTTAGGTACTGGAGTTCTAGCTCGCGGAAAGAAGTTAGGTACTGGACTTCTAGCTCGCGGAAAGAAGTTAGGTACTGGAGTTCTAGCTCGTGGAAAGAAGTTAGGAACTGGACTTCTATCTCATGGAAAGAAGTTAGGTACTGGAGTTCTAGCTCGTGGAAAGAAGTTAGGTACTGGAGTTCTAGCTCGTGGAAAGAAGTTAGGTACTGGAGTTCTAGCTCGCGGAAAGAAGTTAGGTACTGGAGTTCTATCTCGCGGAAAGAAGTTAGGTACTGGAGTTCTATCTCGTGGAAAGAAGTTAGGTACTTGAGTTCTAGCTCGCGGAAAGAAGTTAGGAACTGGACTTCTATCTCATGGAAAGAAGTTAGGTACTGGAGTTCTAGCTCGTGGAAAGAAGTTAGGTACTGGAGTTCTAGCTCGTGAAAAGAAGTTAGGTACTGGAGTTCTAGCTCGTGGAAAGAAGTTAGGTACTGGAGTTCTATCTCGCGGAAAGAAGTTAGGTACTGGAGTTCTAGCTCGCGGAAAGAAGTTAGGTACTGGAGTTCTAGCTCGTGGAAAGAAGTTAGGTACTGGACTTCTAGCTCGTGGAAAGAAGTTAGGTACTGGAGTTCTAGCTCGTGGAAAGAAGTTAGGTACTGGAGTTCTAGCTCATGGAAAGAAGTTAGGTACTGGAGTTCTAGCTCGTGGAAAGAAGTTGGGAACTGGACTTCTATCTCGCGGAAAGAAGTTAGGTACTGGAGTTCTAGCTCGCGGAAAGAAGTTAGGTACTGGAGTTCTATCTCGCGGAAAGAAGTTAGGTACTGGAGTTCTAGCTCGTGGAAAGAAGTTAGGTACTGGACTTCTAGCTCGTGGAAAGAAGTTAGGAACTGGACTTCTATCTCGCGGAAAGAAGTTAGGTACTGGAGTTCTAGCTCGTGGAAAGAAGTTAGGTACTGGAGTTCTAGCTCGCGGAAAGAAGTTAGGTACTGGAGTTCTAGCTCGCGGAAAGAAGTTAGGTACTGGAGTTCTAGCTCATGGAAAGAAGTTAGGTACTGGAGTTCTAGCTCATGGAAAGAAGTTAGGTACTGGACTTCTATCTCACGGAAAGAAATTTGGAGGTGAAATGAGTAAAGAACAAATACTTTCTGAACTAAGAAGAACTATCAACAATTTAAAAAAAATTAAAAAGTACACCACTAACTGATTTTGAAATAAATCAATATGTTAAAGAATTAGATATAACAAATTTCAGAGGTGTATTTGCAAGAGATGAATTAAGTTCTCCAGAACGAAATGAGTGCCTCATTTGCAATACTGGAAAATCAGATCTAGCAATATATCATTGGGTAGCTCTTAAAAAAATTGGAGATCGATGTTTTTACTTTGACTCATTCGGTGCTCCTCCAATGCCAGAAGTGATTAATTATTTCGGTGTTACGCCAAGTTTTCAAACGTTTCAACTGCAAAAGTTTAATCAAACGGATTGTGGAATGAGGTGCTTAACCTTCCTTAAATTAATGGAATTTGTTGATTTTGGTACAGTCACGCAATTATTAATTTGAATTAAACAAAATATTTCTACTATATAGAATGGAAAATCAAGAAAAGAAATTCGTAGTCCTCCAAAATTCTACAGTTGTTATCCCTAAAGGAAAGCCTGCACACATTCATGTTGAAGAGAAAATTTCAAAAGATTCAAAACCCTATCTTAGCGCATGGATGTATATAACAGAAGAATCACTTCCTTATATTCAAAACATTGTAGATAGATCGAGTGAACAAATAGAATTCAAAGCATTTGATGCTAGTGCAAGGTCAACAATTGGAATTAGATTTGATTTTGGAAAGAAACCTAGTATTATGTTTGATGAGAATAATAAACAAATTAAAGTATCTAGTCCAGCAGACGTAATTAAAAAATTAGGAAATGATTTTTGTATCACTGGAATTCTTGATGGTAGCTATGTTTCAAAAGAGTATTATAATAATGAAGAAGGATTAAATATTAGATTAAAGATTGACCAAGTAAAAGTTTATAGTGCACCAAAGAGATCAATGTTCAATCCAGCAGAGTTTTAAAAAATATAAATATAAATATAAAGTAGTTTTGCAAGTTAAATTTTTTTAGATCTTTTTCCGAGTGATATCAAGCATTCTATCAACTATTACACGGGCATAATTTTTTATATTATTAAGATTAGCAGGATTACTTATTTTATCTTTTAGAAAATCAGTAGCAAATGAATCGTTTAATCCACCAGCAATGCCCAATCTTAATTTTGCTTTCGCTGCCATAACAGCTGCAACCGTTTTAGCATCTTCACGTACATAATTTGGTTGTTTTGGATCAAGCGCAATTCTAGCAGCAGATTCAGTTAATACCAAGTCTGACAAGTTTCTTATCTCTGTTCTTTTAGGTTCAGACATAGATGAAGTTTCGGTGTATAGACTATCGTGGACTAAAGCTTTGTTATCTAAATCATTGATTCCGGTATAGCCTTCACTCATTCTCTGAGTAAATTTGGTTCCCGGACCGGCGAACGAGTAACGACCAGTATTGTTAAAACTTCCACCTGGTACAAATTCTGATTTTACTCCTGAAGGGAGTTTTAGGTGAATTTCGCGGTTTCCAGTAAGTTTGTTTATGAAATCAACAATGCCAGAGCCAAGTCTTCTATTACGTTTCAATTGTTTTAGAGAAAGATTTAGTTGTAAGCCAATGTTTTTAGATCTACACTTTTCAATTCTAGAAAGTTGCGTTTTTGTTACAAAGATTGTAATTGAAACTGATAGATCTTCTTTTTTTAGTCTGATTGAAATAGGCTTATCTGACTTATGTATCAAGTTTGCTTGATGTTCTGATAGGTTTAGTTTACCTCATGATATTCCATTCTATAATAACATAAATTTTATTTAAAGACAAATAAAACTATTATATATTAAAAATGAATTAAGATGAGATTAGTAAATTCAGAGAACGCGTTATGGAGTTGCTTCAATGCGTACCAGATACTGGAAACATCTTTTGGAGGGTAAACAGGGGAAAAGCAATAAAAGAAAAAGAGGCAGGAACAATACACAATGGTTATAGGAGAATAGAAATTGATAGAAAAATATATTCTGCACACAGATTAGCTTTTTTGATCATGACTGAACAGTTTCCTATGCAAGAGCTGGATCATATCGATAACGATAGACTAAACAATAGTTTCAGTAATTTGCGTGAGGCGAGTAGATCAGAAAATATAAGAAATAAATAAATTACGAAAAGAAATACTTCAAATCTTATTGGTGTATCTTGGCATATAAAAACAAATAAATGGAGAGCACGTATAAGCGTAGATGGTCTTAACTACCACTTAGGTTATTTTAACAATCCTATTAAAGCTGCTGAAGTGCGTGACCTTGCTGCAATACGACTCCATTTGCAATTCGCGCGATTAAATTTCACATACACACTCACGGAAGATTACAAATTAGTTCGCTACACAGACTTTTAATTTTTGCAGCGTTTTTTCAAATCATCTCTTAGTTTTAGCACTTCTCTATATATTTCTTCTTGCGATTTACCTTGTGCATATAGATTAGCTAGTAACATTTCGCTCTCAGCTTAATAATTACAAGTCTTTTTTCCTCCAACAGTACTACTTTCTACTTTTTTTATATCTTTTTTTAACTTATCGCTATAACTAACTCCTGATACTTCCACAAGTTGTTTACCTGTTTTCAAATAATCTAATCTGTTTTTCACCTCTGAGTTTTGCACTTTGTCACTCAAATCAATATCAATGTTTTTATCAAGTAATTCTATCATATTTTTTATATCCACAATTGCATTCTTTAGTCTTTCACTTTGTAAACTCAAAGCACTCGATCGTTCTTCATGGGTGTTCGTCGGTGGTGCCTTAGCTGTATATCTATGTACTGTCTATTATTTTCTTAGTCACATAATCCTGCTACTGATACTGCTATGGAAACACCTAAACCAACTGCTCCAATAACAGAAGCTATACTTGCTATGATCGCTGGAATTGCAGGCAGAAATCCTCCTGATCTTACTTCAAGAAAGTTTTTACTCCAAGCTTTTGTATCTAGTTGAGCAGCGTTCCAATTAACCTCTTCTCCAAATATATCTGAAAGAAACTTACTAGGATCTAAGTACCAAACAGAGTTAGCTCTTTCAGCTTCTAGCAAAATCTCGTTTATATAAAAGCCAACCTCTAAAGAAGCAACCATTTTTTTCAGTCCTTCTTTTTTTCTGCAATTGTTTTCCAAAAGACATTACCATACTTTCCAGAAGAAATATCATCTACGATTTCTTTTATGAATAAACCAAGATCTACAATTCCTGTTATTCCTGATAGAAATCCTCCAAGTGCTTTTGTAGCAGTTCCAATTACTTTGAATGACTGCAAAACTTTTGGAACAATAGTTGCAATCTTATTTGATGCGTGTAGACTCAGTTTCATTGCAATCTTAGGAGCTACTTTTATAATTGCCTTTGATCCAATCTCAGCTGCTGTTGTTGTTCCTGATAATACTTCTTTTGTTGTATCTAAGCTAGATTTTAATTTTTCCATATATATATAAGAATGGATAATATTAGTAAGATTAATGGTCATATTTTTAGTGATCTTGATGCTAATGGAAATAGCATTACAAATCTTGGTTTTCCAGTAAATGATGGAGATGCAATAAGATTAGATGATGCTCTCAATTCAAACTTCTTTAATACTGTTGCAACTAATGCTTCAGGAGAAATAGCTTCTGTTTCTAACTTATCTGACTTACTTTCAAAGAATAGTGCAAAAATGCTATCTCAGTTAAACTGTAAAAACATCACTGGTATATCTGGAAGATCTGTTGACGGAACTGTCTATCAAGATTCTAGGCCTTACAAAGTAATAAACTATGGATTATTAAAAAGTATGTCTCAAGTTTTAAATGGCAACTCTAATAGTAATCTTGATCTAGGATCAAACAGAATTACCTCTTTGAAAAATTCAAATGTTGTAACAAAACAATATGTTGATTCTTATAAATGTTCTACTTTGTATTTAAGGCTTTCTGGTTTTACAAGTGCTTCAATTATTGCTCCGCTAAACATATTTAATATTAATATAAATGGAACAGGAACAGAAAGTTCTACATGAAAAGCAACTCCTGCGGACATTGCAGTTTTTAATCAGCAAGGAAGTGTAATCGGCTATGCAACACCTTATAAAACATTTGTTGCTGGACCAGTAGCAAACTTTCAAACAGTATCTAGCATACTCTGGTGTTCTAATACAACTGGAGTGTTTTTAGAGTTAACTAGTGATAACACTTATGGCGTATCTGGCACTCTCCTTTTAGTAATAAATATTGATGGATCATGCACTTATATGATAGATAATCTAACAGTTTCTAATAATATTACATATATTGATTTTATTATTACTATTGTATAGAATGTCGCTCGGATATCGTAGAAAAGGATCTAGTCAAAAAAATTATATTCGTGAGACTGGAGATATTATGAATGGATCTTTAAATATGAATCAGAATCTAATAAAAAATCTTGGAGATCCTGTTGATTCTACAGATGCTGTAAACAGAAAGTATATCGATACAAACTTTGTTACAAAAGTATCTAGAGGAACAACTGCTGATGGTGATATTGATATGAATAATCACAGAGTGATAGATCTTGCTAATCCTGTTAGAGCAAGTGATGCTGCTACAAAAGATTATGCTGATACGAAACTATCAAGAACTGGTGGGATTGTTAGAAATCTATTTGTAAGAGGATCATTAAATATTAATAATGCTGAAAATAGTAACATTGCAACTATTGCATATATGGATGCTAATTTTATAAAAGTTAATACACAACTGAATATACCTTTGAATATGAACAACAATCCAATTATCATAACAAGCGATCCTGTAAATCCAAATGATGGTGTAAATCTTGGTTATCTACAAAGATCACTTGGAAATGTTACAACTGTAGATTTTAAAGGAACTAGGGATGGTTCACTAACTACTCAAATATATGACAAAACAGTTAATGGTAGATGGATTACTGATATTAAAAATATTACAATTCAAAGAGGTCTATTTATTATTGGAGTAACGTATAAAGTTGATGGAATAACAAAAGTACTTATGCCGCCACCATCAACACTAACACCGTAGAGTGATCAGTTATATGGTAGTTATATGTTAGATAGTAGTAAAAAAATAGTCGCTACTTCTACTTTTATATCAGGATCAGGGTTATTAGATAAAAAAATAAATGTTTATGTTTATATAGCAATAATATAATGCTAAGCAAAAAAGACTTACAAATGTTGGGAACGTTGGATATGAATGAAAATAGAATAGTAAATCTTGGAAGTAATATAGACTCGTTAGAAACTGTTGGAAAATCATTTGCTGATAACAATTATTTAAGAAAAGATTCAGATCAGTTTATAAGAGGAAACATATCAGCAAACTCAAAAAAATATGTTAATGTAGCAAATCCAATTAATGGAAATGATATTGCAACAAAAGAGTACACTGATACTAAGATAAATATTAGAGGTGATGCAACAATAACTGGTGATTTAACAGTAAGTGAATTAACTGTTATGCGTGAAACAAATGTTGGCTTAAAAAAATTATATTAATTTAAGAGGAAATGATGATGTTTATTCAACATACTTACCAAAGGCATATGAAGAAGGTGCTGGTGGTTCTTTGACTTTTACTAAAATAGAAAATTTAGTAACTCATGGTGGTTTATCAATATTTCCTAGTTTTTCATACCCTGATTCTATTTTCTTTTTAGCTAGATTATCTGATGTGAGTAAAATACCAATAAATTACTCAAAAATAAAATTAGGAATAAAGGATATTTATAAGTTAGCTCCTGAAGATGTACCTATGAAGATAACTACTTTTATACAAAACGATTCACAATTATCTGTTATAAATAAACAAATAACTGAAAAATCAATTATATTAAAGGATGTTAACCTAACTAGAGTAAAATATTTTGAGGCTAAAGTAAAACTTAATTTAAATATTGGTGGTATGGGGATAAGAAAATTTATAGTTAGAGATTACTATCACAAAATCTACTTGCCAAATTTCTTTGTTTCTAATCTTCTTAATATCACCTATTATGGAGTTGAAAATAATTATATGTTATTATCAAGTGACTATATAACACAGTTTGATATTTCTAATAATAATAATATTAAAATCACTATCAATTTTCCTGTTCTAAACTATGGTAATCTTGTTACTCCAAGTACTTCAGATGTTATTGAAATTACTTTAGCTGATGTTATTATGAATTCAGATGTTATTGAATTCTAAACTTTCTTTAATAAACTCGGTTGGTATACTACATTCTTTTCCTGTTAATTGTCTTGTTAACTCTATTTTTTTAGAGTATGCTTCTGATTTAAGGCTATTTATTTTATCTATGTTCAAATCTTTAAGAAACTCTGAAAAGATTGATCCATCTCTAACTTTTGTAAATATATATGCCATTTCTTTTTCTGAATGATTTACTCTTAAACGCTTGCCTTGCCGATATTCGATCCTGGATGTCGGAAAGCTTCCTGAAATTAAATGACGATAAAACCAAACTGCTTCTCATAGGACACCCTAAGCGTGTGGCTGGGTTAAAAGGCTTTGCTGCTCTAATAGGTGATGCTATTGTGCGACCTTCACCACGTGCTCGTAATCTAGGTGTCGTGTTCGACAGCTGCCTCAGTTTCAAAAGCTTCATTCAGAAGACTGCCTCTACAGCTAGCCATCACATCCGATCCTTATCCAAGATTAAAAGCTGTCTCCCACAGTGGCTTGTAAAAAATTTAACTAGCTCTTTAGTTCTGTCTCGGCTTGATTATTGTAATTCCCTTTTGGCTGGGCTACCAGAGAAAGCTATTATGCCACTACAGCGGACTATGAATATGGCTGCAAGGCTGGTCTTCAAGTCCCAGCGGTTTGAGCACGTGTCACCTTTGCTGGAAGAGCTAGGATGGCTGCCGGTTGAGCAAAGGATACAGAGCAAAGTTCTTACGCTGACCCACAAGGCCCGCCACGGCTTGGCTCCTTCATACCTAGCTGAACTGCTGCATCAGTTTCAGCCTGTTCGCGCCCTCAGGTCCTGTGTGGACAATAAATTAGCTGTCCCATTCCTCCGCTTAAAGACAGTTGGCGACAGAAGCTTTAGCTCTGCAGGTCCTAGACTGTGGAACTCGCTTCCACAATTCTTACGCAACGACAACTACTCTCCAACTGCCGACTATGGCACATCTTTTTCAGCGGTCCTGAACTGCTACTTCCATGCTACTCACTACCTCAACTGCTCTCCTAACTCTGCTGATATGCTTCCCACTTTCTCTTTGTTTCGTGAGACGAAGTCTGTATGCTACCGAATGCGTACCGAAAGCCGCTTGGGCTGTGAGTGCGCTATACAAAACTCTCCTGCGTAACACCCACATGGTCTTTATGACTTTGTGGAGTTACTGACGGAGATACATTACATTACATACAGCTTTATATTCTAAAACTAATTTTAATGCTTCTAATAGCTTACTTCTGATATCCTCAATTCTTCCCATTGGATATGAGCAAATTTTTATAGTCTGTTGTCCTTGTGCAACTGTTAGACAATCTTTACTTCTAGTTTCTACATTCATTTCTATATAAATAAATTAATTATAAAGTATCAGAAACTGGGACATTCGGATCTGTAACAGTTGGAGCAGCAAGAGCAGCGAGTGTTGCCTCTTGTCTGGCACTAGTTCCATCAGAGATATCTGGTAGAATTGCATAGCATTCATCCTTAACAATTCCAGAGATATCTGGTTTAATTCCTGCAACGCCTGAGATAACTGTTGAAAGTGTTGGTAGCTGACTAGCAATCCATGTAGTATAACTAGAGATTTCTCCAGGTGTATCAAGAAGAGTATCAACTTTAGTTCTAACTGTTGCTTCAAGATCAGTTGTTATACTTGCCATTCCAGAATCGATTACCTTTTGTGCTTCAATGTCGCACTCATCAATATAAAACTTTTTAACAGATGTATCTGTCATAATTGAGATATCTGAATCGAGTGTTTGCTGATCATAAGCAGTCATTCTAGACTTTACAAGGTAATCAACATATGCTTTAAGCAGAGTTGCAGATGTAGCAAGATTTGGGTCAGATACTTCTTCCGACATTTTCCTATACTATTATAAAAAAATATACAAAATTAATTAATCTGAACACCTTGTTTAGTTTTTGGAGTTTTTGATTTCTTTTCTGCTTCTACCAACATTTCATTTATTTTGCTTCTACATTCCATTAGTTTATCGCAAGTATCGCAAATCTCAACTAGAACACTAATATACGAGCTATCTAAATCTGGAATAAGTTTATCGAGTGAATGCTTGACAATTCTTTGATCTACTTTCTTTAATTTTTGTAGACAAATTTTAAGAGCCATATCTCTTGACTGTTCACAACTAAGAATTCTTGAAACATCCATTCTATATAAATATAATTTTTCTATAGTTCATCTTCATTTACGTAATTTACTTCTTCCTCAAAACAGAATGCTTGTTCATAACCTTCATCAGAATCGTATTCACTGCTACTATCTGAATATTCTGACTCAGGTTCGTAATCACTGTCATACTCACTTTCAATTTCTTTAACTTGTTCGTTTTCAATTTCAACTTTTTCCATTTCTATAATAATGAATTTTATTTTTTAATATTAATTTATTCCTGCCATCTCAAAAATTAACTCTTCTTCTGCTCTGTCATACACCATTTCTATTTGTAATTCATGTAACTCTTTTGTTGTTTCTCGAATATCATGCTCGACTTTTACTTTTGCTTCAGGTTCAATTATATTTTCACTCTTTCGTTTTGGCATCTATATTAATAGCACCAATATTGCAAGTATTACATCGTCCTGGATTTAGATTGTTACTCAATGCATCAGCGATTCTATAGTGCCCATAAGCATAACTGCAGATTCCACAGTCTAACCAGTATCGTTTTGAGTCGAAAGCTGATAGTGCTACTTTCTCTAACTTATCAGTAAATAACTCGTGTTTACTTTGTGATATCTTATACAATTTTCTAATCTGTTTTTCTTTAAATCCATCAATTGTCTTTCCGTTGAAGATTGATACACTATCTGTTAAACAATTGACAAAAGTGTCATGACCCATTGTTTTAGTTAAAACTGATTTTGTTACTCCTTTTGCAGCTGCTTTTCTCTGTGAATCAACGATGCTGATGGAATAAAGTTTTGGTCTTAAAGCACATACTTCAGCAATTACTTTTCCTTCTGTTTCATCTTTAAATTTTCCAATTGTATCTTCAGCAAACCATTCTGGCATATTTTTCATCATATATCATATATCATCATATAAATTAGGTGTTTCAATATCCATGATTAATGAATCAGTATCTGTATAAATCAGTTTAACTTTTTCGTTATACTTTTGCTTTATTACATCATAATAAAACTTCTGCATATGTAATTTAGATAAGTCAAGAATTGCGCTTCCTATAAACATTGGTTTATTCAACCTAGTCTTTGATTGATTCATTTGAAAGATTGTTAGTGTATTGCTTAAATCTCTAAAGTTTACCATTCTAGGATCTCGCATTCTTTAATTAAACTTCTTGCTTCCTATATCATCAATAACATTAATCAGATAAGTTTTTACTCTTTTTTCAACATCTTCACATGTTTTACCATAAAACGCATTCATTATCAACTTCCAAAGATTTCTCAAGAACTTTTTATTCGAATTTGCTGCTTTCATATCAGCACACGTTTGGATAAATGGTTCCAACCACCTAGATTGTTTAAATTTATAGAGTTTTTTTACTGTGGCTATCATTCCGTGTGTCAAACAAAATTTTAGGTATCTATAGTGGATTAAATAATCTTTTTTTAATGAAAAGTCACACATCAGTTTTGGAACATTACACGCACCTACTTTAAATTTATTTTGAAAATTAGAATATTCACTACAGTCAACAACTCTGTTAGACGCGCATAATGGATATTCATTGTGTAAATCATGATAGTACTCTTTTGTTTTAGGATCGTACTCAATATCAACAATAAAGAAAGCTCCAACATCTGACTCATCAGGTAATGATAGTATTTTTTCTCTGTCCCATTCATCAATTGAACACTCTTCAATTTCACCTTGCGGAAGAAGTTCCAAGATTGCTGTTGGGTATAAGCTTGTAGCGTCTTGATAGGTAACCCACCTTGTTGGTTTGCTAGAATCATATCCAGGTACTATAGGATTGTTTGCTTTAGCTAATCTACTATTAACTTGAAAAATACCACCACGAATTGACTTTTTAAATGTGTCATATACTTCTCTATTTGTTAATAACTCAATTTTTACTCCAGAATACCAAAACACAGCACTCCATGAAAAATTTGGTGTTGTAACAAAGTTTGCAGGATCTAATTTTAGTTTAGATATCAATCCTTTTCTAAAACTTTCAAAACAATCTGCTAATAGCAACACATCTGTGATTAAATATAAATCATGGTAATCAATGAATGATTTGCAATCAAATTCTTTCCAAACATTATTTGCTTTTTTATAATCATCATCTGATATTCCTTCCATATAAACATTAGAGTAAACAGATTCCTTACTCGGTAAAGAATCACAATTAAATTTCTCCCAAGAATCCATAAACTCACAAGGGTACTCTCCTTTAACAGTTAGAAGATTAAGATTTTTTCCTTTATACTTTTCACTTAAAACTTTATTTGAAATTGGAAAACACTCAATTGTTTTTCCCATTGTCGAAGCAATATTTTCTAATGAACCGATCATAAACTGCATGCTGTCTTTAAAAACCAAATCACCAACCTTAAGCATCATATACTTCTCTAAATTATTTGCTATTGGTTCTGCTTCAACACTAAAATTCTCTAATGCTTTAACAATGATATGTGAATCATATCCCCTAAAGTTATGGAATAAAACGGGTAACTGCCATTTTCTCAAGTCCATACTTGCTTTAAAATTACATTAATGGTGTGCAGCGCCTCTATATTTATTTGTTAGATGACAATGGTCAAATACTTTTCTCATCTCATTATTTCTTTGATTAAATGGTCCTTTACACATCCAACAGAAAATTGCATCATCATGTGCTTTCATTTCAGCATCAGTTAAATCTTCCATCATACTATCTAAATTGTTCTCAACTAGTAGAGTTTTATAAAAATCTGATACAGCAAATAATCTTTTTAAGAAAGTATTTACACAATCAGGACCAACATTTAAAAACCTATCAACAACTTTGCCATTCCAGTCAACTATAACATATGCAGCGGAGCAGGGTATGTGTGATGAAAAGTGATCGTCACGCTCTCCTTTTTGCACTAAACATTCAAAGTCTGCATAACAAACATAAGGACATACGTTTAGATGCTTGAATGAATCAAATGATATAAATTTATTATGCTCATCTGGCATTACATATATTGTTGTTCCTGAGTTTATGCTATCACATATTTCTAGGTGTTCATCTACTTGTGTCTTATCAAAAAATCTATTTAAACATCGATGACTGTAATATTGTTTTTCTCCAGAACTAGATGGTCTGCACAAAGCATTAAAATTGTTAATCAAAATATAATGTTCAATATCACCACTTGTTATAAGTAACAGATTAATATGCCTATTTGGAATCTCATCAACTTTCCTAACAACTCTTAAAGGAGAAACTCTTGACTCTTTGTATCCACATGAGTAAACATTTATTCTAACATTCGTAGCTTTCTCTAGTTTATTTGTGTCTTTAACTTTCATTGGCCACTCGATATCACTAATTAAACTTGAATATTGTTCGTTTAGTATTTTTTTAAATCATTTGTCTTCCATTTATTTCTTTCTACTGGATTTAGAGCTCTCAAAACACACCAGAGCGCGCAAAACTCATCATCATAGTTTTTTATGTTAGTAACACACTTTTTCTTAGCTAGATAATCAGGAGTTTCAACATATGAACCACCGCCTATTGGAATATATTTAGATATAACTACTGAAAATGAGTGGAAGCCAATAAATAACCAACCAGAACCAACACCTCTCTCAACTAGTAACTCAGAATGTATACCAAGTTCAAGCATTATCTTATCATAAATTTCATCTGCTGATTCGCTATCCATAGTTAAAATTGATTTGGATTGAGAACCTCTTCTCTCTGTTTCACCAGTATCAAAAGTTTTCATATCAAATGATACTCTAAAATGAACTCTAATAAAAGGCCAAATTCATCTAACTCTATTAAGCAATAATTTTGTTTGATACCTGAGCGATTCTCTTAAAGTCTCGAAGTCTCCAAACCATTTTTTAGTATTATATGTAAAAGTTAAAGTATTTCCACCAGCAGTTACAATTGTATTAGTATATCCTGCCTTGTTAAGTCTTTCAGTTTTACCAACGTATTTAATTGAAGGAAGATCAAAATCAACATTCATTAATCTCATTGCCTCAGTCGCAAAAGAATTTCTTTGTCTAATTTGAAAAACCATCTTGCTATATAAGGTAATAATATTTTGTTTAAATAAAAATAAAAATGCAGCAAAATTTTTTACTATAATATATAAAGATTTGAAAATAGATATTCTAGTCTTATAAGACATTAACGAGTTCGAGTGATAACGAGAACGAGTGTGATGATATGTTTTTGCACTATACGATGTTTTTATTTTTGAAACGAGCGCTTTTTTCATTTTACAACGTTTTTAGTTTTGAAACGAGTTCGAGTGTTAAAGAGAACGAGTTGAAAAAATAAAAATGTTGTAAAAGGGAAAAAGATGCGAGTTGATAAAATAAAAATGTCGTATAGGGTAAAAACACATCACACCGCTCGAGGGGTATCTCGCGATGTTTCTGTCTCGATAAGGTCCAGGAGAAGATAGTGTGAAAGGACTGCCACATGCATCTACAATCGAGCATCCGATATTTAATTCATTGCTAGCCTGCCATGCTCTCCAGTGTGTTCATCAATAGTGGCATAGCTAGCCTGCCATGCTCTCCAGTGTGTTCATCAATAGTGGCATAGCTAGCCTGCCATGATCTCCAGTATGTTCATCAATAGTGGCGTAGCTAGCCTGCCAACCTCTCCAGTATGTTCATCAATAGTGGCGTAGCTAGCCTGCCATGCTCTCCAGTATGTTCATCAATAGTGGCGTAGCTAGCCAGCCATGCTCTCCAGTGTGTTCATCAATAGTGGCGTAGCTAGCCAGCCAACCTCTCCAGTGTGTTCATCAATAGTGGCATAGCTAGCCAGCCATGCTCTCCAGTATGTTCATCAATAGTGGCGTAGCTAGCCAGCCAACCTCTCCAGTGTGTTCATCAATAGTGGCGTAGCTAGCCTGCCATGCTCTCCAGTTTGTTCATCAATAGTGGCGTAGCTAGCCTGCCATGCTCTCCAGTATGTTCATCAATAGTGGCGTAGCTAGCCAGCCAACCTCTCCAGTGTGTTCATCAATAGTGGCATAGCTAGCCAGCCATGCTCTCCACTGTGTTCATCAATAGTGGCGTAGCTAGCCAGCCGACCTCTCCAGTGTGTTCATCAATAGCGGCGTAGCTAGCACCGAATGCCGTTACAATCCGTTTCCTCCTGGCGCTGGCTGCTCCGGAGGCCATCGATAGAGTCGAGAAAGGCCTTTATTGTCTAAAAAGTTTGGCCGTGGTTAGATTGCCAAGTCCCTAGGAATAACGACGGAGTTCCCGATGAAGTCAAAAGTGCTGCGAAACTCGCGCTCTTTATTCACGTTATGCATTCTCTGTGGTGAATTAATAAAGATAATCTTGGTTCGCTATTGCAGTCGACCGATAATAATTACTCCAAGCCCTCAAAGCCTTCCTTTGTCAAAGTCGGATAATTCATGAATAACCCCGTTTGGCACTCTAGGTTTATCTCCATTTTTTATCCAGGTAACAGTCAGTGCACGTCTGCCATGCCTGTTCCGTCAGTCCTATACAAATTTCAAATGCTCAGTGAGCTTCAAAATACTGCTAGCTTCAGAGCGCCTGAACAGCCTCGCAGTATTAGTAATCTAGATATTGTATGACGAATATTGTATGTGTAGAAGCGTTTTCCCGATCAACTTACGATTTCATGTTTGATCTTCCAAGTGCATAGGCGTAGTTAACCCAATAAGACCAGCGTCCGGTGGCCCGGAGGAGGCACCAATTGGAGCTTGCTCGTTCTACTGTGAGGAGGTTGCTAACAAGGCATGGTTTAGCCCAGGGGGAAGGTGCTCGTCTTTAATGACCAGGGTCATGGGCTCGAGCCCTACGGCATATGTAAAGCACCTGCATAGAGATTAAGTTCTCTTAGGGTGCTATACAAATGAATTAAATGATATATGATATTATATGAATTATATATTATATATATATTATATGAATTATATGATATATATATATATATATGAATTATAATATTATTGTGTACTTACTTACTAAAGGAACCGCTACGTTCCCTTTAGACGCCGGCCGTGCAATATTGAACTTGTCGTAGTTCCTTAGTGCGCATCCGAGCAAGTAAGCTTCTCATTCGTAGTTTTTATCAAGCTGCTTATTTTTTATTTGAACCAACACTTATCCTTTTTAATATGACACAGAGTGCTCACTTCAATATTAGCGAGCAATCGCTTGAATTACCACCGGGCATGTTCTAATATGTTAGTGTCGCCGACGCTGCGCGCGTTTGTTGGCGCATTTTTGGCACCCTTGATATTTGGCTAAAAAGTATCGACAAAATTATGGCCACGGCTTTTTTCAAAAGTTATTAAAATAAAAAAATACCAAACAAGTTTTAAAAAAGAAGCCGTGAAAGATGGAGGAGGTGGGGAGGTGAAGTACTTATAAGGGGCTGCAGACAAGTTTAGGAAGTTCACGAAAATTGTAGAATGTCTGGATTAAAGGCGGTAAAGTAATCAAAATGTTCCGCACAGACATATATTAGAATTATGATCCTCAGCACGCCTATAAGATACATTCAATGTGTCCAACAGCTGCCTGGGAAAAGCCGGTAGGTGCGGACGGAGTGACCAAGAGCAGGGACAAAGTCGGAGAGAGAGAGAGAGAGGGAAGGGAAGGACAGAGAAGAATGTTTTCTTAGACTTCTCTCGCACGTCATCGTTGCCGAGAAAAGCGCGCTGGTGTCGCTTCATGTCCATGTATGGTCCTCTAATTTATGCTTGTGTGCGAGCGCCTGAATTATGGCCGTTGATTTGAGTGACTGCCCTTCTTTGAAGTCCGCCTACGACCAGGCCATTTGATTTGCATTTAGGGCTGAGTCGTTAGTTGAGCATCAGGTTTATGAAGAGACGAAGTTGAAGTGCTAAGGCAGCTAGTTGACTCTAGCGTGTCAGCCTGGGTGAAGGCACTTTCTAAATACACTTTCGAGGCCTCTGTGACCTTTTAGGACCTTTGCGGACCGGCAGATGTTCATTCGAACATCTGAGCACTCGGTTAGGTCCGTTTCATCGTGCTTCATCGTGCACTTATTCGCGCTACACGTGCCGTTACAACTTGCCTGACGCAATTCTATAATGATTTATGATTTAGAGGCAATCTTAAAACGACACACAAAGTTAAAGAACTTTAGATGTGCCAAATAAGATTTTTTTAAACACAATCTTAATGCCTGGTTCAGCACTTCAACTGAAATAGTAATTGTTTATGCAAACCACGCAAAAAGTCACTAAAGAGAGCAGAAAACTAAGCAAGCACGTTTTTTAGTCAGCAGTCAGTTAGTCAGTGAAATAAAGATTCCTTTTAAGTTTTTACCCAAGTCTTGGTGCACTTGTTCCGCAGCACAGCTGTACAAGATTCAAACTCCAAGTCTCAAACTTTCGATCTTTCTCAATTATTTTCTCAATCAATCAATCAATTTCTCAATCAAATCTTTCTCAATCGATCTCAAACTTTCGATCCTTCTCCTTATTTTGCAGCAGCAGATAACTGTGGCGCAGATGTGTCCCAAAGATACTCATGACCAGCAGATGACAGTTGACAACAATTCCAAACTTCTTTTTGCATCAGATATTGCAGTTTGATGTTTACTTTCTGAACGAGTATTCTGTTGCTATAATTTGTGTTCTTTCTATAACTTATAAGTTTCGGGCCATGGGTGGCCCACGGCTGCGAATGTGCATAGCAGGCTTTCTCAAATCTTGATCCCTATAAACATTTTCATTGTACAGATTTAAAAGGAAAATCAGTGCTAGACATAAAGTAAATATCATGTCGTTAAGAACCGAGTGTTATACCGAAACCTTCATTTCGATTGGCGAATGGGTGCCCGATACAATCGCTGAACGAGTCGTCTTTTTCCAACAGATTTAAAGTTGTCTGGGGTACGCATTTTGTTTGGAAAAATAGACCCCATACGTCGAAGTGACAAAAAGAGGTATAAACAGCCGCTAGATGTGCTATCGTCTATCACTGTTTCCTTTGAATACGCATAATCACTGTTTTGGCCCTGTGGCAAAGGAGCTCGCCCCGACCAAGGTCTGGCCGAGGTTGTGGGCTCGAGCCCCGAGGCATTTGTGAAGCGCGTGAATAGAGATTAAGTTCTCTTAGGGAGCTATACAAATGAATTATATTATGATCGTAATTATTATCTTCAAGTGTGCACAATTGTCTTTGCGTCTACGCTATCGGAAGCGCGTCGGTGTTTGAAATAGTTTCTTTTAAAAAATGGCAGTAGCCGGCGAGAAACTTCATGTTACTCATGCGAAAAATGTATGTATACTCGCCGCATTCTGGAAATTTACTTGTACATAATGAAAACTTCAAATACACATACCTGTACCTGCAATCTACCTCTGGGAAACAAAACATTTTGGGCGCTCTTGCACTGAGAAGTCGGCACCCTCAAAAAACTGCAGCAGTTTTGAGTCAGCGATTCCACAGCTGATGAAAAAATAGCACTAAAACAGACAGGCCATAACTATTTAGCTTTAAAACGACAGTTTAATTAAAAGCTGGCAACTCGACAGCGTCTCTGCGTCGACACCTCGAGAATGCGCCTATAGGGCAAGCATCGCCCACGACATTTCATGTGACCACTTAGCTGCTACGTAATAAAACCTTGACACTGCTCTCTAGGCTCGTATGGGGCACCGAGGTAGGAATGCTGCTACGCTTTATGCCAATTAACCTGCAGCTCGTAGCTCTCTGTCTCTCTCTCTCTCTCTCTGTCTCTGTCTCTGTGTCTTTGTCTCTGTCTCTGTCTCTGTCTCTGTCTCTGTCTGTCTGTCTGTCTGTCTGTCTGTCTGTCTGTCTGTCTGTCTGTCTGTCTGTCTGTCTGTCTCTCTCTCTCTCTCTCTCTCTCTCTCTCTCTCTCTCTCTCTCTCTCTCTCTCTCTCTCTCTCTCTCTGTCTCTCTCTGTCTCTCTCTCTCTGTCTCTCTCTGTCTCTCTCTCTCTCTGTCTCTCTCTCTCTCTCTCTCTGTCTCTCTCTCTGTCTCTCTGTCTCTCTGTCTCTCTGTCTCTCTCTGTCTCTATCTGTCTATCTCTCCCTCTCACTGCTTCTCTCGCCCTGTCTCTCTCCCTCCCTCTCAGAAGAGCTTTTTGCTACTCGGCCACTAAGCTAGCCACTTAGTCGAGGTTGCAACTTCGCGTGTTGGCGGGACAGAGAGAAGCCGAGCTCTGCTCTCTCGCGAGCGCTTCCGTCCTTCAGCCTCGTGCCAGGTGTGCGGCAGGCAGCAGCAGCAGCGCCGACTCCCGTACGCAGCAGTGCGAGAGGTCGGCTTGAGTTGAAGTTCGTCATCGAATGCCCGATTAGACCTTCTGAGAGTGTCATATTGAGAGTGCACAATAGATCTAATGCTCTTAGCCTTAGCATTCATTTCGCAGTCCTTCCGATATGGTAAATGCACGCAGTGACGTCAGTCAGAGCCGCAATCTTGCCGCAGGCGCAGCAGCAGCAGCTCTTAGGAGTGGTCGCAACTTACGCTGCGAGGTGAGTGGTTGCTCATTTCGAGCAGGCGCCCTCTGAGGCGCCCACCGACGGCGCAGCTTCCGGGCGGCATTTTGTCCGTCGCTGCCTGCCGCTCGCGCTTCGCCGCTGACCGTCCTGCGCTCGAGAGCGATGTATCTGCGAGCCGAGATGCAAAGTGTGAGCGCCTCTGTAGGATCGCCGGTCTGTCCGCGTGAGCTGCCTTGCGCCGTACCTGCCAGCGTCAGAAAAACAAGTTTCGATGTCAGAAAAAAGGATCGCGAAAAAAGCGAGTCGGAAAAACGGAGCGTCAGCAGGAGAGCCAACGCCAGCGTGCGAGCAGCATTTTGCATCTCATGGCTGGGCGGCTCGTGCCCAGCGCCCAGTCGCTAACGCCGCGAAGAACCAGGAGGCCGCCCGATCCCGAGTCCCTGATTCTGCGCAAGCAAGCGCACTCGATTGCTGTCTCGATCTCAATCCCTATCCCGATACCGAGCTCTTAGTGCCACCGCTGCTTTGACAAGCTTGTCTCAACAGTCCTCAATTTCGGTCGCCAGCTGCCTTTGCAAATGAATGCACGAAGAGAAATGTGGCGTACCTAAAGTCAATTGGTTTCTTAAATGCTGTTGGTTTTAAATATTCAGCTATTGTATGCACTACATTTTCGATTGCATGTAAAAAAACGTACAGAAGAGGCTTGATAAGATTGAAAATGCAATATGCAATAAATATAAAATTCATGCAGCCCCTAATCAGAACCAAGTCTCTGTCTAGGCACTTCGTATTTTCTAATCAATGGGTTATTAAAAAATTCACGATTTCAGCACGCACAAGAACGAAAAGGACAATACAGGCAGACGGGAGAAAGTTTGGGATGAACAAGTAAGCATTTGGCTTCATTTTGAATGTCGTCAAATTAGGAGATGACACGATTTCAGTCGGAGTTAAGTTCTGAACTTTGAGACCACAGGACCCGAAAGCAAGGTCTCCTACGGATTTACAGTTCTTTAGGGGCACAACGAGACGACCAAAGCAAGAAGAGCTGGTGCTTTTGACTGGACGCCTGATTAGGAAGCATTTCAGATCACTGAAAGAGAACGAAGGTACGTGAAGGTACGTGACAGAAACTTGAAGTCTTACTTTGCTTTAAGGGCAGCCATGGTTTAGTGGTGAGAAGCGGTCTAATATAGCAGTTGCGATGCTGAACAAGCCGAGTTGCTGCCGAGTTCTGCACGATCTGTAAGCGTTTTGTCACTTAAGCAGAAAGACCTGCAAGTGCTGACCTATGGAAATCTAGGCATACGTCACGAATGCATGAACCAGCTTGGCGGTAGTATCGCTATCAAAGTAGACCAACATTTTTGCAACGTGACGCAGATGGCAGAAGGCAGAGTTGACATTGGAATTGATGCAGCCACCTGGTGAACGGACAACAACAGGGCACCCGTTGCCTTTAAAGGCTATAGAGAAAATGGTGGTCGAGCCAATTTTGAGGGTTCTGCTTTCCAGTTTGCGAGTGGCACTTGGCCTGCTCACGAATAGCAAGCTGATTGTACCGGTATTCCACTTGAGATAGCTTGAACTGCCGTCCAAGTGCGATTACAAGCAAAAAATGCTGCGATAGAGAACAATAGAGTTTGAGCTGCCAGCAGAGTTTGAGCTTTTGCATGAAGGAAAGAAGAAAAGAGCCGATAGCTATATAGAGCTACGCTTCGTCCGAGTAAAACATGAAAGCCAATATGTGTTTAGCCATCGCATAGGCAAGATAGAGAGCCTTAGTTAAGAAAATTCTCTGAACCTAGTATGGATCCCTGAAGCACGACAAGCTCTAAAGCAGCGGTTCTCAACCTGTGGGTCCAACCCCTTTGGGGATCGAACGACCCTTTCACGGGGGTCGCCTAAGACCATCGGAAAACACACATTTTCACATTTTTGCACACACTTATTTGTATGGTTTGGGGTCGCCACAACATGAGGAACTGTATTAAATGGTCGCGGCATTAGGAAGGTCGAGAACCACTGCTCTGAAAGCTCACCGGAAGACCGCCGACTGATGGTATGTCAAAAAATGAAAGCCTAAATTGTGCCTGGCAATTACATCGGCAAAATAGCCTTGGTTACGAACATTCTTTGGACTTGGTATGCATCCACGGAGAACGCTATACTTTAAAGGCTCACCGGATGACCGCTGGCCGTTGACATGTACTGTCCGAACTATCTCACGTCAGAGGAGCTACAGCATTGCAGTGCAGGACTTGGATTCAAGAGTAACGCCTGCGCTCCAGCATAGTAAGTTTGCTCTGCAGCACTTCAAACGTGCCGCCAGCTCACAGAACACTTTGGCTCATGTTTCGCGCGAGAAGTCAGTGCCAGTGGACTGCTGGCTCGATGCACTGGACAGCGACCAGTTTCTTCAACTCCTTGGACGTTGCTTTTCACGGAAGAGTTCATCTGTGAGAGATCTACTACATAGACGACTGGATTGACAGTGGATAGCTCGTACCGAATTAGGATTTGGTGGGCTTCATGCTCGCCCGAACGATCGTTGGGCATGAGGCAACAACTCATGCTATATTCTCTGCTAGAGTCCGAGCTTAGCTCGGCCCTTGCCCTCCCAAGACAATTCCACTTTTTCGACGATAGACGACGATGTCAGAGCAAAGCCTTGTCCGCACAAGTTTTCATAACCATCCCGCGCGCATAGATGACATTGCAAGTAGCCGCTTCTCGATCGACTCGGTTTGACCGATCCGGGAACTCGAACTGCATGCACCGGAACTCGAAGCGCCAGTGCGGCGAGCGATTCGATGCCGAGCGTGACTCCGGGCCGATAGCTACGGGCCAAGATCAGGCGCCCCCTCGTCAGATGGCTGGAACTTTTCCACAATGCGGCCTCACACTGTCAACTCTGTCTTACTAGTACTATCTAAAACCGCTGGTTTTGCCGATGGGTGAGGTGCTTGCATTTAACGACCAAGGCTGTGGGCTCGACGCCTGCAGCAAACATAAAGCGCCGGGACAGAGATTAAGTTGGGCCGTTCTATGCAAATGAAGCACATTGCTTACAAGGAGTTGGGAGCTGGCGAAGCGGCCCGAGCGTCGGTCTCTAACTTCTAGGGCTAACTAATGTAAAGATGACCATCGTCTGTGTGTATCTCTGTGCATTTGTTCGAGCGCGGTTTTCGTATGTGTGTGTGTATGCGTGTGTATGTGTGTGTGTGTATGCGTGTGTATGTGTGTCTGTGTGTGTGTGTGTGTTCGCGAGAATGCCATGCGAGTGTGCATGTGCTAGATATGTGCTGGTGAGTAGGGAGAGGAGCCAAACGAAGCAATTAAGAAAGTAAGAGGTTCTAACTCTCTCTCTCTCTCTCTCTCTCTCTCTCTCTATATATATATATATATATATATATATATATATATATTTGCGTATTGTATCTCAATCTGTAACTCCACAAAGTCATAAAGACCTTGTGGGTGTTACGCAGGAGAGTTTTGTATTGTGAACTCACAGCCTAAGCGGCTTTCGGTACGCATTCGGTAGCCAACAGACTTCGTCTCACGAAACAAAGAGAACGTGGGAAGCATAGCAGAGTCAGGAGAGCAGTTGAGGTAGTGAGTAGCATAGAAGTAGCAGCTCAGGACTGCTAAAAAAGAACGTGCCATAGTCGGCAGTAGGAGAGTAGCTGTCGTTGCGTATTCATATACCCACACTGAACCAGCGTAAGCCATGTCGAGGAAGCCATGTCGAGGAAGCCATGTCGAGGAAGCCATGTCGAGGAAGCCATGTCGAGCGTAAGCCATGTCGAGGAAGAGCCGATCGTGTAGACCGGGTAAGCAGAGAAAGGGGTCGTCTACCTTGTTTGCGACGAAACGGTGCTTGTTTATCTAAGCATCGAACCAGCAGAAGCAGCAGCTGTGGCATCGTTTGTACTGATCGATTTGTAGAGAGGCTGCATATTGTTCTATGTTGCTGACTCTCACGCTGCAGCGGACGTGCGACCAGCGACTGATCAAATAGCGTCTGTCTGCCGCTAAGGCAGGAAAGACCAGTTTCTATTTTTAACAAGTTCTTCTATTTTCTCTCTCTACCAACGCTAACCAGCCGCTCGCTTTCACTCTGCAGAGCTCTGAGCCAGCGAAGCGATAGCCGATTGTTCACGAAAGCTGCTAACAACAACAAAGGCCAACCTTGAGAGTCTTTGCGTCGGTCGCCGTCAGTTATTGGCTACAGTGGCTCCGAGAGCAATTTACTGAGCGTGTTTGAACCTTTCCTTGGGGATTTGTGAGGAGCGCACAGCTCATCGTCACACGCCCTTACCCTCAATTGAGATCAAAATGTACATGCGGTAGGCGCAACAGATCTCGGGCGATTTTTCACTACAAGCCGTGACGTAGTCACTTCCAATACACTGGTTTAAAAAAATAATAAATTTGGTGCCTCGTGAGACGGTAGTCAAACCCTCATTCAGTTGGCAGCCAGCGAAAGTAGCCGGCCGAGGCAACTGCAGTGCATTTATCGTGGCTACTTGACAGGCCGCCTTGACCTTGACTTGCCTGGCTGAGCGGACGGGGGGGGGGGCGGTGCGAAAACATGTTCCTTCAGCGAACGTTTTTTAAGGTCGTGGCCGTTACGCGTGGCCTGCCAGTGAGAGCCAGCACTTGACAAGGGGATTAAATAGTTCGTGCATTACAGCCCATTTGCGACATTTGTGTGTCTAAAACCTGAACCCGTGCTGCCATTAACCCGGGAATCCGCGTCGCGTTCGCCGTTCGATCTCCTTTCCCAGTGTTTCTGGAATCGAGCTAGAGTCGAGGCTCAAAGGTCAAATCAGGCGGCCGCAAAAACTGACAGCGCATCGTGTGGATGGGCGTCACTTGAAGTCCTCGCTCAAAGCAGACCCTCACTCAGAGTAGTGACATTCCGATACCGCCAGTAATGCTCGGAAGTTTTCCTTTGCAGCAAATGTAAAGTGCCTAGAAAGAGATTGAGCTCTCTGAGGGCGCCATATCAAGTGTTTTGTTATTATTGTATCGCGAGCACTATTTACATTGACCTCATCCACGAAAATGAGCAGCATTCGGCAGCGCATTCGGCCGCGCGGAGTCGCATTTGACCTTCGGCCGGAGCGGTGGCACTCGACAGACGGATCGGGCCTCCGCCCTCTGTCGGATGTCAAAAGGGCACCGGGAGGCGCTACTCAAAATACACTATGGAAAATCGAAGCGGCAGCAAAGCAGTGCCACATAATGGTCACAATGAGCCCGCCAGCGCTGGATAGCGCAACAAGCATCTAAAGTGTTTGTTCGGTCCTTCCCTACGAGGTCCAGTGCGAGGCTTCGACGACCGCGAGCGCCGGCAGCGAGCGAGCGCCGCTCAGTCGAGGCTCCGCCGCCGCCCCGCTGCCGACGGAGGACGCTCGCTTCGTTCGGTAAGTGCTGCGCCGTCGGTCGTCTGCGGACGACGCCGCGAGAGCTGCTGCGGACGAACGAGCTGCTGCAGCAGACAGACCCGAAGCAGCTCCCGACGACATCTCGACACCCGATACCTCGGGCCCGGCCATTTCCCTAGCGAAACGCAGCAGCAGCAGCAGCAGGCACAACAGCAGCCGTAAGTCTGGGCCGTCAGACTGCCGAGCTCGACCGAGGATCGAGCCGCAAGGATTGATGGCGAAACTTGCTCGCGCTCGCGTGCTGAGCATGCTGAGCGTGTGGAGTCGAGACGCTCTGGGGACGCTCAGCTAGCCGTTGGCTTGTCTCGGGGCGGCGACCACCACGTGCTGCGCCGATTTCAAGGTTGCGTGCTTGTGTGCACTGATGCGCGCGCCTATGAATGAGAGACCTCCGATTGAAGGCAAAAAAGAGCAATTTAAGAGCCAGTTCTTCGAATGGGCCAGTGTGCCGCCACGGGTCCCTTTTGACTTTTTTTCCAAAGCTGAGTGCCTAGAAAGATGCAGGGTCTCTGACGAAGTTACAAGATACGCAGATGCATGCTATTGTGCTCGCTCTTTATATTCCCTTCGAGTAGCTCAAATACTAAACTTTCAAATGCGAAAGGCAGAACCGGGTGATGCCTACTTTATTTAACGTCGCCCTGCTTAGAAATTGGCAGATAACTTGTAATCTCAATATGGTCGCTACGACATGCAAACGACCGTCATTTACTAACAGGTGTTGTAAGTCTGGTAATGGGAAGAATTGAAATTTGAAGAACGAGAATTCGCATGATTGAGCGGCTAATTCTCTATCGGATCGCCGAGGACATCGCCATTGAAATCCTTCCTTTGCCACCGCCCGAATTGGTACATGCCTGGCCAAGTTTGTTTCTGATTAAACCAGGTTCGTTGCCTGATCTGGTCCAGTTGAGTTTTTACGACTATAATTCCCTCAGACGATGGTCCGGACTTAGTATTTTCGGACTTCAATTCAAATAGTATATATAATTAATCAGATTCATTTAACTATAAATTATGGATTTAAGGGCCTCGATAGCACATAAGGTAAGGCTCTTCACGATCGAGATCGCAGGTTCGAATCCTGGTGTTGGCGATTCTGTATTGCCAACTGCAAGCGGTGGTTAAGAGCTAATACTTTTATGTGTAAATATATACACATACAGATTTAGTGTGTAATTTATAGTGATGCATAAGAATATGTAAGGGGGTCCAAAAGGCTGAGACCTCCTTGGAACAACTCTAAGTGGCATAGCTGCAGACAGTTTCGCTTTTAGCCCGACCATTGATTTGCCGCCTCCGCCAATGCCACGGTGGGGCCCTCATCGGCCGAAGCCAGGCAACGCCCACTTAATTATGTAACATGTGTGCAAGTAGGCAAATATAATGGATATCTCACCACTGCTGTAGGAAACCACGAGTAGTATGCAGTTGACTGCTACCGCAGCCAATCGTTGTGTTTAATCCGTGTCCAGAATTGTGGGTTTCAGACTGCAATGGCCAGTTAAAGATCTTAAGAGCTCCCTGGTTCTCTTTAGGCTGTACTAATCAACTTGTCTCGACTTAATTCCTACTTAGCTGAACTGCACCACCATTTTCAGCCATTCTCGTGCCCTCTGGTTCTCTAAATTACAACAAACTAGTTATTCCTTTCATTCACCAAAAGACTGCAATAACAGAACAATCGTTTCCTCTCTCTGGAGATTGAAATGTAATGAAGGGTATATCTCCGTCAGTAACTCCACAAAGCCCCAGGGACTAGGTTGGTGTTGTGCAGAGGAGTGTTCCATTTTGAGCTCAGAGCCCCAGTGGCTTTCGTTTCACATAGACTGTGCTAGTCACTTCCGGTGCGCTGTTGAATTCACTACCGGTGCGCATAGACTGTGGTACCCACGTCCGCAACCTTGTGCACCGACGAAGTCATTTCTCCTCATATTGACTATAGCACTGTCTTTCCAGCCTTCCTAGCTGCCACTTAAGAGCGCCTTAAGCCTCGTTTGCACGGCGAGTCTCGGTTCCGTCCTGAAAGTGTTCTGCTTGCGAGTCCTGCTTAGGCGTCCTGATTCGGTCTTCGTTCTAGCAGGAAGTCTACGCAGTCAGCAGTTTTCTTCCAAGTCTTGCTTCCAGATTTCTCCACCCCCGGAGTGATCGAGGCCAAACTTTGGGATAGATAGGAGATGGCCCTCTACGTCGCATCTCCTGCTCAATGGTAGCGTTCCGCGATTTTCTTTATCGCCAGCCTCCTCACGATCCGATTCCTACATCCCGAGCTCGCAGTGTCCCATCAAAAGAGAATCTCGCGGAACGCTTAGACGATCTCTGCTCATCGAGTCCGCCATGCTTTTCGAAGCGACGAAGAGGGCTGCAGCAACGAATAGGGCTGCAACAACGAATAGGGCTGCAGCAACGAATAGGGCTGCAGAAACGAATAGGGCGTGCCCCGACGACGATTGATCGCTCGTTCAGCCTGTTTGCCCCGAGTCTCGGCCAGGAAGTAGAGCCAGGTCTGGCTTCTTGGTCATCTTTAAGCCTTCCCTAAGTTTTGGATAATCAAACTCGTTCTTGATGATGTATGCACCGAATACTCAAGCAGGACAGAAGCAGGAAGGAAGCAAGACTCGACGTTTGAAGGTGTAAAGACGTAAAAAAAAACGTTTAAAAACTTGTAAACGCGGCTTTATCTGTACTTCCTCGATTGTCATTCTGTACCTGTACTTCATCGATTGTCATGCTTTACCTCTACCTCCTCGATTGTCATGCTTTACCTGTGCTTCTTCCATTGTCAAGCTGACTCAGGTCTCGTTAGGTATGACTTTCAATTTTTGGCCATCGCTTGATGCAGCCTGCTGGCTACCTTGTGCACTCCGAAATCTGCGCAGGCTTTTACATTTCGGTCAAAAACTCTCCCAGCAAAACGCTTTCATCGTGGCATTGCAGTAGAATTAGAGACGGTGACTAGCCGTATATCTTCCTGTCACTATGAGTAAGGGTCGGTAAGAGTTTCGAGTAACTACAGCTAAGGCAGTAGACCTTTTGATTTTAGAACCAGCGTCACCCAAGGTTGCGACACCTATACCTGCATGTGCTATGTACCAAAGTACTTAGCATATACCTGTACATACTACGTACGGATGCAAGGGTTATTTATTCTTGGGTTTGAAAGCGTATGATTCGCCGATGCTCGCGCTACACCAAAGCCTTCAGAACAGCCGGCGTTCGAAAGTGAGACAGATTAATTGATAAATGACTTGGAGATCCGGCGCATTAATCTGCCAGCGAAATAATTCCAATTGACAAGTTCAAGAACCCCAATACTCGCCAGCCAAACTCGCTCTTTCGGACTCTCGTTGCTCAGCCATATGTGGCATCGCGGTGCACCTATCGCCGCATCGTGGCGCTTGCATCGCCGCATCGTGGCGCTTGCATTGCCGAATCGTGGTGCTTGCTTCGCCCAGCCACAATGCCTCGTGAGACGTATTGCGACCAGAACAGGCCTCTCCAACAGAACCTAACAGGCCTCTCCAATGCGGTGCATTGGAGAGGCCTGTTAGGCAATGCGGTGCATTGGAGAAGCCTGTTAGGTGCCTGTTTAGTTAGTTGGACCCCGACTCCAATCCTGAACAGCCTTCGACGAGAATCCTTCCCTGTCGCTATGCACCCGCTATGCACCGGCTTCGAAGCTCGTGCAGTCTTGTGCATTTGCATGCTGAATGTATGCCTGCGATCACGAACCACATGACATGCTTTCTTACCGGTATACGTGAAGCTCGGTTCTCTCAGGGTACCACAAAAAATGAGTGACCGAGGCAGCACAGGGTGCTCAGTTTCTCAGCTTCTCGCGCTCAGTTTCTCAGCTCCCCGCGTTTATTGTGTCATCATTGATCCGTGTGTCGTTTACGTCGGCGCCGCCAGCTGCTGACGAAGTAGTATTGCGTCACATCCGCCAGAGTTCTGACCCTCTACGCCGTGAGTGAGACACTTACCAGAGCAATTTTAACCACTGCGAAAAGAAAACAAAGTAACTTTGGATGTAACGGCACAGTTCCACCGACACAGCTT
The DNA here is from genome assembly GCA_009760855.2 of Cristatella mucedo. Lineage (NCBI taxonomy): Eukaryota > Metazoa > Bryozoa > Phylactolaemata > Cristatellidae > Cristatella > Cristatella mucedo. The sequence continues at coordinate 4,577,356 of WPIO01000023.1, read as the reverse complement.
AAGTCAGATTCACGTCCAGCGCTCGCCGAGCGCTGGGCGTGGCGATCGCGTGGCCCCGCCCCCCCCCCCGCCCCCCCCCCCCCCCGCTCGCCAGGCCACTCTTGCCTCATCGAGAGAGAGAATTTCGCGTCGGGCTCGAGTGATGCGCTTTCCGAGTAGCGAATCGCCCCGAGGTAGCTGGCAGAAGGCCTTCAGTAAATCGTAACATAGACAAACAATGGAGTGATGCGTGCGGCTCACAAAGCTGCAAGAGCGACCGGCCGACGCCCGTCCTTTCCTGTCAAATTTAATGGGACGATTGGGAATCGATTATCAGCGCACCAACCGCTCCGGCCGTACCAGTCTCGCCGGCCTCGACGGCTGCACCAGGGGGTTTGGCCGAATGCCGGTGGGTGCCTCGGCACGACAGGCGGGCACTCTGGCGAGCGAGCGCGAGGCTTGAACGACTGCTCGCTTCACTCCGCCCACTCAGGCCGAAACAGGTTAGCTCCTGAGCGACGCTCCGTCCACGTCGAGCCGCCAAAGGGAAGATAGCGTCAAACGCTCGGGCGGTCCTCGTCCTTGGGCACTTCGGCAGTAACGCGCGGGTTCGCACTGCAGCAGCTAGTGGTGCACAGTGCCGGGTGCCCGATGAAATAGCGCCGGAAATAGCGGTCTCCGAGCTACGCTAGAGACCGGTGCTAACGGCACCCGATTCCCACACACGAACGCACGCACACACAAAAACACACACACATACAGACACACACACAACACACACACACACACATAAACACACACACACACATACGAATACATGGACACGCGTTCGCGAACACACACACATACACATACAACAAACAATACAAACGCACGCACACAGATACACACACACGTGCTCGCGAAGACACACAGACGAAAATTGACTTACATTAACTGCTGTGCTTATGCGTGTTGACACTGTTGCATGCTGCCACTAACCACACTTGCATGCTGACCCTGTGCATGTCACCCCTAACCATGTTATTCCTGTTGTTTATCAAGCACGATACCACTCACCATTCAATCGTATTTCCTTTGCAGCCAATGCAAAGCGCCTAGAAAGAGATTGAGTTCGCTGAGGGCGCTTTATCAAGTGCATTATTATTATTATTAACTGTGACAGTGCATCAACAATCGCGTCAAAATCGCATCGCAGCCCTCTCGATTGCCGAGAAGTTCCATAGCACGAAGAAAATTGTTTCGTATATAGTCCGCGACAGTCACCTATTCCAGCCACATAATTAGTACAGCGCCATCCGAGAACTTAATATATTTCTAGGCACTTTACCTACTATTGCCATCGCTCGACTATAAGATACGATCGCCCTCGCTGTCGTAAGCTTGTCATACTCTTCTTTGGTATCGGCCGGCGTGAGTTCTCGGTCGCGTTCGCTCGTGCTGATCGACGTTGTGCCTAACGTCACGACTAACCTATTGAAATGCTACCTTTTGCAGCATATTTCAACTCCCTGTATAGCAATTTAATTCTCTTACGGTGCTTCACCAATAACTTGTTATTATTATCAACGCAAATAGTATGATTTCAAGCTATCATTCGCACGATGAAATAGACGCGCTGTTTTCAAAGAGCGCAATCTTTGGCCTACTCGGGATAATAAAGATTGACCCGATAACAAACTGATCTACTCACGCTCTAGCGCTAGCGCTCCACGTCACGTCGCTTGGCAAATCAGGTAATGTGACTCAGCGTCATCAGCTGAGGGCTTTGTAAATGCTAATAATAATAATAATAATAATAATAATGCACTTGATAAAGCGCCCTCAGAGAACTTAATCTCTTTCTAGGCGCTTCACATTTGCTGGCCGCGAATGCGTACTAACCTTGTTTGTTAGCTTTTCATTATCCTAGAAGTGAGGTGCCGTCAACCGGAAATGCAAGCCGCTATAACATTCTACCGCGCACCGCCTACTCGAGCGTCGAGGACAGGGACGAGCAGCGTCAGCAGCTTCTTCGAAGCAGCGCTTTCTTTGAAGCTATCCCTAAATGCACCCGCGCTGTCCGTTTCACTTCAGCTATTTCTCTAACGAATTAATCTCGCAAATTCTGAGCTATATCCATCTCTGCTTCTATAATAGAATTTATAAAGTTGAGGACTCCGCTAAGAATTGCAGTCAAAAATGTGTTCCGACCTGAGTTCTGTTGGTGACGGCGTGATTGGGGCTAGCGCTTCTCCTGTGGCACCGCCATGGCGCCGACCAGGGGCATTTTCAAGTAGGGGAAATACTCGCAAGTGGTGAAAACTTATAGCGCACAATTCATATTGTGGCGTTTGTTTCCCGGGCACTCGGCGGTTGCTCATCGAGTGGGAGTGGGATACAATTTCGTCCTTGGTGACAGTCGTTGCTATATTCTTCCGGACATAAGTACAAGAAAATGGCACCGTTGGCCTGCTCCTGCCTCGGTTCGGTGTACGTAAGGGGACTGGCTACGTTGCTGACCCCGGCTCTAGAAGGGGGAAATCGTTCCCCGGCCCACCCCGTGGCGCCGACGGACAACCCAGATATTGTATGGCACCGGCAATATGCCGACTATTCTAGTGCCGCTAATCCTCGACCCGCAATGTGCTATGCCAAGCTGGTTTGGTCCAGAGATTAAGGTGCTCGCCCCGACCAAGGTCTGGCTGAGGTCGTGGGCTCGAGCTCCGAGGCATATGTGAAGCACATGAATAGAGATTAAGTTCTCTTATGGCACTATAAAATGAATAATGACTTAATTATGTTATGTTTGCGCGGGCAGTCGCGCACAGATCAAGACGGCTCAAGCAGATGCCGTTCATTTTAGAAACGCGGAACCGGGCAGCACGGCCAGCACGCGGGCCTGGAAGCAGCTGCCGCACGTGGGTCCGCTGTCTCGACCGGAAGAGCTCGGTGGGTAGATAAGCCAGGCGGAACCAACATTCTACATGCTCGCTCCGCAAGGAGTGCAAAAATAGTTGCAACGCCTCGGCCGGTGTAGAGGCAAAACTCTAGCATCCATTGCCGACTAAGGTTCGCAACACGGCATGCTCATATAATAAGTAAATGACGCCGAGTCTAACTTGAAGCGAAAGAAAGCTTTCGCCTCTTAAGGCAGCTGCACTTCGCCCTTGCATTTTGGCTGCTCGGCGCACTTCTCTTCCTGGCGCGCGCGCGCTTCGAGACGCGGCACCGCCGGCATGCGGACGGGGGCGATAGCCGGCGAGCTTCCGGCGCCCTGACTCGCTTCCGGCGAGGCACGCACGTCTGCACCGCCGGCGCTAATCCCTGCGGCTGTCCGTCGCTGCCCCCCCCCCGCCGCCGCAGAAAAACTCGCCAGCAGCTGCAGCGGGCTCGGCCGTGGGCGGACCGACCGGAACTCGCCGGGCGCTCGCCCGTCGCTAATCCGATGGTGACGGGCCGCCGCCGGACGCTGCGATTATTCCAAAGCGGCAGACTTTGCTGCGACCGCCTTTGTTGCAAGCATTCGCAACCGGTATGCTTCGGCTGCTGCATGGGTGACATGGGCTCCAAAGAGACTGGGCGGGGGCAGAGAATCAGTGCGCCTGAAAGGGATTTAGCAAACACGCCGCCGTTGTTCAGCGTTGTTGTTGTTATTCTAGCGTACGCTAGTATTCTAGCGATCTCCAGTCGCTGACGGCGGCCGAAATGCGAAGCGGCTGGCGACGATAGCAGCAAAGAAGGTCGGTATCAAAGTGGGATCGCTGCTGCGCCGAAAACCTCGCGCGTTCGACCTACCTGGCGCTAGGCACGTGAAGACCGCCGGCGCGCGCGCATGCTGCAGCTGGCCGTTCGCCGCCGCCGCCGCCGCGCCCGGAAATAGCGCCGGTCGCTCGCAGCAGAGCCACTCGACTCGTTAGCCTTGGGCGAATAGGACGGCGCGCCGCGAAGGCTCGCCGGCAGCGCGGCGCTCCGGCGTCCGGGGCCGGCGTCGCGTCGTCCGGGCGGGGCGGAGGCGCTAAGGCGTGAGATGGACCGGAGCGCTCCTGCGAGCGGCTGCGGCAGCGCCAGCGGGCGGAGCTGCCGGTCCTGTGAAAGCGCGCTCGCCGTTCGCCGCCGCCGCGTTTAACCGAGACTTCGCTCGCTCGCTCGCTCGCTCGCTCGCTCGCAGTAGGCACCGCATTTGGCAGTCGCTCGCCGGCGACGAAGCCGGCTCTTCGCCGGATTGCCGACGCCGCACCGCCTGAACCGCCGGCCGCGCAGGCCATTGCGCCAGCGGGCGGCCACGTTCGCGCTCGCTCCCGGAATCCGACGCGCCCAGCGCGCGAGTGCTCTTCTTCCTTTATCCGCTTACTTCTTCCAAGCTGCCGGAGCGCGGCAGCTACTGTCTCGTAGAGTGGCGGGGCGCGAGCGGCAGTTCTAGGTCGTCGGCGTCGGCGCCAGCGTTCGCGGCAGTCGTAGAGCGTGAGGCGGAGGCCGCCGCCGCGAGGCGCGGACGGGTCCAGCGCTTGCTAGCATGCAGCGAGGTTGCTTACTTTTTGGAAGTGGCGAAGGAGCGTGTCTCAGAAAATGCTTGGCGACGTGGGTAGACGCTCGCGTAGCCACTTTCATCGGCTGCCCTTGCGTAGGCGGCGGCGAGCTCGTCTCGCCCTCCGCGATATCTGCGCTAGCGAGGAGCGCAGCGCCATCGACGGGCGTCTGCAAGGGGCTTGCCGGTGGCAGGTGACCGGTGCAGATGCTCAACCTCCCCCTTCAAATCGCTCCTCCTCTCGCTCTCGTTACGCTCGACTGCGCACTCAAGCGGTGACCTAGAGTCCAGCGAATCCGGGCTGAAATTCTCTACCCTCACCCGCTTCACTCCCAAGCAACTTTTCCCAGCAACTTTCCGCCAGTCAATGGTCGTCGGAGGAGCTTGCGACTTTCGCAGCCGCCCACCTGCCGCGCCAGCAATCGAGCGAGCGCCGTCCGATCTCCGATCGCGCTCGCTTGCTGGCCACCTTTCCAGCTGGCGAGCCACCCGCGCCGCTAAGAGCTGCGGAGGGCGGAGGCGCCGGCCGGCCTTGGGTTTACGCGCGGCGACTCTAACGTGGAGCTCGGACAGGTCGCGAAAAAAACGGAGGGCGCGCGAGAGCGCCAGGTCCGCGCGCGCGCCGCGCATGCGCGCTCCGGCCTTCGAGCGAGCATGCTCCTCCGTCGACGTGGCGGCGTCCGCGGAGCAGCGCGCGCGCTCCTGCACCATTCTAGCGGCGGCGGCGGCGCGGAGCAAATATTTGACTGCGCGCGGTGCCCCGTGGCAAGAGGGTCACGCGGCCTCTCCGAGCGAAACAATCCTCCCTCCGTCCGTCGCTGCGGGATAGCTCCGTCGCAGAAGCGAAAGCAAACAGCGATCCGCCGTAATTGCTCAGGAGTGCGCAGGCAACAATGCCGCTCCGCACCTATGTGGTAAGATACACAACCGTCGAGCACCGAATGGCGAGCGCGCGTCCGAACGCGCGACAAGAGCGGCGATGCAATTCTTTACAGTCGCGCCGGCCTTGGCACAGTTGCCAGAGACGGCGACGACGGCGACGACGAAGAAGACGAGCGGCTCTCCTATTCTCCTATCTCTCTCGCGCCGCCGGCCGCCGCCGCAGCAGTGTCGGCGATTGCCCGACGAATCCGGCTCCCCCGGATGATCTTCGCCGCTAGATTCAGGTGAGCGCGGCGCCGGTGCTGCCGCGCGGACCCGCTGCCGCGATATCTCCAGCGGGCGTCTCTCGTCGCCGCTTCCACCGTCCGCCGCCGGAGGCTACCCTCGCCGCGACTGCGGCGCTCTGAGCGGCGGCGGCGCTCGCCGGTTTTCAGCCACGTCCGTCGGCAAGGCTGACGCTCTACCGGCTACGCGCTGCCGGAGCGCGCGGCGGAGAATCTCTCGGCGGAGCGCTCGCGTCGACGCCGCCGCGACCGCAGCCACTGCAGCCGGACTGTCGTCATGGAGAGGGCGGCAGCAGCCGCGAGCCGCCGCGCCCGGCTCGCGTGCGCGGCGCTTACCGTTCTCGGCGTCGCCGTCGGCTTTGAGCATTGTGCGGCAGTAAGTCGGCTGCGCGAAGCGAGTCGGCTACGCGCTTTGGCGCGGGCGCGGGAGGGCACGCCAAAGGGCCGCCCCCCCGGGGCCGCTGGGCCGGCCGCCCCCGCGGCCGGCCCAGCGGCCAGGTTCGTTCGCAGCTCAATCTTCCGGGTGGCGCGACGCTTCTTCTAGGAGACGGTGTTCATAACGCGCGAGCTGCAGCCGTTTCGGCTGTTTCAAGCCGAAATGCAGTGCAATGCGAGCGAGAGCCCAGCCGAGCCGGAAGCCGCCGACCAAGTCCGGGCTGGTGAGAGTCCGCGAGAGTCCGCTGCAGTAACGCGACTAGCCCCAGTTTCATCTCTTTAGCTGTCTGTCCGCTCTTTCCCTCATCGTTCGTCTCTTCCTACCTTGCTCGCCTTTCTTCCTGCGCTTTCGATTGCTTCCCGTGGCCAGTATTGTGTGCCAGTATTGTATAGTGCCATTATTCCGCACCGCCGCTTGCCGAAGAAACCGGCTGTCCTCTGCTGGCCAAAGCCCCCGAACCCAGTCTGCCGGAACTCAATCTGTCGCTTCGCTTGGTTAGCACTCTTGCCATCTCTGCTCCTTTTTGGCTCTTTCTTTTCTCTCCTCTTCCTCTCAATTCTCCACCCTGTCTCTCCCTCTATCTCCCGTCTGTTCACTCTCTCTCTCTCTCTCTCTCTCTCTCTCTCTCTCTCTCTCTCTCCTTTCTCTCTCTCTCTCTCTCTCTCTCTCTCTCTCTCTCTCTCTCTCTCTCTCTCTCTCTCTCTCTCTCTCTCTCTCTCTCTTATGCGCACATCTCAGTCTCTCTTTTCACTCTTTCCCGTCTCCTCTATCTCCCCTCTTTCTTCTCCTCACCTCTCCCTCCCTCTCTCTGTCTCTCTGTGTCTCTCTCGGTGTCTGTCTGTCTCTCTCTGTCTCTCTCTGTGTCTGTCTGCCTGTCTGTCTGTTTCTCTCTCTCTCTCCCAAGAGGGGTTTCGCCGAGTCCGAACTCAATTTTCATTGGTTTAAGGAGTCGAATGCGTCCGCGAATGGGACACGATTGGCTGCTGGCCTAGTACGCCGGCCGGGTCTGTGCGGACGATCTCGTGTCCCAACTACGTGAACAAATTCGAAACGGAAGGTGAGCTGCGTTGAACAGCCTCGCGGCGGGTGAACTCGCAGTGGCACAGTAATCGAAGCGCCCCCCCCCCCACGGCGGCGCCGAAGAGACCTGCCGATCTTGACGCATTGCGACGTTCGCCGAGCGTAGCCTCCACGTCGCGCCGCTGCCTCGAGAACGGCACGTGGCAGCCGTTTCCGACGAAGAACCGCACCTTGGTGCTGACGGAGCGCTACAAGCCCTGCTTCGGCAAGAGCTGGACGGCGGTCGGCGCCATCGACGTGCCGTCTGTCATCAAGGTCCGTGCCCGCTGATCGTGACCTCTGCCGCGGCCGCCGCCGCCGAACGAACGCGCCTCATCTTACGCCCGCTGCTTCGCCAGCCTCAGAGGGCGCCCCTCCCCGGCACGTCAGCAGAGAAGACGCCTGCGTGCCAATCGCTCGCTGTAGGATCACCTGCCACGGGTCATGCTCATCTACGACGTTGGCTACTCTATATCCATAGTCGCCCTGCTGGCGTCCATTTTTATCATGATATCGCTCAAGTACGTGCGCAGGCGCAGCCGCATCACGCCGATCCGCGCCGGAGTGTAGCAGTGGCTAGCGAGAGCACAGTCAACCGACGACCGCCGACGCGACTGCGGCGGGCCGCCGGCCGCCGCGGACGACGCTAGTGATTCCTTTCGCTGCTGCTTCGGCAGGAAACTGCGATGTCCACGGAACACCGTCCACACGAATTTGTTCTTGTCGTTCGCTCTGCGGGCGGCGATGACACTGCTAAAGAGCCACCTCTTCGTGGATCAGAACGCGCTTCGCAAGGATCTCATCGAGATCAGGGGCAAGCTGTTCTTTAACCCCAACGATACGGTGAGAGCTCGCTCGTCGTCCGCCGTCGGCTCCCTTCGTCCTCGCCCGTCGCGTCGGCCTCGGCAAACACGCGGGCGGCTTTTCACGGCGGCAGGCTATTCTGAGCGGCGTGCGAGTGGAGTGCGCGGCGGTTACGCTTGGGCGCTGGTCGGTCGGTTGGCGACACAGGTCAGCGTGACGGAGCCCCGACGCCCTTCTGTTGCCGGCCTCGCGGCGGCTGCGGCGTCTTGCCGAGTAGCGACAGAGGGAGCCGCGATTGCCCGCCGCCGCTGCCGCCGCGCAACGGCCGATCCATCCGGCCCTCCATCTCTCGCTCGCTCGCGTTGCAGCACTGGGAATGCAAGACGCTAACAACGGCTGCGCACTACGCAGCGGCGGCCAGCTTCATGTGGATTTTCATGGAGGGCCTGTATCTGCACAGGCTCATCTTTTCAGCCTCTTTCTCCGACTCGAGCAGCGTCTTGGCGTTCGTGGTAGCGGGCTGGGGTAGGTCGGCGCTCGGCCAAGCAGCAGCAGCAGCAGCAGCAGCAGCAGCTCTCTCGACCGTCCGTCTGCCTCTGCTGAAACGGAACTAAATCCAGCCGGGCAGGCAGTTCTCATCCAGCTCCGGCACACCAAAGCCCACCAGATCCAGAGTCTAGTTCTCGGATGTCCGCGAGACGCCCCGACTAGAGAACCGGCTAGCACAAGCTCAATATGCTCCAGACCAATGGCGTCGCCAGTCTTTTTTTAGTCGGAGTTGCTTGCATACCGTCGAATCACTTATCGTGTGACACTACATATACATACATACATACACATACATATACATATATATATATATATATGTATACATATATATATATATATGTGTGTGTGTGTGTGTGTGTGTGTGTGTGTGTGTGTGTGTGTGTGTATAGCTATTTATATATTTACAAGTTCGCCACTGCCAGAATGAAAAACTGCTTTTTTGCAGCGAGCCCACTACTTTACATTATACCCTATACATTCGTGAGGATCTATTTGGATGACAACGAGTAAGTTTATCGGCACGCTAGCTGTCAAGCGGGTCACCTGGCTTTCGAGCGCGATGAAGTAGCTGCTGTTCGTGCAAAACGTGAGACGCTAGCTTTGCATATCTGCGTTACGCCTGGAGCTCAAATTTTCTCAGTCCTACGTTTCGCGTTTTGTCAGTGTTACCAATTCTCTTTACCCGCAGCATCCTTCGAGTGTCCTTGCTAAGAGCAATACACTGCTGACTTTTCGTTGCTGATGTTGTCATACCGGGTCAAAGGTTACTCTAAGAACCTTAGTAGGTCCATGGTGAGTGTAAAACGTTACGGTGGGCACAGTTTTTTAAGGGCTAGGCCAATGCTACCTATGAGCAAACTTATGCGCCCTACTTGCAGATGCTGGAACAACTTCATCAACAGAGATCTCAGATGGATTATTGACGGCCCGATGGTACTCACCGTAGTCGTAAGTACAAGTTTCTATCCGCTCAGTGGCTCGCCAAATGCTGGTCAGCGGCTAATCGAAAAAGTGAGTGGCTGGACTGTGTAGCATTGGGCAAAGCTGTACTAAACTGAGAGGCTGACCCGGCTGTTTGACGTCACGACTCCAGAGAAGGTCGCGGCACGGCACTTTTCCGCTACACCACGCTGCTATCTTCTATTATATACTATTTTCGCCGTGCTTTGTTTTTTCATCGGAGTGTAAGTGAAAAATAGTTTGCAAATAATCAGTGCCGTTAGTCTCAGCCCGACCCTTCAGTTGTGGCTGTCGTCAGAAAAAAAGACAGGTTGGCCATCGTTTCCCCTTGACCAATGAAGTTGTGCTTTGTAATGTAATGTAATTTATCTCCATCTGTAACTCCACAAAGTCATAAAGACCATGTGGGTGTTACACAGGAGAGTTTTGTATAGTGCACTCACAGCCTAAGCGGCTTTCGGTACGCATTCGGTAGCCAACAGACTTCGTCTCACGCAACAAAGAGAAAGTGGGAAGCATAGCAGAGTCAGGAGAGCAGTTGAGGTAGTGAGTAGCATGGAAGTAGCAGCTCAGGACCGCTGAAAAGGATGAGCCATAGTCGGCAGTAGGAGAGTAGTTGTCGTTGCGTAAGAATTGTGGAAGCGAGTTCCACAGTCTAGGACCTGCAGAGCTAAAGCTTCTGTCGCCAACTGTCTTTAAGCGGAGGAATGGGACAGCTAATTTATTGTCCACACAGGACCTGAGGGCGCGAACAGGCTGAAACTGATGCAGCAGTTCAGCTATGTATGAAGGAGCCAAGCCGTGGCGGGCCTTATGGGTCAGCGTAAGAACTTTGCTCTGTATCCTTTGCTCAACCGGCAACCATCCTAGCTCTGTCAGCAAAGGAGACGCGCTCAAACCACTGGGACTTGAAGACTAGCCTTGCAGCCATATTCATTGTCCGCTGAAGTGGCATAATAGCTTTCTTTGGCAGCCCAGCCAAGAGGGAATTAAAATAATCAAGCCGAGACAGAACTAAAGAGCTAGTTAAATTTTTTACAAGCCACTGTGGGATACAGCTTCTAATCTTGGATAGGGATTGGATGTGATGGCTAGCTGTAGAGGCAGTCTTCTGAATGAAGCTTTTGAAACTGAGGCAGCTGTCGAACACGACACCTAAATTTCGAGCACGTGGTGATAGCCGCACAATAGCATCACCTATTAGAATGGCAAAGCCTTTTAATCCAGCCACACGCTTAGGGTGTCCTATGAGCAGCAGTTCGGTTTTATCATAATTTAATTTCAGGAAGTTTTCCGACATCCATGCTTTTGGGAACGAGAAGGTTAATTTACTTCCACAGCAATCAGCGAGAAAAAAAGTCGAGTACCTGAAGCTGTCGAATTTTAGTCCCTCCGAAATTAGATGGAGATCGGTGTAAACATGCAATTCAAACTAGAGAAAGAGTTTTCAGTCGTTCTGAAAATAGACTGCAGTTTTGTAGTCCACTGTACAGAGACCTAGTCACCCAAGGAAAAAATGCTGCAATATTCAAATATTTAAATATTTAGATATTCATTAGCTTCGAATCAACATCTAGATAAATCATGACTACGCGTAATTACTTGTGCACACGTGTAGCTTAGTTCAGTCCTTTTTTCCCTTCGTCGTCTACAATACTTAGAGGGAAGCAGAGAAGAGCTACTACCGTTTACGTCGCCACAGTACAGGTTCTCTCTTAAAAATACTAAAAAATATGATTCATTTATTTAACATTCATTAATATAACACATCTATATAACACTTATATAACGCAGTTTATATCCAGGTGCCTAATATATGCCGAAGGGCTCGAACCCGAAACCCTGGTCGTTAGCGATACCTTACCGCTGGGTCAAACCAGGGCAGCTGTTGACTCCAGTATCATGACAATTAGCAAGAAACGAAAACTTTCCACGACTCCATGCTATATTCGGTCTATTATCAGTCCAAAAAATATACTCAGTTTATAGCCGAATGACTTGTGAGCTGGCTTTGCAGTCGTGTACTTACTACAAATTCAAGAGACTGTTCCAGAGAGTCGCTTTGGTTTGGCCCAGCGGTTAAGATGCTGACCGTTACAGACCGAGATCAAGGTGAATGTATTTGCTGACCAAGGTCATGGGCTCAAGCCCCTAGACACTCGTGAAGCGCCTGAATTGAGATTAAGTTCTCTATACAAATGAATTATACACATACATATATGTACATATACGTACATACACGCGCGCGGCACGCGCGCCCACACACACACACACACACACACACACAAACACAAACACACACATATATTATATTATATATATATATATATAATATATATATATGATATATATATATAATAATATATATATATATATATATATATATATGATGAACAAGTGCCACGGCACAATAATTTGCTGCATGCAATGATGGACACTGGGCGGGGGTGGGGGGCTTTCTAGTTAAAACCCAAGGGTCTGGCATCTGCTAGGTATGGTTTGACGGGCTGATTGAGGCTGAAAGCTGCTCGGCTGCAGATCGCTAGCTGCGATCTAGTGAGTGACATCCAACTATGTGAGGATCATCCAACTATGCGGCAGCCAGTGAGCGTCTACGCCTTCGAAGACATGGCACCTGTACGAGATAGATTCGACAACTCAGATCCTCAGACTGTGACTTGAAATGCACACTTTTCGCATTTTAGGTAAACTTTGTGTTCTTCCTGAACATCATCCGGGTTCTCTTTACAAAACTTCACGCATCCAACGCCAGGGAGGCAAGGAAGTACAGGTATATGTAAGTATCAACGGTGCAAGCACAAAGCATCTTGCACTTCGCGCATGCATTCAAATGTTCGCCGGGGACAGCAATAGGCAGGCATAACGACCAAGGTCGTGGCTTAGAGCACTTCGGCATATTTACAGCGCCTGGGTAGAGGTTAAGTTCTCTTAGGGTCCTATACAAATGAACTATATTTTCATTTGAGAATTTCAATGACTAAAGGGATTTGGCTTCAATCGGGTTCAACGATGTTTCAGGATCGCACATTGTATAGGCTAGCCGCTCTTTATCCCTGGCAGGCTTTCCGACCGCATACGCGTGCTGGAAATTCGTTTGCATAATCTAGGTTAAGGAAGTCTGGCCTGCGACCTTCCGCCCGCCTGCCACACCCTCCTCGTCCCGGCTCTGCTCAGTGCCGTTCAGTTAATTTCCTTTACGCTGGCCGGGACGATTGTGAAGGTTGGGTTTTTTAATTTATGAGTAACACAAGGTTTGCCCATAACTAATATATTGATTTGTATCGTCCTTAATTATAATAATGATTATAATACCTCAGTGAACAAAATTTCTTTCTTGATTGTACATATGCTGTAAAGGAAGCATGTCAATATAATCAGTGATAACATGCATTCGTCATCAAGCATGGCACACATAAGTAAAAAAAAGAGCAATTTACAAGTACCCGGCTGATGCTTCGAGGAAGAGGTTCCTTATTTTTAGCTTCTTTTTAAATGTCGTCAAATCAAGGATGTCGACGTCAGCCGAGAGTGAGTTCTGGGCTTCGGGAGTGATGAGGTGAAGCTAAATTCACGGTCTTTGAAGGACTTGAAGCTAGTTCGAGGCACAGCTAAAGGATCTGCGAGTGGAGCGAGTGATACGACGTCTAGGCCGTTGCAGGAGTAGTTCTGATAGATAAGCTGGGAGGAGGAGAACGAAAGGACCTAAAGTGAGTGATACAACCTTTGAAGTCTATGGCGCTGCTTGATGGGGAGCCAGTACAGGTCAATGCGAAGTGGTGCGATGTGGCAACCGTGACGCTCACCGCAGCTAGCTAAAAAAAAAAAGCTTCTGGGGCGTCTTTCAAAAAATCAGCAGATACTGTTGGCAATAGTGGTGGAATATCAGCACATATACACAAATGCACGTCTGCAGATGCAGACTACATAGACAAGCACCCATACATCTAAGCTGGCGAATAGATAACCAGGCCCAAGTACAGGCCAACAAAAGGAGACTGGTTACTCGAATGAAAATAAAAGCAAAGAATGGACCCTTTTGCCTTCACGCTAACGAAAAAACGTCCTGTCAGCGATCCTGGCACGATAAAGGGCGAAGCGTTCGACGCCACCGAGCAGCAACAGCAGCAGCAGATAAGTCGGCGTGGCAAGCTTCAAGTCTTCGCCCTACCCTTAGCCCTCGCCCTACCCCATGCCCTTTTCCTGATGCCAGACTATTAAGCTAGCGGAAGTAAGACCCGACAGTCATACGAGTAGAATAGCGTAAGGCGATTGTGTGGATGACACTCGGTCCCTTCAGGTTTGCCGAGCTACTTACAAGACTTTTCTAAAAAAAAATCCCATAAACACCATCGATCCTCGCCGCCGCCGCTCCTGCTGGCCTTTAGAGGGGAAGATCGATTATATTCGCAAACACGCTTGCACAAACGCGCACCTGGCCGTAGGCCTTTTTTAAATAGGACCATTGTTGCAACAGTCGAGCGAGCGAGCGAGCGAGCGAGCTATTTCAGGCTCGAAGTCGTGTTTGGAAGCGAGCGTGTGAATCTCGCGCTCACTTTGTCCAGCCGTTTTGGCGAACTGGCAGCGCTTCCAAGGAAATCATCGCGAGAGCGTGATGAGCCTCCTCTCTCTTTTGACGACTCATTCTTCCTTGACAATTCATCGGCAGTTCTTCCACTGCTCACAGAGTGCTCGGCTAGGCGTGAAGCAGCGTGTTCTGCTCTACGTTCTTCTAAGTCCTGGGGGGGGGGTTGATGCTTCCCGTGTGGACTTGCTACTTCCGGCAAGTTCTCGACAACTCGAGTATCGCGCTGGGCGAACGCTCATCGTACATTGGGTGCAATGGGGTGGCGGGAGCAGACGTACTGCGTACTCTCTTAAATTATTTTCAGAGATGAACTGCGTGCTTACCTCTTGTTTGTTTCAGAGCCACTGGTCTTGAGGACGTTTGCAAGCTGCTGAGCGCTTTATTTAGCTGTTGTCTGTGTAACCGTTGTTATGCTTACGGCGCTGGTTACTACGCTTTTGCTTGCTGCAGCTCTCCGGAAAATGTTTCGCTGGCAACAAAGTCTGAGCTGGAGCACGTTTCATCCGCCACACCTCCGCCGAGCCGGTGTAGATTTTAGTTGCTTCCCCTACCTTCCTCTGCCTCCACTACTCGAGTTCTGATGGCTGACGGAAATAGCCCCCTCAAATAGCACCACCCACGACATAAGTGCGTACGGCCAGCGACCTGGCTAGGCATAGGCTATAAATAAAATTTGATTCATTTGTAGAGCGCCCTAAGGGAACTTAATTTCTATTCAGGCGCTTCGCATATGCCACGTGGCTCGAGGCCACGAACTCGGCCATCTAATGCATTCATCCTGACCTCGGTCGAGGCCAGCACATTAACCGCTGAGCCTAACCGATGCTAGTAAAACCAGTCCCGCAATACGAATCATCAGTTTCACATGCGGTTGCATTGTGACGAGAAAACGGAACCAAGCTTATAGTAAACATAATCGCTGTCCTCAAAGTATGTATCTTAGTCTGCAAAGCCGCTGCACTTAAGCGGGTGTTAAGCGAGACAGTTTAACATGGCGCACTCAAAGCCTGAGCAACTTTCGGTGTGCACACTGCAGCCAACAGAATCTTTCTCGCACAGCAAAGAGAAAGTGAGAAGCATAGTCGTGTCAAGAAGGCATTCGAGAAAGCGAGTCAGTAAGGTGACAGCAGCAGCTCAGGACGGCCAGACAGAAGGATGTGCCGCAGTCGGCAGCACGACAGATGTTGTTGAGGTGTCGCAGCGGTTTCAAAATTCAATGCCCGCTCTCTACAGCAAGCTTGTGAGTTAGTTCGTCGCGTGGTTCCTACTTCGAAAGAGCTAGCCTGGCTGCATGTCCGACGCTCGCAGCAATATCGTGTGTGCGGCTTCCCCGGGGATCGTGTGTGCTGCTTCCGCAAGGATGGCTTCCGCGAATTTAAAAGCTCGGCTCCCGCTTCGTGAACCCGCCCCGATTACTGCTTTCATTATTTTTGCTAGCAGCAGTTGGTGGGCGTGAGCGGCAAAAGCGTGAATGAAAAGCGGAACGCACTGTCAGGCGGTGAAGCCAAAGCCTATGTAAAAAAAAAGAGGGCAACGTCGCACAGCTCGTTTCACTGGCGAGGCTTTTAAAGTTATACTTGATCGCTCCGAATTTTAGAAAGCTGGCCAAGTCTACTCTCGTATTAATACCTTTGTTTGGAGTGCATTGGATAGTCTTCTTAACCTTGGACATTTATACCGACGTCAACGCCGAGGTGGTTCGTTTCTACTTCGACACGTTCTTCACGTCATTTCAAGTGAGACGGCTGGCGCATGCATCTGCGAACTCACAGGCGTCGAAATCCGCGTGACTATTGATGCTAAGCAATATACTTTTCGTTTAGGGGTTCATGGTCTCACTGCTGTTCTGCTTCCTGAACGGAGAGGTGAGCCTGCAGACAGAGTCGCGACACTTAGCACTGTGGTCAAGTGCTGCAGCTGCGACCTGGTTCGGTGTGCTTTTAACTGGCTCATCCACTCAGTACGCAATGGGCGACCCGGCAATCCATCAAATGGGTCTAGACGTTATTCTGACGAAAAATTCTAGTGTCACTGTAAAAACTGCTACACGCCACAGCTACAAAGCAGACTCAGCAAACTTTTTGTCACTTCTACAAGCACTGAAACTTGGGTATATCGTCCTTGGGTAGCATCCGACAACTACGCCCAGCAAGATGTCTACTCATGAACCAGCAACTCATAGCCTAGGGTCTCTTGTTTATAGTCAGGAAGTGAACATTCCATCCCGTGGTTCAAAGGTGTGCAGCCCTGTCTGAGAATGAGGCCGCAACTTATGCGTAGCAATGCTCAGCACAATCGTTGGAATCTCGGTTGCCTGACGCAAGACTTCAGCAAGTATGTAAAGCTGCATGCCTGGCACACCCCACCCCCTTCTTACTTACATGTGACACCCTATTTCATGCAGGTACAAGCTGAGATGAAGAAGAAATGGTCGCTGATTCAAATGGACTGCAAGTCCACAAAGCACAAAAGTCGAACGCAGCAGACGTCGCAACACAACGTGACTGGGGCTTCGACAGCAAACCAGAGCCCTACCGCCTACTTAGCTAGCCAATCACCCAATCGAATGGACAATATGGCAGCTCTGACGTCAGACGAACAGTCGAAACTGATGACATCGGAATGCCCATAGCCATTTAGCGATCGCTGAAAGCAGAACAGAGTTCTCGAGCAACTGAGTTGAATATCGCGACCGTTAAAACCGTCCAGCAATCGGAGATAGCAGCATACACAGTTAGTGCTGAAGCACAACTAGAGCTACAGCATTGCTACGACATGCAGCTGCCAGCCACATGCACTGCAGCTCACTAAGTGAGCTTGCCAAGCTGAGAGCTGATGAGCCAGCTCTCAGCCTGGCTCTCTCTCTATCTCAGGCAATCCACCGAGGCACAAGTGGCCCACCCTTTCGTCGATGGTCGGAACTCATTCTGCAGTGCTGCACAGCCTTTTTGCTGTCTGCATGCTTCTTCAGAGCCAAGACGCAAACTTCCTATGCATGTAAAGGCTAGTCGTCGATATATATTTATCGTCGATTTATATCGACACATATTTTTTTGCTGGCGCTCGTCATACGACAGGAGAGAATCCGTCCATTCTACCGAGCATAACCTTGTGGAGCAAACCCCAAATGATGAGCAAGCACTGCTAACGAACTGCAAGTCTGTAAGTCTCACTTCCGATGGATCGAGAATGACCCGCAGGCTCGATAGCTTAAATATTTCTAGGTAAAGATACTTAGGTAAAGAGTACAATAAAATAACTATTCATTGGAAGACAAGCATTATATATGAGTGTAACTTGATGCGAAGCTCTGCTTTCTTGCTGTTGCAGACCATACTCAAACCGGTCTTTACGGCCTACATAAACATGGCGGTAGATTCGCATGCAAAAAGGTTGTATTTAATAATGTCTCCTCACACTTGCCAGTCAGTACAGCTAGATAAAGGCACGACCTTCGGCATCGTCTGCATCGCGACCACCCATCGAACGGCACAAGTATATGATTTCAGAGGTCTTAAGCATGCTTTTAGAAAAAAAAGATGCAGTGCAGATTTTACAATAGTGTTATCTCCAGAAGTATAAACTGACCAACCGTTCAGTTGGTCTCATATAATAGGACAGCCACAAATTCAAGTTTGATAACCAGTGACACTCGTGGGGCTGCACAGCCTAAAATATTGATTGCACGACCTCAACATGATTTTCGCCGAGGTTGCATGTCAAGAGACCCTGGTGATGGAATCCACTATGCCTAGATCAGAGCTCAGTCGGTGGTTCAGGCAGCTTTATGTTTCTTTGCACTCGATGCCTCTGCATTGCCTTTGGCACCGCCTCCCTCTCCAGTCTCTTTGCGTTTTTTTATTATGTTCTGTATCTGCTGCCATTCACGGTCGAGAGCGGCTTTCTCGTCTTTTGGCCCAGCCCTTCTGGTCTTGCGTCCGTCAGCCATTTTAACGCCATACTGGAAGGCAGCCCTGCAATTATGTACAGCAAGTAACCATGCCAGGAATCAATAACGACATCCGAAGCTGCATGTTGCCACTGTAATTGACTATGCATGCCTAATAACCAGCACTTACTTTGGCATAGCCTCCTTGTTAGCCATGTAATCTTGGTACTGGTCTTCCGTGTCAAAGTCCCAGCGATTCACTGGGCCCTTCTTGTTACCTAAATCCATCTTGCTGTAGTCTACCTCATCGTCCGAATCATCAATAGCATCGGCTGCTTCCTCCATGCTGCAAGACAAAACAGGAACATTAATGGAGCACACATTTGTGTCGCATCACTGTGCAGTGCTTGCACGTTCACACATAAAGCATCCGTGTGAATTAATGCATGGACAAAGTGTACACGAATTAAAATAAGAAAACCAAAGAATCTGCTAAAGAAAATAAGGTAGAGAACTGTGGTGTGCAATCTAAAACTATTCTAAGATTCTCGGAAAATCGATTTCTTTCGTTTCTATTGGAATCCAATTTGATCTCTGCCTACGCCTAACAGGAACGATCCCTGTCAAGTAGCGAAGCGGTGGGTATGCATTTGCCTATGCAAAGCACGACGACACGGAAATTTCACGAAAAAGCTCTCCTCATGTCCGCTCACCCAGGATAGCACTCGGCGTAGCTGTCTATCTCGGTCTTTTTCTTCAATCTGTTCACGCGTTTGTCGGCCTCCTTTTGAGCGGCGGCAGCGCCAGCAGTTTCTTTGGCATCGATCTCATTCCAAGTCTGCAAGAAGCATCAACACATCAAACTGCTGATACCTACATACACTGCATGCAACCAACCGTAATCACCTGCACCGAGCTCGACAAACCTTTGAATACTTTTCACTTAACGCTTTAACGAAATCCTTTGCATTGTCGGGACCACGATCGACGACCAGTTCTTCCTAAAATTACGGTGATGGCATGACCAAGCGAGCATCCGAAAAAAAAATCCAAGTCACATGTGAGCACATACGGAGGCACAGCAATGCAATCGAACCTCGTCTGCTGGTTTCTCAAAGTAGGCCGTACGCTTGCCTGCAGCAACTCCAACGGCATGATCATCTCTGGTCGACTCCTCGGCTAATCTAGCATGGTGTCCGTGATGATGGTTCGGCTGACGGTCGCGCTCAGCACCGGTGCGGACCCCTTCTCTAGCAGAGGAAGCTTCATGCTCCCTGCCGCTACGTGCATCACGACGATCCCTATCTTTGATCAAGTCGATGCTAGGTTTAAACTCCTCTGCGTCAGCAAAGATGCTGCAATTAACAAAAGGGCACTAAGACACACAGACGCAAGGAAACTAAACATGCAGCAAGGCAGCTGGCCCATCGTGGTAATGCCTGATAACGATATCAATGCGGCAAATCGCAAGCTTAGTTTTTGTCTAGGCACCGGCTAGTCTAGCTGCTCTCCGAACATTACTCGTTATTCTATGCTACTCTTTCAGGCTAGTCTTTAAAATCAAGCGGTCACCGTAATCAGACGTGGTAGAGAAGGCCAACACTACCAGGGTTTTCGTCACAGCAATGCATATGCACAGGTCTCTTTCTCCCTCTCTTTCTGGTTGCTGCCTTTTTCTGCATTCCAAATATGAATACGACAAGTCGCATCCCCTGCTTAAACCACTTCCGCACGAATCGTGGTAAAAAAATATGCTTGTCCTGGCAAGACCTGATTCCTTTGTATTCTTGCTTTGCAGACTACTCTAGCCGATTTTCATAATCCAGACAAGCACTCAAGCACTGTCAAGCATTAAATGAAAAGCAAATGCATATGCATATGTCAAAGTCAAGCGCAGATAATGGCCAGTCTATTGCACCAACGTTATGAGCCTTCCCTATTACGGTCGGTACAAAAAGAAGTTCACTCTAAGCAAATTGCCTTCTGTGCTAATCTGAGAATAACATTTGTCTTACAATATGACATCTTGCTTTTAGCAATGCCCTTTCTAACACGAGTTTATACAAGCACTTCTTAAAAGAACTCATCTGAAAAACAACCAATGAATAATGAATAACTGCTTTTTACAGAACCCAAACGAAGCATTAATGACCAGTCAGGTTAAGCACCATTGAAAAACAACATGACAGTGTCTGAGACAGAGCACCATAAAGTCACAGCATTCGATGAGACATCAACAACAATTATTTATTTTTTTGCAAATCTTGCTGTGACGGTGCCTTGCTTTTGTTGGTTTTTCATGACCCTTTGCTGCTACCGAACCTTGTGCTGGTTCGTAACGAACCTGGTGCTTGTTGGCATAGCTAAATCTTGCGCTTATGATAATGCTTCACCTAGCACTCTGACCGAAAAGCTATTCAAGAAAAATAGCAGCTGATGATGCACGAATGCCAGACATGGTCATGAAAGGCCAACTTCGAGGCAGATCGGCGGGAGCCAATTGGTGATATAGCCCCATGCCTAGTCGGGCAGGATGAAGACTTCGTGAGAAACTAGACAATAAGCTTGACAATGCCATCTAACTTACTGTCTTAGCACTCAGATGCAAAATTTAAGATCACATACTGATGAGAATAACGTGCGATTTGTTATAAAGAACAGATTCACATCCCAAGATTGATCAGATAAGGCAAGAAATCTCAAGAGGTTATATGAGTGCTCTATACTAGCAACTGCTGCTTCACTGTACTGGGACTTACATTTTTAAAAGAACAACAAACATCCCCAGATGAACACTAACAAATGCCAGAAAGAACACTTACTGAATGACTTAGCAAAGACAACTTACTCGACGTCATCTGCACCAGGTATGTTATCTTTAATTTCGCCAGCAGCATCATCCCTGAAGCCTGCAGATGCAGCAGTCTTTGATCCAGCATCTTTCTTATCCTTCTTCTTCTTTTTGTCTCGACGACCACCCTGACGGAGATATGACAATATCTGTGTGAGCTTGTTTATTACAATGTCGTTCGTACTTAGAGTGGTGGACTGCTGAAGGTTTGGGCAATCAGTTTTAGATCGTATCAATGTCGTTGGTACGTCAGATTCGGGAAATTCTTCTTCCAAATCGACCACATACGCAGTTCGTCCAGCCAAAAAGAGGTCACTCCGATGAGTGGTTACTGGCTTAAACAATGTTCGAAATATATTCCTGGCTGCAAAAAAAGGTTGGCTATCAATTAAATTTAGACAATAATAATAATAATGCACTTGATAAAGCGCCCTCAGAGAATTCAATCTCTTTCAAGGCGCTTTACATTTGCTGCAAAGTGAAATGCAATTGAATGGTGCATATCATGCTTGATAAACAACATGAATAACATGGTTATGGGAGACATGCACATGGTCAGCATGCAAATGTGGTTAGTGGCAGCATGCACAGTGTCAGCACACATAAGCACATCAAGGACTAATCACATGGACCCACTAAATGCTGTCCTAAATAGGTGCGTTTTTAAGTTCTTTTTAAATGTGGTCAAGTCAAGGGATGTTCCGATGCAAGTCGGGAGTGGGTTCCAGGCTTTGGGAGCATACGAACTAAATGCACGGTTTCCAAAGGATTTGAGGTTTGTACGAGTATTGGTAAACTGTTGGATTCCGAAAAAAGGGTGGTACGATGCTTGGCCTGGTGGAGGAGTAGGTCTCAGAGATAGGCTAGAGCCAAAGAATGAAACGACCTAAAAGTGAGCGACAAAACCTTGAATTCGATCCGCTGCTTGACTGGTAGCCAGTGCAGGTCGGCGAGAAGTGGTGTGATGTGGCAACTGCTACGCTCACGACAGACAAGCCTAGCTGCAGAGTTTTGCACCACCTGCAATCGCCTGATCACACATGCCGGTAGGCCTGTAAGCAGTGATTTGCAGAAGTCGAGACGGGATGTCACGAATGCATGGACCAACTTGGACGTGGTATCCTTATCTAAACAAGCCCGAATTTTAGCAACGTTATGTGGCTGAAAGTAGGCAGATTTGACTATGGAGCCGATGTGTTCGTCTAACGAGAGGTCACTTTGGAACATGACACCTAGATTTCGAGCTGATTCAACAGGACATATGCTGGCAGAGCCAATTTTGAGCATCAGCCTTTCCAATTCTGAATCACACTGGGTTTGCCCATAACTAGTAAGTTAGTTTTATCATCGTTTAGTTTTAGAAAATTTGCTGCCATCCATGTGCGGATGTCATCAATACATGCAGCAAGTGAGTTGAGAGAATTTGAGGTGATCGAAGGCTGGGAGGGATCAAAGCAAAGGTACAACTGAGTGTCATACGCATAGAAGTGAAAGCCTAGATTATGCTTGGCAATCACATCAGCAAGAGGGAGAGTATAAACCGTGAAAACGACTGGACCTAGCACGGAGTCTTGAGGTACCCCATATTTCAGAGATACCTCGGATGATCTTTGTCCATTCACGTCAATACTCTGGAGTCTCCCACTGAGATAGGACTTGACCCATTGCAGAGCAGTGCCAGTGATGCCCAGCCGAGATGAGAGGCACTCTTGAAGAGCTTTGTGATCGATGGTATCAAAAGCTGCCGAAAGATCGAGCAAAACAAGCAGAGTCACTCTACCCATGTCTGCATTGTTAAGTAGGTCGTTGTATACCCTAAGCAATGCTGACTCTGTGGAGTGATTAGCTCTAAAGCCAGACTGGAACTTATTAGCAAGGTTTGAAGCTTCGATAAATGAGTTCAGCTGGTCCGCCACGACCCGTTGCAGTGTCTTTGATAGGAATGGTAGAAGGGAGACTATGCGACAAAACGCATTAATAATAGACTCACAGGAAGGTGAATAAAGTTATAAATTAAACCAGCCACAGTTGACTACTTCGACTCGCTTCAGGCTCTGTGAGGAATATATATATATAACGCTCAGTCAGGACCCATTAGGGAGTACATGCAATCTTTGGGTGGGTACAAAGAATGCTCTCACTATTGAAGTGAGGGAGATGGGTATCCAAATGAGAGTCTACTGAAGTTTCCTGCTGGCTATAATAGCCAGCAGGAGACCTCTTTTCTTGGGGGGGGGGGAGGAAGACGGTTGCTATCCCTACATTCACTTGAACGATTGAGAACAACTATCGGTCTGGCAGACGAGGCACTAACGTGATTTAAATCGTATTTGTCCAGTTGTGTTCAATCCGTGTCGTGTGCAGATCACATCTAATCAACCAGACCAGTCACCCGTGGAGTCCCATAAGGGTCCGTCAGCAGCTATTTGCCGTTCTACTTTTATACTGAACCTCTGGGAAAATTAATTCGGGCCCACGGAATCGGCTATCACTTCTATGCTGCCGATACTCAGCCATATTTGTCGTTTAAATCATAGGAATCTGCGGCGGCAACTGATAAACTGAATTCTTGCCTTTCACACAGACATTCGATCCTGGATGCCGGCAGATTTCCTTAATCTATAAGACGATACAAAGGAATTGCTGCTCGATGGACACCCCGAGCACGAGGCTGCACTAGAAGACTTTGCTCTTTTAACAGACGATGCTGCTGTGCGACTGTCACCGTGTGCTCCGAATTTAGGTGTTGTTGACAGCTGGGTAAATTTTAAAACTTTCATTAAGAGGATAGTCTCCATTGCTAACCATCACGTCTGATTCCTATCTAATATTAGGGACTGTCAACCAAGATGGCTACCAAACATTTAACTAGCTTCTCGGTTCTGTCTCGGCTAGATTGTTGCAATTCCAGATTGGCTGGGCTACCGAAAAACAACCACTAGGCTACTGCAGCTCCTGATGAATATGGCTGCAAGAGAGTGTTTCTCTTTTACTGAAAAAGCTTCGATGGGTTCCGGTTGATCAACAGATAAGGTCAAATTTTTGCGCTGACCCTCAGCGCTTGCAACGGTTTGGCTCATTTATACTAAGCTGAACTTCTGCACCAGTTTCAGCCACCTCGCAACCCCAGGACCTCTATGGACAATAAATTAGCTGTTCCATTCCTCCGCTTAAAGACCGTTGGCGACAGAAGCTTTAGCTCTGCAGGTCCTAGACTGTGGAACTTGCTTCCACGATTCTTATGCAGCGACATCTACTCTCCTGCTGCCGACTATGCGCCATCCTTTCCAGAGGCCCTGAGCAGCTAAATCCATGCTACTCACTATCTCCACTGCTCTCCTGACTCGGCTATGCTTTCCACTTTCTCTTTGTTGCCTGAGATGAAGTCTGTTGGCTACAATGCATACCGAAAGCCGCATAGGCTGTGAGTGCACTATAGAAAACTCTCCTTGCTAAAACCCATTTAGACTTTATATAATTCATTTGTATAGCGCCACAAGAGAACTAAATCTCTATTCAGGCGCTTCACATATGCTTCAGGGCTCGAGCCCACGACCTCAGCCAGACCTTAGTCGGGGCGAGCACCTTACAGACACAGATGCATGACATTACATTACACTTTAGGTAAGGCCACTACAAATGGCCCGACAAAAATGCACGAGATCACCCAATCAGGTGCAGCATTGCAGCAAAGCATCACAAGTGCAACGAGGACCAAAGCTATACTCTCGGTGGTGGCCACTGGCATTCGTGGTGGCTATTTAAAAAGCATACCCATTTTCGAGTGGAAGTCAATGTTGTCTTCATCATTTACAGGTCTAAAATCATATAAATTAGCCCGTGAATGTCAGACGACGTTGACATTACCGCCAGCCATAACATGGTAGCAGGTCAACAAAGAGAAAGAGAGAATTGCAGACAAGTACTCCAGCTTTGAGCAAACTGCTCTAGCACATTGCTTTACTCGTGCACATTTACAAATCGTTTACAATTTTCCACGACTGGCTGGACGAGTAGTTGGGTTCGCGCGCAGTCACAGATAATTTGACAGCTATTCCTAACTCGTCTTCACAGCCTCCCTAAGAGAGGCCAGGCTATTTCCACTAATGTGCATTAATGTCCTACTGCCAAGGTTGCCAGCCAGCAGGTCCACACACAACTCGGTAGTGCATGTGCCAAGCTTCGAGCAAGCGCTGCAACTCGCGCTGTAAAAAGAACGCTGTAAATCTGGCAGGTAGGGGGTGACCAACGTCACATATGGCCTTCCTATGAGTAGACACGTCTATCTACTATTTAGCCAGGCCTTGCAAAAGCCTAGGCAAGGCAAGAGGCAGACCAAATGCACGCACGCCGCATTCACACAAAGTACAGACAGATCCATCGGTTAGAAAGCAACTTGAGCAGCCCGAGCAGTTAATCGATCCCATGCGAAACCTGCACGCGATCCTGCATTGCGGTCAGACGCACCCATTAGTCGAACATAAGGCGAGGTCTGAGTTAACTGAGCTAGTTGCCAGCTAAGAAACGAGCGAACTAGCCATGCTATTTTGAATAGCATTCATTTTCATTCCTGTTGGCCCTGTTAATCAACATGCAAAGCGACACGGAGTTCCCGAGGCTTGCTTTCACTGGGATTAAATAAAATGCCATTGCCAATTTCTACTACACACCCAAAGGCTTAAAACAGCCTAACATATTCCTGATGCTACAATCATAACATAAACAGACAGCCAAGCCAAGTGACCGATAAACCATACAGCATTTACAAGGTTTAAAATCTTTTTATCTTTGATACATAATTTACTTTAGACCACTCTTGATTACAGCATGATAACTCGACGTATGTACACATGTATGATCCCTTCTCCGAATGTATATCGTATATCGGTTTCAGAAGTTGACATCTTCTGACTGGCATTTTTGCCGACCATTATCATTATTTATTATAATATATATTTATTAATTATCATTATCATAAATTATCATTCACCATCTTCTGAATGCACAGCATTTTGATATAAACTTAACAGAGAAACTGAACCCGAGGCTCAGTCACGGCTCAATGCCAGCTCTTGGTTATTAAGTTGACAAAAACTGGGTAAACTTGCAAGGTAACTTTATTTATTCTAAAAACTGCTCGGAAATAGACATTATTCTACGGAGAACAGAAGTAGCCAGACAGCTACTACTTGACAGCTGTGAAAGGCTACACAGGTCTTCGTCACACGCTCGGTCGGGGTTGCCACAAGGTGAAGCCACCTTACATAACTATCTAATAGCTAGGCCGCCTTTTTTCGAGCGTCTGGATGTTTCGTAGGCACTCCAGCCCTTTTGTCCTGGACTGCTAATCAATTCCAAGCGGTGGGATTGCCAATAAATTACGAATGGTGGGATTTTCGGTTCTTACCAAGATGAGCCTTCTTCCGTTCACTTCGCTAGGCTATTTTACTTAAGCAACAGCTATAATAATAGTATAATGGACCGCTTGCATAGGACCCCAAGATCTCTTATCACTGACGCTTTATAACTGTGTGCAAGAGCAGTAATAACCAAGGGCTAATGACATGCACGGTAGCATGCTTCGACAACCATGCAAAAGCATACAAGTATCGTGGTGACAAAAGCATACACAATCACACAATAAGACACTCAAGGCCAACAGTTAGGACGTCCTAGACTGTGGAACTCGCTTCCACAATTCTTAAGAAACGACAAATAATCTCCTGCTGCCGACTAGGGCTTATCCTTTTCAGCGGTCCTGAGCTGCTACTTCCATGCTACTCAATACCTCAACTGCTCTCCTGACTCGGCTATGCTTCCCACTTTCTCTTTGTTGCGTGAGATGAAGTCAGTTGGCTACCGAAAACCGCTTAGGCTGTGAGTGCGCTATACAAAACTATACAAAACACCCACATAGTCTTTGTGGCTTTGTGAAGTTACAGACGGAGATACATTACATTACATTACCTCTAGTCAGTAACACGCACTGAATCATTCACGGCTAAAGTAAGCAAAGCACACAGGTGCACAAAAAGAAGAGTTCCTGCCTCGCCGCCAGAGTAAAAGCTGAGTAGAACAGACACATCTTTATTTAAGACTTGGGTAATGTCAAGTCACTGCAGGTGCTGACAGAGGCTACAGGCTCCGGACTTTCTGTGAAGACGAACTGAATGACTTATGATAATTTGGTGCAGTTCAATGTCGCGCACATTTCAATTGAGTAACTGCGAAACGACTCAGAGGATGGTGCGAGAGCTCACTAGAGAAGCATGGTGGTCGGGTAGGTTGGCTTTTTCGTATGAGGCAACCTCGTAGCCAGAGAGATAGAGAGAGATTGGCAAAAGCAGAACGTGTCTCGTAAGAAGACAGATCCAAGGAAGGCAGTGGGGGTTCTTCCTGAAAAGTGGTCCCTCTAAGGATAGGTGCCAAACTCGCGGCTCTTATAGTCCACAGATGCCATCAATTAGGCAGCCGAGAGGACTTCCATCTTTCGTAAACCAGGACCAGATGACACGGCTGAAATACCGAGCCGCTTACGACCCCCAGCACGGTTAGTTCCCCTTTGTGCTGAATATTAATAATAATGCACTTGATAAAGCACCCTCAAAGAACTCAATCTCTTTCTAGGCGCTTTACATTTGCTGACCCATTGTACAACCCAAAGCCACGAGAGCAGAAGAACTGTACGACCAACACCTTCACATTATTAGCTTGACCAATATCACACCAGATCTTACAGAATGCAACACCTGCTTCTATAGATTGCGTCTGCCTGATGTCAAGAGCCAAGAGCAACTATAGAGGTTACTGCGCTTGTTCTTCCAGCCAATAGCTTAATTTGTAGAGAACAAATGAAGACTCCCCCCCCCCCCTCCGAGGGCGCTAATGATTGATTCCATCGACAAAGGCAAAATAAGCTTTACGGTCTGGCAAGTTTGAATGCAGGCTGGCATCACGCCACAAGGATGGCGCTGGGGTTTAGGAGACCACCGCACATGGTAGCAAGCCTCGTCGTCACTTGCCCTGTCAGAGCCAAGTCGCCAAGCAACAAGCACCTATCTACGCCACCAGAGCATTCACTGGCACCCAGTTTAGATATGTAGTTCTCAGAGAGGCATAAGAAAAAACTAGGATACAACGAACTGCTAAGTTTTAACAGCATGATCGTGCCATGCTCACTTGACTATGCTAAGTTGAAGTGACAACTTTCTTGAGTCAACGGCATTCCCAGCAGCAATGCAGCGTGCAACCGAGTCAATCAAAGCCGTAAGCTCAAGCTGGCGATTGGAGCCACAAAGTGAGCCAACACTTACTTCTCGTCTTTCTCTTTAAGCGCTTCCTCCAAGTCTTTGTCCTGTGCCTCTTTGCTGTTAATCTCGGCACGGACCTGACAAACATAGATGCGTCATCACTCAAATGTCGACCCAATACACCGCATAACGCAAACCCAGTCACAATGCACGCGAAGAGTCTCGGTATGCAGATAGCTTTCGTTGCTCCCCCATTTCTGAACGTCGGCACATCAACACGTCCAGAGCGCAACACACGGCAGACTGCGAGAAAATGAAGGAAAAAAGCCCCCAAAAAAGATCAATTGCTACGCAACAGCAAAGGAACCGACTACTCACCTTCTCGAGCAGGGCATAGTCTAAACCTTTCACGAGGTGAGTGTGCTCCATATCACCACCGAGGTATTTCGACTCGTCGATGATTTGCTTTCTCCTTTCAGCGACATTTTGTCCGCTGCAAAGCGGGAGCGACTTCAGAAACGAGCGAAACGGCAGCGACAACACATCGACGGCGCCGATGGCGCACTCGCTGCAGCCGCTAGCAGTCCACGAGGCAATCGCTGAAGATGAGAGACAGCCGAACGAACGAGCGCAGCGCCGCCGCTGCAGCTGCACGGGGAGCGCCAGCGAACCGAGACGAGAAGAGGCAGCAGCCTGAGCCTACACTTTGGCATCGGGGGCCACGGCCCGGTAGTCGGCGGTGGTGCTAGCGGGCTCGCTCTCTTCGGCGTTGACCTTTCCATCGCGCCGCTCGGCCGCTCGATCGCGGTACTTGGTGCTCAGCTCCTGCTGCTTCTCTTCTTCCAGCTTCTTCAACTTGGCATAGTAGCTGCAGAGCGGAGAGCGTGCGAGCAAAAACCGGTGTGCGCGCACGATCAGCAAAAGCGGCACTCAGCTTCGGGCGCCTTGCCAGTCACCCACCGCTCATCGAGAGAGAGAGAGAAAAAAAGAGAGAGAGACAGAGAGAGAGCGAGAGAGAGAGAGAGAGAGAGAGAGAGAGAGAGAGAGAGAGAGAGAGAGAGAGAGAGAGAGAGAGAGAGAGAGAAAGAGGGAGAGAGGGAGAGAGAGAGAGAGGGGGAGAGAGAGAGAGGGAGAGAGAGAGGGAGAGAGCGAGAGAGAGGGAGAGAGCGAGAAAGAGAGAGAGGGAGAGAGCGAGAAAGAGAGAGAGAGCGAGAAAGAGAGAGAGAGAGAGAGAGAGAGAGAGAGAGAGAGAGAGAGAGAGAGAGAGAGAGAGAGAGAGAGAGCAAGAGAGAGAGAGAGAGAGAGAGAGCAAGAGAGAGAGAGAGAGAGAGAGAGAGAGAGAGAGAGAGAGCGAGAGAGCGAGAGAGAGAGAGAGAGAGAGAGAGAGAGAGAGAGAGAGACAGACAGACAGACAGACAGAGACAGACAGAGACAGACAGAGACAGAGACAGAGAGAATGCAACATGCAACGCAGCCTCGACACAAGCATCTCTCGACCAGCACCACGGCACCCCGGATTGCCGTGTGCTAAAAAGGTTGAGGTGGGCCAACCCTGCTCGCTGACAACCGCCTCCTATGCGCACACTCGCTATCTTTTCACTAGCAGAATCGCTGCCCTTTCTCAGGAAGCCCCGTTTCTGTCTGCGGTCTGCCTCCCCTGGATCGCCCTGCAGCATCGGCAGCAGCCGGCATCCAAAGGGACTATGATCGTTCTGCATGCAGCTTCTGATTGCAGGGCGATGAATTGCAGTGATGCGTTCGCGACGGCCCACAGAGCGACTCGCCAATCGGGACCACATGAGCTGCAAGCTTTGTCACAGTGCAAGCCTCAGCCTCAGTGCCAGATTTACCACAGTCCTTGAATTAACATTAAGACGGCCAATATTCCGAACCTTAGATGGAAGCACCCCACTGCTGGAAAGCTGAGCCAGTGAGCTACAGAAACTACCACGAAGGCACCAGCAATGCACAAGTATGTTATCTCCAACAAATGAATGAGAACTGCTGCTGTTACTTTTAGACAGCCAGTGCTTTGGTCAAGCTAATTAATTAATTTATTTATTAATTAATTAATTATTTATTAATTAATTGTTGATGCTCTTATTTTCTAAGCCTTTGTCACACAGCAGCAGCAGCATCTATACCCAAAGCAGGCCAGTCAGCTGAAGAGAGACTGCAGTGACTAACCAATCAGCAAGTGCACCTGGACATATACTCAACGTAACACCAGTAGCAACATCAAGATTGAGCTACATGACAGCGTATAACTCGAGGCTGAAAAGGGCAGCAGCAGTGAAAAGTACGACAGCATAAAATGACAGGTAAGAAAAGAAGGGCAAGGACCAGGATGGCGAGGATCTCTGCATTGTTGAGGCACGTGCCGAGTCCTGGTCCAAAGCCTTTTTTTTTAAGAACACAGCAGCTTCCCATAAGCACAGCAGCCTTCACTTGGTTGACAAAATCATTGGTGCAAGTATTGCCTCTTAGTCACAGTGACTGAGAACGTGTGGTAGCTGCCGAGTGCCAAGCTCAAAGTGTCAAACTCAGCAGCAGCAGCAGCACAGCTTAGACTCCACTGCTGCTGCTGCTGCTGAAGCCAGCTGACTGAGCTTGGGGAGCACCACGCCCCACCCACCTTCACTATCTCTACCAAGACCGCTAGGCGTGCACTCAAGTACTCTAGATCGGAACGACACGAAGCTCCCGAGATTCACGCCAAAATTACGGTAAGAGTAAAATAAATAAAAAAATATTAAATTCATTTATATAGCGCCCCAAGAGAACTTAATCTCTATTCAGGCGCTTCACATGTGACTCGGGGGTCGAGCCCACGACCTCAGTCAGACCTTGGTCGGGGCGAGCACCTTAACCGCTAGACCAAACCAGCTCGACGGAAATGAGCTTAGAAGCAGCGCAGCATAACTAAGCGACCGGCAGCTTTCATAATGCAAAAAGGGGCAGCAATACATACAGCTTTCGTTTCCTCCTTTTCGAGCCGGCATCTTCGTCCTTGGCTAGTCCTTCCGAGCTAAAATAAAAGAACAAAAAAAATCGATGAGAGGTACCAGGACGGGCTCTGCAAAAGTGGTCACTCTGGTCAGGGCGGTGCATCTAGGAAATGGATATTGCCGAACTGCTGAACTGCTGAACTAACGCTGGCTTCTTAAATGATGCCGATGTGGCAGATGCACTGTTGGAGCCAGCTGGGGCTCGAGGTGTCATAAGCAGCTTCCGGAAGTCTTCATTGGTAAGAGGATGACTACAAATAAAAAATAGCAAATGCTAAGTACAACATGTATAACGAGTGACTCCTTTCCAGCAGCTGTGCACCAAGGAAACCATCGCTAGCCTCCAATCAAAGTAAGAATCATCAGTCTAGGGACAGAGTGAGAGTGAGAGTGTGTGAGTGAGAAAGAGCAGACAAACAAGACAAACAGATAGACCAAGAGACAAAGACAGAGAGACAGAGACATACCAAGATGGGACAGAGACACACCCACGAGAGACTGACACACACTCATAGAGACAGAGAGGGTGAGAAAAGAGAATGAGAGGCGAGAGAGAGGAGCAAGAGAGACATCGGGAACAAACGGAGACAAAACTAGACAAGGTGAGAGAGAAATTGAGAGAGCCAGGGGAAAAACATGGACACAGACAGACAGACAGACAGACAGACAGACAGACAGACAGACAGACATAGACAGACAGACAGATAGAGTGAGACAGACTAGAAAAAGAGGATACGGACAATGAAGAATGGAAGGTAGACCGGTGGCCACGAAGTAAGAGATAGAGAAACATGTGCGCGAGCACACACAATGAGTAAGAGAGAGGGATAGTGACATATAAAACGATAGAGAAAAAGACAGCCAGAGGCAGAGAGCCTGGTAGAGAAGACACGTCACAGAGAGATGGACATCGAAACAAAGACAGCAGCAGCAGCAGCAGCAGCAACAGAAACAGAGACAAACACTTAAAAAGAGAGGAGAGAGAGAGCAAGAAAGAAAGCAAACAGTGCAATGTGCTGGGCGTGATATACGACAAAAGTAGGCCAAGCAAGACGAATATATTTGAAGTGGTCGCGGCTCATTGATCTTACACACATGTATAGCGCAACCTCGTTACTTCTTCGTGTGGAAATGGTGATATCACGGAGTGCCGAAAGTATCATAGCGGATATACAGTAACACTACGTGTGAACTATGTACAGTCGCAATCTGCATAGGATCATTCACAAGTGAGAAATATGGTAACGAGCCCAAACCATGGTAATGGCATTTGCATAGGGGGCAGACCCTTCACTTTGCAGTCTCGTCCTAAATGCCACATTGGCACTACAGACAATCAAGCATGGCAGGCACCAGCAGGCTTGGATAATGCCAGCAGGAGCCAGACCCTAGACTGTCCAGTATCTACGAGACTAAACATTGGGCCACAGGGATGTGGCCCAATGTTTAGTGTCGTAGATACTGGACATTAATAGATACCCCATTAAAGATACCCGTAGATACACGTAGATACCCCATTAAAGCACATAAAGCTCTCCTTTTCAGCTGCTTGTACGCACTTAAATATACGTGTGTACGTGCCGGTAGGTGCTTGTCTGTGTGTGCGTTCGTGCAACTGCGCATGAGCGGGTGGCTGTGAGTGCGCGAGAGTCCAGTCGGTGGGACCGCAGGCCAGTGGGCATGGATACACACATATCGATGCACACAACTTCACATATTATTTAAGAAAATCCAGTGAAATACTTGAGGTTTCCTTCCATGTCAGTAGCATAACGGCTGGCAATCGTTGACAGGGAATATTCTCACTGAAGACAACAAATGGTTATAATGATATTTTGCTTCCCACCACACATTTCAATCCTGCAGCCAAGTTACCAAGCTGCCTTGTGATATCAACGAAGATGAACAGTCAAGTAGGATAGCAGTAAAACAAGGCTGCCAAGGTGCGCAGGTAAATGCAGTGCAATGGCAAACACCCGAGACGACTTTCCAGAAGACTTTCCACATCTTCTGCGCATCCGAGTGACACATTAAAAAAAGACATAGGTAAAGGCACACCTGCAATGAGCTAATGCTATGAGTAATGAAATGATGATTATAATAATAATGGTGTCTTTTGTATAGCGCCCTAAGAGAACTTAATCTATTCACGCGCTTTACAACTTGTTGCAAGAGAAGCAATAACCAATAGTTGATGAAAAACATGGGATCCTGCTTAGGCAAGCATGCACAAGCAAGCAATTATCCGATGCTCCAAGTCAAGCATGGTAAAGCACACAAAAGGCTCACCGCCGCTGGTGAGTAGGACCCAGACACTCACTCATTCATGCACATGTAGACAAAAACAGGAAAAAAGACAGGTCCATTGGGATGCTATACAAAACATGTCAAAGTTTCTCTTACTCGGGAAGTGCAGAGTTTCATTACGTACAACCACATAAAAGAACGATTCACTCGAAAAGAGCAAAGGCGGCATGGAATAGGTAGGTTTTTGGCTTCTTTCTGAAAGTCGTTAAATCAGATGACGTGATGCCAGTACGCAGAGAGTTCTAAGATAGGAAGCATAATAATTTAAGGTACAGTCTCCGAGAAATTTGAAGTTAAGAAGGGGCACAAGCCATCAACAATAGTCAGCCGGGCAAGAGATGCGACATGAGGTCTGAAGCAAAACATGGATATTCAGATAGGGAGGCCGAAGCAGGATTTATGATATGCTTGCTGTTTGATAGACAGCTTGTGCTGACTGGTGAGCAGCGGTGTAATGTGGCAGATAGCCCAACTGCTAAGTTGTGCACCAAATGTAAGCATGTCAATACACCAGCATGCTGTAGAATCATTCAAGCTACAAAAAAAGCAAGCTCAATGCAACCAGTGAAAAACCGCCCTAGAACCGTCTGTGAGACAAGACGACCGTCTGTGAGACAAGGCGACCGTCTGTGAGACAAGGCGACCGTCTGTGAGACAAACCGACCGTCTGTGAGGAGTAGTCTATTATTGGCTCTTACAAATCAGCTCTTGTAAAGTCGACGACTGGCAGTGAGCTAAAACTACCTTGCACTTGCCAGCTCCTCAATTCTTTATCTCCTGTTCTCCCACTCCACACAGCACCTTTTGAACTGACCCTGTGGCTGTGTATCTACAGTTGGCCCAAAAGTAAGCCCCTATGCAGTTGTAAGTTTATGAATGCGGACATCTACCCCTAGAATAAGCTAGGTCTCTTAGTTCGGTTGTCCATCTATGACGTTACATTTCCATCTAGTCCTTCATGATATATCTATCTATAGTAGGTACATTGTGGTATGGCAATGGGGAATTTTCCAACAGGGGAGATTTTTTTCGAAGGGTGGCAATGGTATTTTAGCAGATTTCACTCTCTCTCTCTCTTTGCTGTCACCCCAAAAAATGACCAAGTCCGATTGGACCAGCAGAGCTGGCCTATTGGAAAGCTGTCAGAGTGAGCACGACCGACCGGAAGTCGTGCTGCCACTGCCTTTGGTAGGCAATGGGCAAGCATAAATAGAATCTGCCCATAATTCTGCCTAGCCCGATTGGGGGAGTAGTTCTGATAGGTAAGCTGGAGTCATAAAATTGAGGAACCGAAAAGTGAGTAACAAAACTTTGAAGCTAATCCATTGCTTTGCGGCGAGCAAGTGCTGCGGTCAGAGAGAAGTGGCATAATGTGGCGCCGCTCACGACAGACAAGCCTAGCTGCAGTGTTTGCCCCAAACTGTAAGCGCCTGATTGCACACGCCGGTAGACTAGCAAGCAGTGTGATACAGAAGTCGAGACGGGAGTCTAAGTTTGTGTGGACCAACTTGGATGTAGCATCCCAGTCTAAGCAGGCCAGAATTTTGAAGTACTACGTAGCCGAAAGTAGGCAGGCTTGACTGTGGAACTGATATGGGCATCTAGTAAAAGGAAACTCGAGAATGGGACACCCAGACTGCACGCAGACGCTAGAGGAGATATGCTGGCCAAGCCCATTTGAGGGATACATTTTCCAATTTCTGAGTCTCATTAGGTTTGCCCATGACTAGTAAGTTGGCTTTATCGTCATTCGATTTGAGAAAGTTTATTGCCATCCAAGTGCTAATGTCAGCAATACATGCAGAAAGAAAGCTAAGGCAAGTCTGAGGAGCTGAAATGCTGAGTGGGATCAAAGCACAGGTACAGCTGTGCGTAATGTACACACTGACACTTACCCCGAGTCATCTTCTGCTGACTGATGCACGAAAGACGGCGGCGGCTGAGGATTGGAAAACTCAACGTCTGAAACAAGTTTAAAATTCGAAACTGAGTTCAGTTCACACAGACCGTTGACTAGTGACCGGCAAGCTCACGAGTCCTAAAAGGAAGGCAGGGCCTGGGGTCATGGACCAGAGTAGCAAGCAACCGAGTTAACTCGGGGAGCTAAGTGAGACTGCGGAAGCTTTACACGAATCACCGGAGTACTATTAACGATAGCACGATCCGACGGAGCCGGACTAAGCGACTGCCGCTGCGAGCGACAACATCCGGCGACTGTGCGGCTGACACGAATGTGGCCGAGAACCTTTTTGCTGTCCTGACAATCCGAGTGGCTAAGTTTATTTCTTGGTCAATGCGCTACGTGGGCCTAACCTTCCCGTGATAATAAACGCAGAGTTGAGCTCACTTTAACTGCGCGCAGCACGAAAAGCGTTAACTAAAATGAGGCGCACGCAAGCTGGAGCACCGACGGGATGATAAGAGCCTCCTGGGGCGGGCGCTTGTGGCGCGCAGTCAAGCATTGCCACATGCAACAGACCTCCAAATATATGGTGAAAGGAACACACTTTACCAACTCTCAGCAATTACGAATCCAGTTTCTAAGGTTATGGCGAGAACACTCACCGCGCTCGGGCATTTTACAGCCGAGTCC
Organism: Cristatella mucedo; assembly: GCA_009760855.2. Lineage (NCBI taxonomy): Eukaryota > Metazoa > Bryozoa > Phylactolaemata > Cristatellidae > Cristatella > Cristatella mucedo. The sequence goes on along the minus strand of WPIO01000023.1, from coordinate 4,541,392 downwards.
ACCAAACGTTTCGATAATAGGTAGAATAAATGGAATCGCTGTAGCGCGTTCCATCCCACCCCCTCCGGCGTGGATATTCTAGCTGAGTGTGCGACGATACACGAGGAGGGGGCGATATAAAATGTGCAGAATCTCGTGCTAAAACCGTCGCAGAACTAGAGCGTATTTCAGATCACGTCCAACCCCAGCGAGCTGTAGCTTCACGCATCGATTGCTGTTTCGATGCGCAGCTAGCGTAGCACCAAGCTGCTCGCGGTCCATGTCTCAGACCCGAAGGGCGCACTGAAAACCTTAGTCAGAGCAGTTGCCTATTTATTCCACAACCTCATAGATATTGGCGTATCTGTGAGGCTTACGCACTGAGGTCTTGCTTGTCTTTATTGATGCTTTTTAAATGTAGTCTTTCTACGTCTATCAATGAAACGCAGGCTAATGTTTTTTTTTAATCTGACACCGTTTATGGTGATTACGGAGTGCATATATCATACTCTAGGCTAGCTAAAAGCTTAGCTATTTTTATACTTGTTAGGGATCTGAAAGTCGCCAAGCCGTGCGGGATGTGGCGCTTCCTCTTTGGAATATACAATCAGATGCCACAAAGTATGTGAGTTCTTGGTTGCCGTCGTGCTCTGCAATCGGTGGCATATCCGCAGGTATTGGCACCGCAGGAAATCTTTTCGCACGGATGCGAACCCCTAAGCCTGGGTCCTTCATAGCATATTCATATTCCACCAATTGTCCTTAAGCGAAAAAATATGTTTAATTTAAGCAAAATAAACTACCTGCTTTCCTGATTGCACATAGGGAAACGTAGAGGAATATCTTAAATGGTTCAATGTGCAGCGATGAGCTACGAATGTAGATGCTAAGCCATATAACAGCTGAGAAGGGATAGAGAGATTGGGTAGGCAGGAGAGAAAATGCAAACGGATATTAATCTACCTCTGTGTATATACATATGCATACATGCATATATATATATATATATATATATATATATATATAGAGAGAGAGAGAGAGAGAGAGAGAGAGAGAGCGAGAGAGAGAGAGAGAGGGGGTGGCGATGGAGGTTGACAATGAATATATTTGAGAGAATTTCTCAATTCTCGTGGAACCTCTACCGAACACTTCGCGTTTTGGATACGCGTTTGGTCATATTAACCGGTAGAGTGATTCAGCTTAGAATTGTATCACAACCTTGAAATACATTCTATTCATAAGTAAGCTGTAGCCGAGAGCCAAGCCAATGATTCCTATCGACTAGTAAACTGCGTATGGAGGGTCCGTAATTCCCGAACTTTTTTGAAGACACTGAGTCCAAAGATGGTGCTTAGCTGTAAACTGAAGCACTGCCTCGTGGCTACACACATTATTTCTTTAAGAAGCTTAGTTTGAGGAAACTGAGTTCCGGTCACTACTTTTACAGACCTTTACGACTCGAACTCCTCACAAAATCTGTAAATTTTTCCAGGACTGCCCAGGTTTGGCCCAGGGGTAACGTGCTCGTCTTAAAAATGCCTCGGTCGTGGGCTCCGCCCTGCGGCGGCGCACGTAAAGCGCCCGGATAGAGACTAAGTTCTTCTATGATGCTATACGTTGCCGCTATACAAATGAGGCTGTTAAATCAGCTAATTTTGTATAGAAAAGAATTATATAAATATATGTAACTATACATATGTATACATACATATGTACAGTTGTGTGAGAGTTGCAGGGTTGGCTCAATGGAAAAAGTGCATGCTTAATAATAAATAAATAAATCCTAGCTGATTAAACAGCCTCTTTTTGAAAAGCGACAGAAGAACCTGTACGGCTATCGCGGTTACCACCGCATGCAGTGGCAATAAAGAATCGCCCACTGCAGGAATCGAACCCACGACCTCGGTCGTGAAAGCAACCGCTTTACCTAGTGTGCCATCGCGGCTTACCATGCTTAATGCCTAATCCAGAAATACTGTCCAGACAATCTCCAGAGAATTTCTGGATTCACCATAGGATTTCCTGATGTTTCTGGAAATCCTTGTACTGTGAATTAACGCTTGCTGCCCAACTGGAGTCAGAGATTTACGATAGATCAACTGCCATAAGCAGGTCCACGATGGACACCCGATGGTCCTGAGCTTTTGTATGCTTTTCTCTTGCTAGCACTTGGTAGTCTGTAAGCAGTAAAACAAGCTCGAGATGAACCGTTTGTTCTCGTTTGTTTATCTTGCCTGGTTGCTTCTTCAGTCAAGCTCTGTGCTCTACGCTCATCGTCGTCTGGACAGTAAGAAAACATGCTTCTTTACTTTTAACTTTACATGACCCAACAAAATACAAGGAATTATCAACAGCATTCCAGCTGTTCAGCGACTACAGAATTTTGCATTCTTGTCGAAGGCGTTCTCTAGCTCAAGTGCTTAAGTAGCCTGGCGGTGAGTGAACAGCTGGCAGTCTAGCCAGGGCTGGTTTTTGCTAAGAAGCCAGCAAGCACCGCCGCCCAAATCGGCTTCTGAAAGGAAATCAGTAGCCTCACCATATTGGACTGCACGTCGTACCATTCAACTCCCGAGCATGACGGGGGCCCTTCCCAAGCAATAATGCCTCAACAAGCGATTCACCAAGCAGTTCATTACTGCATACTTCAATCTTTCTTGCACAACGAAGAAAGAAAGCTTGTCAAATTCTTTTTAATATGTATTAATGGGCTTGACGTTGTCTAGTCGTAAGAGTAGAGACAACTGAGCCACTAGCCACTTCTTTGCATCGCCGTCTGATGCTGCAAGTTTTCACTTTACATTCTCAGCAGCCCAGAGCTGCTGCAATTAGCTGTTTACTATGGAGGATTGTTACACTTCAGCGATTGTGACAAAAGTTCATTTGAAAATATGCTAGCAGATTTAACAGCCCCTTTGTATGATATATATATATATATATATATATATATATATATATATATATATATATATATATATATATATATATATATATATATATATATATATATATATATATATTTGACTGAAGAGCCTTCAGGCTATCACCACCGCTTGCTTGCAGTGGCGATACAAGATCGCCGACCGCAGGATTCGAACCCACGACATCGGGACCGAGGTCGTGAAAAGCAACCGCCTTACCCAGTGTGCCATCACGGCTCACAAATAAAAAAAAAATAATACATTTGATAGAGCGCCCTCAGAACTCAATCTCTTTCTAGGCACTTAAAAATGTTTGCAAAGAAAGCACGATCCAATGGCTATAAAGAAAAAAGACAAAGCATCGAGCAAACCTAAGAAGCCGGAGGCTACTGCTAGTCATCCAGTCATCAGCTGCAGATCCAGGCTACAAGAGGAGTTTCAGCCCTATGAACGGCAGTACTCATCACATTCATAGCCGATGAGAGCCATAGCTTGCTCCTTCAATGCCTTTCTAACTCCTAGCATGTTCAGCGGCTCACGAAGACAACGAGAAGGTTGGATATGGCTCATTGTTCTTACAGTCAGATGAACTTTACTGGCTGAATCAGACAGGATATGTTGTGAAGGCCTGAAAAGCTTCAGCTGCATATGTGACATACATAATGGCTGCCACTGCCATATAGCACGGAGGTGTCAGTGCTTGCATATAAAAAGCATCAAATTAAAATTGCTTGCCGTTAAAAAAATGCAACATTGAAACGGTGTATGCGCACAAATGATTCCAACAAAGTTAAAGTGGCAAGGATGCAGCATGCCCATCAGCAAAGCCCTCTCGAGCCGATGGGTTCCCATCGCCTTCCCAGGGCCGCTCAATGACGGCCAGTTTCGAGATGAGCACACCAGGAAGGTAAACCCAAATTGAGGTGCTGAGTAGATGCGCACTGGCAAGATTTATTTGGTGGCTGGACCCCCGAAGCAAGGCAAACCGATGACAAAAAAGGGCTGATACCGACAGAAACCAACACGGAGAAGTCCGCTGCCGGGGGCGGCTCTGGTCTGGAGGAAGATCGAATAGAGGTGCTTGCAGCCAAACAGGGCTACGAATAGTAAGTGAGAACGGATTCTTGGTTGCCCCGCAGGAGCAGCACTGGCGCCGGCATGCTCCGCGTGAGCATATCCAGCCAGGCCATGTACAATCCGGCTGGACACGATCCTTTCTTCGGAACTGGTAGAGTCCTGAGAATGGAAATGCGCTAAAGTGTTCAAGGCTCGGAGGCTCGACGCTCGCACCACTGCTGCAACTAGCAATAGACTATAAATACACAGGAGCCATGCTATATGCACCCGAGCTGGGCGGTGTTTATAACACGAGAAAATGGCCCTAGTACGTGGCAAATGACCATGGCTACCGTTAATGTAAATAACAAAGCAAAATTCCATGTTCTTTTAAATCGTATCCTAAAAGAATCTCGCTTAATAACAAGAAGCACAATCCTTATTACAATAACCTCTAAGAACTATGCATATTTGAGTCATTCGGGGCTGTGGACTCTTATTGTCAATCTATATAATTTTGAATGGACGGCACATTTCATGATTGGCTAGCCGGTACTGACCAATGGGAAGAGACCCATACAAATGTAAATGGCAAAATATATTTCCTAGCTAAAAATGAAATGCCACAGGAACATTAGTGAGACATAACCAAATGGGAGAAAGTACAAACATTTTGATTGTAGTGGATCTGAACAAAAGAGATAAACACGAACATAATTTGCTTTAAGTTGGTTCGTAATATAAATAAGAAAAAATATTTTCAAATACATTCCATTTTTATTCAATGGTGACTTTAATACAAAAAGAAAGAAGAATCACATTGAGGTCAGAAGGGCAATCAATGGATACTCAGACCCACCTTCCAAAGTTGGAGTTGTCCATAATTTTCTACGGATATAGGCCAGTTCACACAGACTTATACACACACACACACACACACACACACACACACACACACACACACACACACACACACACACACACACACACACACACACACACACACACACACACACACAAACAAACACACACACATATATACACACACACACTAACACACACACACACATATATACACGCAAACCAATATACAGGTGTATTTATTTGAACTTGGCCCATTGGAATCACACAGTATTGTAGCTTGCATTTTTTTTTTATTCAATTTGTTACAGACACCTTGTGCTAGGTCTTCCTCAACATTCTTGCCTACATGTATGCACACTTACATATGCAATGCATTTAAAATGTACACGTGCAAGCCTAGACCTCTCACGGTGTCATCTATGCGCACTCGAGCACGCAATTCACTTGCATGCACACAAGCCTACTATCTCACTAGAAACAATCATGACTAATAACGGTACGCATAAATACTGGCATATTGCATTGCTGTAGTGCCATCAGAGACGAATTACACCTAATTTCTCCTCACGGTTCATCACACTGCACACAGGCCAAAAAGGAAGCTGAATAGCGATAATAACATCAGGACAGCTGTAGCACTCATGAACTCACAAAAGGACTATTCACATGCACGAAGCAGATGCCGTAACAAAAAGGACTTGAGGTTGCTAAGACACACATCTGTGACAGACTCGTCTGTGCAGAGTTGGCCTTAGGGGACATCCAGCCCGGTGCCGAGAGCACGGAGGGGGCTTAAAAGTGAGAGGCAGAATGTCAAAGTCGATGCGCTGCAAGATGGGTGGGTAACCGGTGCAAATTAGAGAGACCGGACCTTATAAATGCAGCGTTTATGAATCAGCACTGTGCTGAAAATACAGTACATGCCCATCTGCCCACTCAAGCACGTCAATGTCAGGGATTTAACAAGTGTGCTCAAGCTCGTAGGCATGTACTCACGTGCATATTATGTGAAAAATATAAGCAGCCCAATACTCATGCATTGCTCACAAATTACTCACAGACATGCGATGTGTACATCAACACTTTGAAGAGGATGGCAAGTACAGATAGCTAGCACACTGCCGTTCGAAAATGCCATGTATATGACTATGGTGTTATTAACTTAATGAGTGAACTTTCAAGGCAACAATGTGGAGATGGGCTTGCTTGCTCTTCTTGGTCGTCCAGGAGAGCACTCTGGATGTCCGACCTGTTCAGGTGGCAACATCGTGGGCTTTCTGATTCTTTGCCGAGCAATGCTGAGCCACGTTTTTAGGAGCCGTAAGCTTTCTATGCATGCCGGCATGCAGCCAGTGCTCAATGATACTCACAGAACGATCAGCGAGCTGCCCCGAGATTTCTCCAGCACCAGCTCACGAAAGCGCATGTGTCGGTAGGTCTGAAAGGCAAGTAGCTACACTTAAATCATGCTCTGTCAGCTGCGAGAGAACGGACCAGGGAGCTATTTAGAACAACCACTACGAAGTAACTAAGTAAAATGAAAAATAGTGGCCCAGAATAAGTTGGTCAGATCTAACCGCACGACAGGTCTAGTCAGTTGGCCAGATGGCTTACAGCCACGAACTCATGGCAATCATAACACAATCATAACGCTCCGACTATAAAGGGCATGAGAATAGGCTCGCTCAAACTAACCAGCTAGCACACCAATCGCCTCACAACAGCTAAAGGGTTGCATATTTTGGGTCAATCATATTGACACTATACATCTGCAGCACTTTATAAAAAAAAGCAACGTTGACATACTTTCATCGTAAGCAAATGCTGCCGTCATTAATAGGCAAAAGTACAAAAGCCGAGTCAGCAATTTCACATTCATTAGCTCGATCATTCCCGGTGATTGCTAAGTGGCAGAATAAGCAAGCACGTGCTAATTCGCTTTCTTGGCCACAGTGGCTGCAAACACCGGACCAATGAGCTGCATTCGAATGCAAACATGGCCGTCAAATCACTACCGCTTAGTAACGCAGCAGCAGGTCCGAGGAAGCAGGTGCAAAATTGTCGATGGCAAAACCTAAACAAAACCTTGTGTCCAAAGGGCCACACGCAAAGTTGCCGGTAATAGGTGGCCAAGTATTTCAGTTACACAAGCTCTCACTTTCAAAAGGTTAGTGCAAGCAAGCAAACAAACACAAACCGTGCAATGGCTGCGTCAGGGCAAACATACTGGCTAATTTGGGCAAATGCCTAGCATATGTACATAAGTGACGGTGAGCATACATAAGGAAAAACTGCTGTGCATTCACTATTCACGTGGATCGAGCAGCAGCCTCACTTGGCCTCTAGTCAACCAGAACTTTAGCACTAGAAATACAAGCTACTACAAAAGGCCATCAACAAGTTAAGGTTGGCTGAATCAACAGCCTCATTCAACTAAATATAGCAGCAGAAGAACTTTAGTTGCTATCCCCCAACCGCTTGCATTTGGGAATACAGAATTGCCTGGTGAAGGACTCGAATATACAATCTGGGTCTCGAAATATGAGCAGCTGGATACAGTACCCTAAGGGAAAAATCTTTCCAAGTACTTTGCATATGCTGGAAAGGAAACATGCTCGCTGGTTAGTAACAACATATACAGTGTCAACACGCATCAGCAGACAAAGTACAATTCATACGAACCCAGCAAATGCTATGAGGAACAGGTGGATTTTTAGATTCTTTTAAAGCTTTGTCAAGTCAGGAATCTCGCGACGTCAGCCAGGAGTGAGTTCCGGGTTTTGGAGCATACAAACTAAAGGTAAGGTCTTCAAAGGATTTTAGGTTGCATAGAGAAACCAAGTTAAATTAGAAGAGAATGTGAAACGATAAATAGCCTGATCAGAAAATGGTTCGGATAGGTAGGCCGGAGGATAATGAAAGATTATATAAGTGAGTGACAACACCTTGATGTCGATATGATGCTTGGTGGGTAGCCAGTGCGGGTCAAAGAGAAGTGTTGTAGTTCGGCAGTTGCTATGTTTATGAAAGTTGAGCCTAACTTCGGAGTTCTGCACCAACTTAATTATTTTATTGCACGAGCAGGAAAATCTGCCAGTAATGAGTTACAGAAGTCTAGATGGCATGTCACTAATGCATCGGCCAGCTTGGCTGTGGTAATAATAATAATTATGCATTTATATAGCACCCTCAAAGAACTCAATCTCTTTCTAGGCACTTTACGTGTGCTGCAAAGGAAGCATGGTCGAATGGTTAGTGGTAGCATGCTCAATGACAACATTAATAACATGGTTAGAGATGACGTGCATAGTGTCAACATGTAAAACATGATTAGTGGCAGCATGCACAGTGTCAGCACGCATAAGCCCATAAAGGGCGAATTACATGGGCCCACTAAATGCTGCTATAAATAGGTGCTTAGCTTCTTTTTAAATGTCAAGTCAGGGGATGTCGTGACGTCAGTCGGAGTGAGTTTCAGGCTTTGGGGGCATACTACTAAAGTCGAGTCTCCAAAGAATGTAATGTATCTCCGTCTGTAACTCCACAAAGAAAATGTGGGTGTTGCCCAAGAGAGATTTGTATAGCAAACTCAAAGCTTATGTGAATTTCGGTTCGCATTCGGTAGCCATCAGACTTCATCTCACGAGATTTGTGGTTCGAACGAGTTGTAGCCTAACGATTAGATTCAGAAAAGTGGGTGGTACGATGCCTAGCTTGGTGGGGGAGTACTTCTGATATGTAAGCTGGAGTCGGAGAATGAAGAAATCTAACAGTAAGTAACAGAATCTTAAAGACGATACGCTGCTTGACTGGGAGCCAGGACAAGTCGGCTAGAAGTTGTGTGATGTAGCAACCGTGCCTCTCATGACACACAAGCCTAGTTTCAGAGTTTAGCACCAACTGTAAGTCCTGATTGCATAGGCCAGTAGACCAGCAAGCAATGAGTTACAGAAGTCGAGACGGGATGTCACAAATGCATGAACCGATATGGATGCAATATCCCTGTCTAAGCAAACCCGAATTTTAGAATACTATGTAGCAGAAGGTAGGCAGACTTGACTGTGGAGCTGATGTGGTCGCCTATTGAAAGGTCACTTTGGAGCAGGACACATAGATTCTGTGCAGTAGCAACAGGAAATATGCTGGCAGAGCTGGTTTTGAGCATTATTCTTTCAAATTTCTGAGTCACACTACTAATAATATACCCACAATCTACATTTAATCTACCTAAAATATACTTCTAATCTACTCATATTCTACTTATAAAGTACTTATAAGCTACGTATATTCTACTAATCTACTCATAATCTGTTTACTAGTTTTGGTGTGCTAATAATCTACCCATAATATATCTATATTCCTACCTCTAATCTACTTATTATCTACTAATTATCTAGATGTAATATAACATACTTATAATCTGCTAATATTTGTTATTACATCTACTCATAAGCTACACATACATATACACTTTTCATAATTTATATATTATTTACCCAAAATCTACTTATAACCCGTTCATACTATGTTCATATTACAACTATAATAAACCTATACTATACTCACAATCTACTTATAATCTACCTATAATTTTCTTATAATCTACTTACAACCTAGTCTTTGTAAAAAACCTATAATCCTACCTATATTCTATCCATAAGATACTCATGATCCACTTGTAATCTACTCATAATTTACATATACATATAAACTACTCATAATCTACTCATAATTCATTTATAATCTATTTATAATCTACATAAATTCTAGTTGCCCCATCAAACCACTTCTAGCCGACCTTCACTACCTCCCAGTCAAGCATCGACTTCAATGTTCGGTCACTCACTTTTAGGTCCTTTCATTCTCTGGCTCCAGCCTACCCACTACTCAGAAGTACTCCCCGCCAAGATGGCAAACCAGTGCCTAGTAGAGCCAGAAACCAGTCTTTGGCTACTGGTTGCGCTTAGCTCTACATGTAAATCCAGCTGTCGACTTAACCTAATCTTACAGCAGCTGGCAGCTTGGCCTGCAGCTTAAAGCAGCTGGCCAACTGCCGCCAGGTAGGATGCTAGCCGACGGAGCTGCGGAATTTTTGGCAGCAGCTATGCATTTTGACTATGTCGTTTGTGCTCGCCATGCTCTGCCAAAGCGCCACCAGGGGGCACCATCAGAGGTGCAGTTGCAGAGAGCAGCAGCAGCAAGCACTTTTTCGGAGCAGCAGAAGCAAGCGATGCACAACTCGGAGCCACTTCTTCACGGAAGCAGCGCTGTTTCTGTGAGAATGCTGCGAGCAAGCGCCCCAAGAGCAGCAGCCACATAATAATGATGATTAGATAACAGTTGATCATAATGATTAGATTCTCATCAAGCTTTTCGATTTAGAATCGCAAGGGGCCAGCAAATGCCCTATCTCGACCACAGTACTCTCGCGGTACAGCGCTGCTCTATGCACGACAATTGTAGCACCTAGCGATGAAGTTGATGAAGAAGATGAAGTTGGCACATTCAACCCAGAGCGCCTCAGCCACGACTCAGTACATTGGAGTGGGCAGCGCTCATGGCTTTCAATTGTTGATCAAGCTAATCTAAACGTGCGTTCATCATCCAATGTGGTATCTTTTATTTCAAAGCATGCCCAATTGTGGTCATATTATGCAGACGAAAGTTGGCAGGCTTGATTGCGGCACTGATACAGTCGCCTGGTGAAAGGTCGATTTGGAACAGAGCACCTAATGCGTTTAGAGGCTATAGAAGCTATGCAAGCCCAGCCCATTTTGTGTTTATGAATATAATTTCCAATTTCGAACGGTGAGTTGTGTCGAGTTCTCCAGTAGTTTCTCCATTCTTCTACAGTGTATTCAGAATGTTAAGAGTTTATATTTGTACAGCACATTAAGAGAGCTGCATCTCTTTTGGGCACTGTACATAATTAACATTTTACATTATTTTAGATAGGAAGAATGTCAATTGGTTTTTGATAACGTCCATTATTCCACAATGCAAATACATAGAGAACAGTTCACACAGACAGAGCAAATGCTCTGAGGAGCAGTTCAGTTTTTAGCTTCATTTTTAAATTGTGTCAAAACAGATGTCATTGTGTCAGTCGGAAGTGACTTCCAAAATATGTGAGCATACAAAATGGAGGCACTGAATGATAATGATCTGATGGGGAAAGTCTGCTTACTTTCAGCTACATAACATTGCTAAAATTCGGGCTTGCTTAAACAGGGACATTACATCTAAATTGGTCCGTATTTGTGCCATCATGTCTCGACTTCTGTAAATCACTGCTTGCTGGCCTACCGTCCTGTGCAATCAGGTCTTACAGCTGGTGCACAACTCCGCAGCTAGGCTTGTCTGTCATGAGCGTAGCAGTTGCCACATCACACCACTTCTCACCGACCATCACTGGCTCCCAGTCAAGCAATGCATCGACTTCAAGGTTCTGTGAATCACTTTTAGGTACCTTCCTTCTTTCGCTCCAGCCTACCCATCAGCTCTATTGCCCCACCAGGCTAAGCATTGTACCAGTGGCTTTTCGGAATCTTATCATGTACCTATACCTCATATGAACCTCATATTATTTGGAGACCGTGCATTAAGTTCCTATGCTCCCGAAGCCCGAAACTCACTCCCGACTGACGTTACGACATCCCCTGACCTGACGACATTTAAAAAGAAGCTAAAACACCTGTTTATCACAGCATTCAGTGGGCCCATGTGATTCGCCCTTTGTGTGCTTATGCATGCTGACACTGCGCATGCTGCCACTAACCAAGTTTTACATGTAGACACTGTTCATGTCACCTCTAATCATGTTATTCTTGTTGTCGTTGAGCATGCTACCACTAAACATTCAACCAAGCTTCTTTTTCACCGTATGTAAAGTGCCTAGAAAGAGATTTAGTTCTCTGAGGGTGCAATACAAATGTACAGAGATACCTAGGCTTAGTTGGTTTGGTCCAGCGGATAAGGTGCTCGCCCCGACCAAGGTCTGGCTGAGGTAGTGGGCTCGAGCCCCGAGGCATATGTGAAGTGCCTGAAGAGAGATCAAGTTCTCTTGCAGTGCTATATAAATGAATTATATATTACCTAGGCTTACTTATGAGTTTAATTCGTTCTGTGCCGGAGCGTGTAACTCAAATTACTCGTATGTCAAATCAATTTTCCCCATTGCAATGAATTGAAATACCATTAATCTATGCCGGACCTCATAAACACTGCAATTTGTGTCACGTTTTTAAATTAAAAAATAATAACAATAATGATAATGCACTTGATAAAGCGCTCTCAGAGAACTCAATCTCTTTCTAGGCGCTTTACATTTGCTGCAAAGGGAAATGCAATTGAATGGTGAGTAAAATCATGCTTGACAAACAAACAAAATGAATAACATGGTTAGGGGTGATATGCACAGGGTCGGCATGCAAATGTGGTTAGTGGCAGCATGCACAGTGTCAGCACACATAAGCACATCAAGGACGAATCACAGGGACCCACTAAATGCTGTCCTAAATAGGTGCGTTTTTAAGTTCTTTTTAAATGTGTTCAAGTCAGGGGATGTTCTGATGCAAGTCGGGAGGGAGTTCCAGGCTTTGGGAGCATACGAACTAAATGCACGGTCTCCAAAGGATTTGAGGTTTGTGCGAGGTATTGGTAGACTGTTGGATTACAAAAAGCGGGTAGTGCGATGCTTGGCCTGATGGGGGAGTAGATCTGAGAGATAGGCTGGAGCAAAAGAATGAAGTGACCTATAAGTGAGCGACAAAACCTTGAAGTCAATCCGTTGCTTGACTGGTAGCCAGTGCAGGTCGGCGAGGAGTGGAGTAATGTGGCAACTGCGACGCTCACGACAGACAAGCCTAGCTGCGGAGTTTTGCACCAGCTGAAATCGCCTGATTGCACCTGCTGGTAGGCCAGTAAGCAGTGAGTTGCAGAAGTCGAGACGAGATGTCACGAATGCATGGACTAACTTGGACGCGGTATCCTTATCTGAACAAGCCCGAATTTTAGCAATGTTATAAATGTACTTATAAATTCCAAAAATTGTTTGAAAAACAATACAATAGAATAGAATGCCTTGCAATAAATGGGTTTTATAAATTCTAATGTACAGGAGTAACTTGGAGATCCGACGACTTGAAAATGCTAATAGAGTTAGTGGAGAAAGGCTGAAATAAATATGTGAATCTTATTCGCCGATTTTTGACCTTTTCGCAGGGCTTTCCTCGCTTTCAGTTTATTGGCTGGGCCTTTACGAGGATGCACCGATTGTTATCAGCTATACGCTGAAATCTCCCACGATGATATTGCCTAAGTAGAATACAGTACGTACTTAGCTGTTCCCGCCATCGTCGGATTCAACACCAGAGTCTGGCAATCTTGTGCATCTAAGCACCACTATGGCTCGCTCTAGTCTGTCTGGGAGCGAAACAAGAGGCCTTCGCTTGGCGTCACACCCGGGTCGTAAGGCAGCGTCTTGCAATGGAACGTCGTTCACTGCCCTACCCTTCGTGGCCTGAGTAACCACACCTGGTGTGACGTTCACTTTGACAACTAACGGTGGAGTATCTGAAGCTGGCTCGTAACCCAAATTTTAGCTTGCAACTCAAAGCAAAAAATCGGCCTCGAGACAGATCGTATCTCGAAACATGGGTATGTCGAGACACTCGTAAGCCGAGGTACCACTGTATTATTATTATTATTACTACTGGCTATCCAGAGCTAGCTAAACTGCCTATGTTATAATGCAGAGAAGCCAAGCACGGTGCAATACACCAGTGAAAAGGAGCCATTGTAGACCATGCAACACAAAATATTGGAGCTCATAACTATGGCGTTGCAAACTGCTGCTCGGATCAAAATGATCACGAGATTCCAGACAGTAATTATGGCAACCACGCGGACTGTCTGCCAGGCATATGACACGATCTGCAGTGAAATGACTAACCTTCTCTTTGTTGACCTCAATATCAACATCTGTTATTTTCGAGGTTGAATTTCCATCTTGATCTTCTTTCGCACGCCACTCGGTAATGAGTTTCTCGAACTCATCGAGGCTAGAAAAGTTACAACCACAATCAAACTATTTCAGATTGCCACTCAGCAGCAGCTTATCGGAATGCAGATGGTGTGCCAGTCTGTTGGCAGCAGCAAACCACGCAAGATGAAAATCTTTCGAGGCCCGTGATAATGAGACCACGACCAACTGATGTCACTGCAATTGGCCGAAAACAAGACGAGGAGTGTTCAAAGTGAGCTGCTCCCCTAGCACTGGCTGGGAAGTATGCAGGATACACTGGGCATAGAGGCGATCAGAAATTTGTTATAAAGCCGTGGGAGATTGGGGAGGGAAGACATATTGCATTGTAATTATGAAGGCAGGTCAAAATATGGAAGCACGTCTTGTGCAGCATTGGATCTGCTGACGAAAGCCATATACTGCCAATTGCCTTGAGGCCCCCAGCAAGCGATCACGTCAGAGAGTGCTGATTGAAGAGTGCAGATGAGCTGACAAAATATCGTTAGCATTAATTGTGAACTCTTCCAACATAGAAAGAGCTTGCCTGGACAGAGTGCCGGAGCGTGGCTGATGCTGCGCAGCTGATCATGAAAGTTGGCGACCGACTGACAGTCACGGGCAAGTCAGGACTAGTTGCTTTGCTTACTTAATTTGTCGAGTCTTCGCTAGCTACAAGACTTGGAATAGCTTGGCCCATTGCCAACCGATCACCAGCAAGGAGCCAACGGGCCACTGGCAGAAGCAGCAGCGCAAAGGAAGTATTCTGGCAGCTACGGAATCGTTTGAGCCACTGCAGCACGAGCCGTTGCTTTCGTTCAGCAGAAGCAGCAACTCTGCATCAGACGTCGATGGAGCACGTCCACTGCAGCCGAGCTGCAGGGCGAGATGCGTGCTGGTGGCAGCTGCTAGGAGGGGCAAAGCAGGAGGCGAAGCAGGCGCGCAGCAGCACAGCATTGCACGACGGCCAGCAGTGCACAGCGAGACCCCTCGAGGAGGGGGATGCATGCAGCGCAATCGTGATCGCAAAGTCAAGCACTTTTTTTCGAGGCACAACGAACAGCCGATGCACGAGGCCTTGCTCATGTAGCACACACACTCCAGCTAGTCTAGGAGTGCCACTCTCAAGAGGCGAAGGTGAGTAGCAGAGGCATCGGGGAGAGGCGGGGTGCAAGGCCGGGTCAAGACCGTCCACGCGTCCCTGTGGCCAGGTCAAGCCAAGCTCGGTGCTTGGAAGGCTGCAAGCGATCGATAATAGCTGGCACTTCGACGATGTCTCTCGTCTGTCTCGAGTGCACCAGCTGCCAGCTGCCACTAGTGCTGCTTCGCGCGAGCAGCTGCTGCCACCTGCGGTGGCCAGCAACGACGTACCGTCCCTGCTGCCGATCCCAGTTCAGGAAAGCACGTCCGCCATGCGTTGCCTGCGCCAACAGCAGCGCGAAGCAGACATAACGACCGGGCGAAGTGGGGAGCAGAGCCGAAGTGGAAAAAAGTAACGCCGGGAGCCGGCATGGTGGGCTGCACCGGTCGCGGCTGCACGCTCGACGGCACGGGGGGGGGGCAACGATGGCAGCACGACAGCCAGCAGCTCTGCTCATGATCTGCTGCTGATCACGACAGCGAGCGAGCACAGAGCGTGACAGAACAGCCTCCGGCCGTGGCGGCAGCGGCAAGCATGAGTCGCACGAGCCCAGCCAGAGGCAGCAGGGAACTCGAGGTCGAGGAGACCTCGTGAGGTTGGCTGGCCGGCCGTGGCTCGAGCTCAACAGAAGCTAAGCGGCATGCAGCAAGCGTCTGCAGCCGAGGGGTGAGCATGATCACGATCATGATCGTGCCAGAGCACGATCTCGAGAGTACCTGTGCTGCTGAGGCTTCTTTCCAAAGGACGGTATCACTTCCATGTCATCGTAGTCAATGCGGAACTTGCTCAGCAGCGTGGCCATGCTAGAAAATTAAGAGAGAGTGACAAAATAAATCTGATTGCACCAACGAACCATCTTGGAAGTGCCACGCTTTGCTCTACGCGGAACTAATCTCTCTAGCCGAGCAGAGAAAGCCAGTGCTGTTGGAGGGAGAACAAGACCGATCGATCGCAGATGGCGTAAAAGTCGGTAAAAACTTCGAAACAATTCCGTCAATTTTCGGGTATCATAAGAGAGGCAGCTCAAAGCTGGCAAATGATGGCTATTGGTACCATTGCATCGCCTAATCACGGCAGGATTCACTACTGCACTAAATAGAATTGCTGCTGGGCAATCGGTCGACCCGGGCAAGTGCATAATACTGGGCACACAGCCGGTCCACAGTCTTGAGGGGTGGCATAGCTAGGAGAAAGGGACGCACATTGTACCACTCTACCGATTGATGAAAGTGTACCAAGAGACGCCTCAGCAATGGGTGGCCCATAAAATTAATCCCACGGAGCCACATTGCATGAATGCATGCGAACCGACGTTTTTAGAATGACAACCCTGGGTCTGTTAAAAAAAAATCAAGAAGCTACAGCTGTCAAAACATGCTTGCAGTGATGTCAAATTAAGCCAGGACTGCCCATCTTGAGGATTCATTACGAGGGTGGAGGGTAGATACTCTACTGCCTGGTGCAATGTCAGGATGCTGGACAAATTCGAGAATGAATGAAAGCAAGACATGAATGGGAGCACCTTTAATTATACTGCAGCAAGTGTCTCATGCTTGCCGGACAATTAGGAGTCACTTGCAGGTGTCATCTCACATAAAAGGCTTCCTTTTATGACCCAGGAAGGATTCTTTTTATAGGTATGCATCACGGTGAAAATGAAACCACACTAATTCGGTATATTCGCAACAATACATCTGTGAACACTAAGAGAAAAAATACTTGCTAATTTAACTGCCTCTTTTGTATAACGACAGAAGAGCCTCTACGGCTATCACCACGGCTTGCAGCGGCAATAAAGGATCACCAGCCGAAGGATTGGCACCAACGACCTCGTGACCGAGGTCGTGATAAGTCAAAGCTAGAATACTAAAAATAATATCAAGTCTTTTGTAAAGAGCTCTAAGAGAACCCAGTCTCTATTTAGGCACTTGACAACTTGCTCCAAGAGAAGCAATAGCCAACGGTAAATGACAAGCAAGGTATCATACCTAAAAGAAAACAAGCAAAAGCAAACAGTAAGACACTCACGATCGATGGTCAAAAGGAGTCTGGCTAGCAACATGCACTGAATCATGCCAACACGTAAAGCACAGGAGTAAAAATGACGAGTTCACCGGGGCGCAAAGAAAGCTGAATAGAACACATTCGTCGGTAATAACTTAGCATGCGAAGTCATTGCCAGGCGGCGACAGAAGCCGAAAGCAAGCTCCAGACTTTCGGTGGAAAGTAGCATATTTATATATCACCAAAGATAGATATTTTTATTATTTATTATTTGTATTAATTTTTATTCTTTTTTGATATTTTAATATTTAATATTTATGATACTTTAATAATTTAGGAATTTTTTTATTTCATTTTTAGATATCACCAAAAGATTTCAGTTTGGCGTGCGGAGCGGTTAGACGATAGGTAGCCGAGGAGCAGGTGATGAGGTGATGAGATGAGCATACTAAAGCAAGGAGGCAAGATAGGAAGACTGGTGCAAGCGAGTGAAGCAACCTGTAGGCCAAAGAGAGAATCCTAAAGTCGACTCGGTGCTTGGAAGGAAGTTAGTGAAGCTCAGACAGGAAAAGCTATGATGTGGAAGCTACGCCGAGTTTTACACCACTTGCCGACGATTAATGGCACAGGCAGGAGTCCTGAATAAAGAGACCTGTAGTAATCCAGCCATCCAGCCAGTAAGCAACGCCCTACTTGACCCAGCCCACATACAAAAATTACAGGACCAATATAGAAATCTAGAACTTTACAGCATGGTTTTCATCGCCTGGGAACGCACCAACTCGGTAATAGCATTGCATGAGCAGGCACGAGATTAATGCTATTGGAAAAAAGTGCAAGCACAACACATTCTGACAGTCATCAGTTTCAGTTTCATGGCTGTAGGCAGTGCCATTAAAGCATGGCCGGTATCGGAACACGTGTTCAGCAGTTGCGCAATGCTTCCCTATGAGGCTGCATGCTCGAGATCGAGGACGAGACCGATAGAGATCGAAGATGCGCATAGCTTGGACAGTCATTAGAGCACAATTGTGGTGTGGGATGGGGAGCAGGCAGCCAAGAACAACGAGATTTGAAAGTCCTCAAAGTTCTCCAGCCCTTCATGCATCGCGACTCACTTTTTCTGATCCCTGTTCAGGTCCATCTTCTTGCTGCCAGCCATGAAAACCCTGAGTTTACAGTTCTGCCAGTGAGGTTTTGTCGACAGAATGTATGGAAGCAGCAACGTCAGCCCTGGAAGAATGCGAAGCACTGTCCACAAACGTAGCCCATCGAGTTAGCACTGACCATAAGAAATACACTTTTCTAAGCTATCCATGCGAAGAAGACAAGGCTCTGAGAGCCTGCGGCAGACATTCGTTTATACAGAAGAGCTGTCGACAATGCTTTTCGCTCACTAGATGTGGCAGCAGCAGCTAGCACAGTGCATGGCAGGCAGGCGGACGTCCGAAAGCAGCAGCAGCAGCCGCCGCCCTACCGCCATCATCGAACAACCACCACACATCGATGGTGCCTGCCTTCTGGACGTGGTGAAAAATGTTCACCATCTGCAATACGTTCTTGTCGATGGTTTGTGGCAGCAGCGTCGTCGACATGATGCCCTCGTCCTCGCGTTCGTCTACGTCTTCGGCAGGCTCGCCGAAAGCGCTCACACTGTCAGCCTCGCTCAGCTCGTCGCCCGGAGGCTGCGAAAAGTTGCCGGCGCTACTCGACTTGGCAAGAGCGCCGCCGCTGCCCTCGCCACCACCACCGGGGCACGGTGGCTTGCCGTCGGACAGCGGGATGACAAAGACGATGTCGCTCGAGGAGACGACAGCGCCGGCTGTGCCACCACCGGGGGCGGCATCAGCAGCGGGCCCTGTGCCCGGTGCGACGGCACCGGCGGAACCCCGCGCTGCACCTGCAGCGCTGAACGCAGCTTTGGACTTCTTCTTCGCTGATGGTGAGAAAAGGATTTCGTTGTCTGCAAAAGGAAGCTGGACTTGACGGCAAAGGAATGCACACGCTTTTCCGGAGCAAGGCAGCAGCTTCTCCCGATCGGCGTGCCAGCTGCTCTGATCCTTGCCAGACCGGCCGCCGCTGCTTCCGGCTTGCCCCTACCTGCATCGTCAGTCAAGTATTGGGAGATGTCGAAGCCCTCTTTCAGGTACAGCAAACCGACGCCGTAGTGCATATCAAAAGCATCACTGAAAAGGCACGGGTCTAGAATGAAAGCTGGGAGAGAGAGAGAGAGAGAGAGAGAGAGAGAGAGAGAGAGAGAGAGACACACACACACACACACACACGCAGGCGGACAGAGAGCACTAGCAGGCAGTCAGGCATAGCAGATAGCAGTAGCAGAGCTCACGTGGCACCAAGCGCTCTGGACAGCAATGTCTCAGCGGTGGTGAAATAAAAATAAAGAAATAAATACTAGCTGATTTAATAGCCTCCTTTTGTATAGCAACAGAAGAGCCTTTACAGCTATCACCACTGCTTGCAGTAGCAAAAAAGGATCGCCCACTGCATGATTCGAACCCACGAGCTGCCATTGCATCAGCGACTTACCGTATAACGTTGACGTACTGCTCGACGCTGTCTGCTCGAGCCGAGAGCCAGTCGCCTTTGAAGCCAATCATCACAATATTGGGTCGCAGCTTTCCAAGTCCGGTACTCTACGGTATCGGCACAAGAGAGCGGCAAGCTGCCGTGCAGCAAGACACTTGTTGAAATGAGGCTAGTGGGCACACAACCTGACACGCAGTGTTGTCAGTCCCTCCCTTCCCCTACGAACAGTTCGAGGGATGCCTCGAGAACTCTTGCCAGCAGACCGCGGCGCTCGCGTGCATACCTGGAGCAGGATCTGAGCGCCGCGCCGGAGCGATGACGCTGTCACGTAGCTGTAGAAGCCCTTGACTTTCCTCTTCTGCATCAGCTCGTATATGTGAGCCACCTTGTGGCTAGTGTGTGATAGCAATAGCGACCTGCCGTCGACGTGGCTCTAGCGGAAGACATGAGACACCAAGTGTCTGCTGAGTCGAGCAGACCTAATCGAAGGCAGCTCAAAGCGAAATGAGCGCAGCGCCGCGGTGGCAGGTGCTCAGTTCTAGCCTTTATTCGGAACTGCCAGCCTGTGCCCTCATTTGTCTAAAACTAGAGCACTGCTCGGCAGGTCTGTCGTCAACGGCATGGCTTCACGACACATCACTGCCGTCCTGGTTTTGCTGGCTCTGGCTTTTGATGCTTATCAAGCATCGAATGAACGCCAGAGTCCCCGACTTGGACTAGAGGTCGTTCGATTTGCTTGCACCAGCCAACCTATCCGATCCTCTTGCTCTTCTTGCTAGTAAGCGGCCTGCCTGCCACCAATTGCATGCGCAGCCTGATTGCTTTCGGCCAGTGCTGCCGGAAGGAGCTACTGTCAGCAATGCATAGATCAATCAGGTTACCGGAGTGGCAAAGCCGACAATCTTAGCCTGTAGCTAAGGCAGTGAGAATCGAGGTAACAAAGCCAAACAGCTCGGCACCAGCTGTTGAGAGCATGACGCAGCTCTTAAAGTGCAGGCGTTTTGCCAAGCAGCTACGGGCAGGGTCGATGAATAGAACACATATTGACTTCAGTCCCTAGCTCCAGTAGAGGCCAGCAATATTTGGGTGGGTGGGTGGGTGGGTGCACTCTTGCACCACCTGCTCATCGGTTTCCAGTCGTCTCGCCGTTCCTCCATTGAAATCCTACTTTGAAATCTTTTAGTGATCGGGTCTTACGTTTGCATGCACAGAATAGGCTGGAGCTAGCTTCCCGCTACGGTCAATACCTGGAAGGACTTGGCATCATTTAAGACTCAGCTTAGGGCACTATACAAACGACCTATAATTACACTTTTATTATTGTCTCAAGTTTGTCTCACTCTGCAAGTGCAATGCACACAGATATGTAACCTTTCAAAAAGATATGGTGTCCCCCTTGCTGCGTGCTAATGTACCCGAAACAGTCGTACACTACACTACAGTGGCCCTGCAGACTGGTGCAGTTCCACAAGACAGCTGACACCAGACAGCAACAGTTATTGGGCAGAGCATCAGCTCACAAAAAAGCACTGACTACAGATATTCTGTAAACAAAATAATGATCAGTGAGCCATCAAGAGCCAATAGCTGCACTTTTATCAATGGTTCTACTACACCACCAGAATATGACGTTATGTCCGAAATGTTGTGCCGGCACAGGTAACACAACCGCTTGAATGCACAAACAGAGGCACACAAGCTCAGACACCAACATCAGTTGCACTGCCACCGATCGACGTACAAAACATAAACATGAAAATGGGAATTTACCCCAAGACAAAACTTGGTCAAGCTCCACTAGCGTGTGGCGATGCTAAAGAGAACAGCCACTAATTGCACGGATTACCACCATTTAATTGTCACACTGTCACTGTCCGTAGGGATGGGGTGCTGCACTCACTGCCTAATGACGCATGAATATACTTCCTTGCAATTACAGGGTGCCGAAAGTGGCAGGCTTCTGCACACCACACATACTCCTAGCACATTGACCTGGACAATGGTTGCTTTCAGAAAGCATCTGTAACTCCAAAGACACATATCTCTATTGTGCCCAAATTGGGCAATACAGGTCGCAACCAGCGCACAAACAAGTAGTATTAGCTAATTAAAAATTTTTATTTGTATATCGGCACACGATTCTTAACGGCTATCACCGATGCTTGCAGTAGGCAATAAAGGATCGCCGACTGCAGGATTCTAACCCACGACCCCGAGGTCGTGAAGAGCAAGCAGCTTACCCCCTGGACTATTACAGAATCAAGGGTAATGACTTTGTCTGAGATGATCACGAATGGCTGAGAAAGAGACAAGAGAGAAAGTGAGAGAGAGAGAGAGAGAGTGTGTGAGAGAGAGAGAGAGAGAGAGAGAGAGTTTGTCATCGGTCTTCTTCACAACCAACCTCGTTCAGTTGCATGCTTTCATATAAGGCCGAGGGAGTTGCACCCTTTCGGTTAAATAAGCTATGCAGACTGGGTAATCTTGAGCACTGTGGATTCCATCCACTTTAACAGCAGTAAGTCGGTGATAAGCTACGATGAAATTTGTATCTAATATATTTTGCTAGAGGTAAGCTTCAACGGTAATGCTGGATTTCATATAGCTGCCGAATAAAACATGTGTGCATAACTACAAACCACTTACAGGTGACTCCGGATTGCAATAAACTGCAACATCTGTACAAATATCATTCATAAATAATCCCAGCATTATAAAAGTAGTGCCTTGAGCTCATAACTATTTAGGGGAAAAGTTGCTTCAGTGTTCGGTTTCTGCCTCTAGTCAAAAAGATTACTCCCGTAGTCTACAATTATGATTGCCAAGTCACTGGCAACATCTGCTGCTATATATAAATAAAAAGTACAAGTGAAGGTCAAGGCTGCTTAGGTTTGTGAAATGTGAGGAGCACCTTAATCCAGCAGGTTATTGGTGGATAGTTGAACCGGTCCCGCTCCCCCGACATCCACTGAGTAGCGCGCATGCAATTCAACTCGCTCTCGCAAGCACCAGGAACGGCACAGGAGGATGCACTGGCCCACATTGCTTTCGCTGCCTGTTGCTTTGCTTACCTCGAGCATCACGTTGGCACAGACCATTAAGCTGACGCTCTTGGTAATGCTGCTGACGAAGTCCACCAGAGCCGGCCGACAGCTGGGCAGTCCGCAAAGCAGCAGTATCTGAGGCCTGCAATGCGAGCCACATCAACTGCTTGCGTGGGCAACTCGCCGGCACCCTGGGCTGCCGGCAATGGCAGCTTGCCACGCCTCCACGCTGAGTGCAAACGTGTGTTGATGGGGTACCCAAGCACCGCATCCTGGCAAAGGGCTCGTGCGTTGCAGCGCTCGCCTGCTGATGGTCTGATTCGTGCACGAAGGCACCTCGGAAGTGCCGTCAAGCGCCTGCAGAAATCTATTCCGCCTTCGAGCCCCAACGACACCATGTAACAAAAGAAAGGGGTCAAGCAAAGATGCTTCGGCTGTGAGCGTTTGTGCTACGGTCGTTTGGGCCGTCGTGTGTAGTGAATCGCTCACCCATCCCTTTGGGGAGAGCTAGCACAGACCGGCATCAGCCTTGAGCCTCAATCCAGAAGACTGTCTAGACTGATCCAGAAAATCCAATCGGCATGCTACTGATGACAACGTTGCAAACATTGTTTATTCTAATCACTAAGTGGACACTCATTTAATTATGCTATGTCCAACCTACGGCTGACGGCTACTGCTATTCCCTCAGCTCCGATCGGCAAGAATACCAGCACAAAGTCAAGGTTAGTTGATCAAACGGCCGTATTATATATAGCAGCAGAAGAGCGCTGGCAGCTATCACCCCAAAACTTGCTTGCAATGAACAATAAAGGGTTGCCTGCTAATAATAATAGTAATAATAATAACAATGATGCACTTGATAAAGTGCCTTCACAGAACTCAATCTCTCTCTAGGCGCTTTACATTTGCTGCAAAGGGAAATGCAATTGAATGGTGAGTAATATCATGCTTGATAAACAACATGAATAACATGGTTAGGGGAGACATGCACAGGGTCAGCATGCAAATGTGGTTAGTGGCAGCATGCACAGTGCAGCATGCATAAGCACATCAAGGACTAATCACCCACTAAATGCTATCCGAAACAGGTGTGTTTTTAAGTTCTTTTTAAATGTGGTCAAGTCAAGGGATGTTCTGACGCAAGTCGGGAGTGAGTTCCAGGCTTTGGGAGCATACGAACTATATGCACGGTCTCCAAAGGATTTGAGATTTGTACGAGGTATTTGTAGACTGTTGGATTCCGAAAAGCGGGTGGTACGATGCTTGGCCTGATGGGGGATTTGTAGATTGTTGGATTCCGAAAAGCGGGTGGTACGATGCTTGGCCTGATGGGGGAGTATATCTGAGAGATCGGCTGGAGCCAAAGAATGAAGTGACCTAAAAGTAAGCGACGAAAGGATTACAGGATTCGAACTCAAGACCTAGATCCTAAAGTGTGAGCACCTTACTCTGGGCTAAGACCCAGAGGCAATGTGAGTGCATTAAATCAACCAATCAGAGTTGCTTTATCGGTGTACATAATGGGACCCACTAAAAGCTGTGATAAATAGATGCATTTTTAGTTGTTTTTTTAATATGGACAAGTCAGGATATGTGATAAAAGTCAGAAGTGAGTTCCAGGCTTTGGGAGCACACTAACTAAAGGCACGGTCTCCAAATGATTTGGGGTTTGTACGAGGTATAGGTAAACAGTTAGTTTCCGAAAAGTAGTGGTACGATGCTTGGTCTGGGGGGGGAGTAGACTGGTGAGCCGTGATGGCACACTAGGTAAGGCAGTTGCTTTCACGACCTCGGTCCCGAGGTCGTTGGTTCAATTCCTGTGGTGGGCGATTCTTTATCGCCACTGCAAGCGGTGGTGATAGCCATAAAGGCTCTTCTGTCGCGATACAAAAAGAGGCTGTTTCATCAGCTAGATTTTTTTTTATAGATGTGATAGGTAGGCTGGAGCCAAAGAATAAGTAGAATTAAAAGTAAACAACAAAACCTTAAAGTCGATCCATTGCTTGACTGGCAGCCAGTGTAGGTCGGCGAGAAGTGGTGTGATGTGGCAACTTCTATGCTCACGACAGACAAGCATAGATGCTGAGTTTTGCACCAGCTGTAAGTGCCTGATTGCACATGCCGGTAGGCCAGCAAGCAGCGAGTTACAGAAGTCAAGATGGGATGTCACAAATTCATGGACCACCTTAGATGTAGTATCCCTATCTAAACAAGCCCGAATTTTAGCAACGTTATGTAGCTGAAATTAGGTAGATGTGATTGTGGAGCTTATGTGGTCGTCTAACAAAAGGTCACTTTGGAACATTACACCTAAATTTTGTTCAGATTCAACAGGAGATATGCTGACAGAGCTGATTTTGAGTGTTAGCCTTTCCAATTTCTGAATCACACTCGGTTTGCCCATAACTAGTAAGTTAGTTTCAAGTCATCATTTGATTTAAGCAAATTTGCTACCACCCATGAGCAGATGTCATCTATACATGCAGCAAGTGAGTTGAGAGAATTCAATATGCTCGAAGGCTGGGAGGGATCAAAACAAAGGTACAACTGAGTGCCATCCGCATAGAAGTGAAAGCCTAGATTGTGCTTAGCAATCACATCAGCAAGAGGAAAAGTATAAACCGTGAAAAGAACCAGACCAAGCAAGGAGTCCTGAGGTACCCCATATTTCAGAGGTACCTCGGATGATTTTTGTCCATTCACGTCAATACCCTAGAGTCATTCACTTAAGATACGATCTGAACCATTGCAGAGCAGTGCCAGTGATGCCCAGGCGAGATGAGAGGCGCTCTAGAAGAACTTGGTGATCGATAGTATCAAAAGCTGCCAAAAGATCGAGCAAAACAAGCAGAGACGTTCTACCTATGTCTGCATTCCTAAGTAGGTCGTTGTACACCCTAAGCAATGCTGACTCTGTGGAGTGATTAGCTCTAAAGCCAGACTGGAACTTACTAGCAAGGTTTGAAGTTTCAATATATGAGTCCAGCTGGTCTGCCACGACCCATTCCAGTGTCTTTTGCGTGCTGACACTGTGCATGCTGCCACTAACCACATTTGCATGCTGACCCTGTGCATGTCACCCCTAACCATATTATTCATCTCGTTTGTTTTTCAAGCATGATTTTACTTACCATTCAATTGCATTTCACTTTACAGCAAATGTAAAGCGCCTAGAGAGAGATTGAGTTCTCTGAGGGCGCTTTATCAAGTGAATTATTATTATTATTATTATTATTTGATAGGAATGGTAGAAGGGAGACTGGGCGGTAGTTGCTCAAGTTCTCTTGATCTAGCGTCACTTTCGTGAGAAGTGGCCTGACTACAGCTTTTTTGAAAGGTGGTGGGACATGACCTGAGGCTAATGACATATTAATGATGTTAGCTATACATGGCAGCAGCACATCAATGCAACGTAGGAGCAGGACAGTGGGAATAGGGTCCAAAGGACTTGTTGACATCCTTGGTTGGGATATGAACTTCAGGATGATATCATTAGTGACCTGCGTGAATGTAGACATTGAGGTGCTGCAAGGAATCGAGCAACGGCATTCTAGGGGGGATGCTGCCATCGCAGGAATGGGCTCTCTGATCTTGTCTATATTCTAGACAAAGGCGCTAGAGAAGAGATCAGCTAGATCAGCACAGGGATCACTAGGCAAGGAGCTAACCTAGGAGCGGTTAAGGATGTGGTTGATCGTCGACATCAGCATTTCTAGATTGTGCATCTGTGATTTAGCAATGTTTTTATAGAAGCTAGATTTGGCGTTTGCTAGGATCAATTGGTGCAACCTACAGTAGTCCTCAGTATGACTGGCGATGGACAGTCAGTCCTGATCTTTTGTAGGATTTTTTCATGCTTGCGCTTAGTAGACCTAGCTAATTTAATGTCTGTGGTAAACCATAGGCCGCCTGGGCAAGGGCGCACACTGCGCTTAGTCTGAGGTGCAAACTCGTCGAGCAAGTCAGCTAGTGTGGTGTTGTAGCTATCTACCAATGATGACAGATCGAAGGGGGACTGAGCAGCAGAGGCGAGGCAGATATTCTCGCACGGACAGCATCGATGTCAAGGGTCTTGAGGCTTTGAGATTCACAGGTGATTTTAGAGGAGGACGAGGGCACACATCGTAGACCAAATGAGATTTGCATATGGTCAGACAAGCAAGATTCGGTAATAATTGGTGATGACAGAGTGCAGTTGTATGAGAAAATTCGGTCGAGTGTGTGACGCTCGATGTATGGGCCACAAGAGACAATGAGTCGGTCAATGCACAAAATTCGGGGCTGAAGGCGTCAGATAAGTTATCAAAGTGAATGTTGAAATCACCCATAGCGAGGAAGGATCGATTTCTTGCACACAGAATCAAAATGGGATCAGAAATAGGAAATGATTACACATGAATGCATTTCACTCGGCGGCAACAGCAGAGATCGTCTACCTGAAATTCTTCACGTGATCCTTCGACGAAGCTAGCTTCAGTGTTGAGTTCAGTGCACTATTATAGACGTGCGCCTGAGTCGACGATCCCCAATTAACGTCTGTTGAACAGCGAGTGGTCAATAATAAACTAAAGGTTGCCACTCTAGCAGCCGTGCACCCATAACAAGACGGCAGGCTCCAGCAGAAATACTCTTCAGCATCCATAACTCACCTGGCTTTTTATAGTGCACATATCCGTAGATGCAGCCAACAATCCCGAAAGTGATGAGGGAAGCATACCACTGCATCAGGAACATGGCTGCCACGCAACACACAGATCCAAAAAGACTAAGATACATGGAATAGTATCTAAAGGCGGGTCTCCAGCCTACGAATCGCGATGGGTTACAATGTAAAAACGCTGCAGAACGATCGGCGCCGTCGATGGCCATAGTTCAGGCAACTTAGCAACTTAGGGTACTTACTGGGTGACTTGGCCAAGGATGCATCAAAGCAAGCAAAGTTGACAATGCAGTATGACATCAGAAAAAAGTTCGAAATAAGTGGAGCAATGACATTCAGCTTTCCTGGATGAAGGCATGCAAAAAAAGAAAAGCAGAATGAGCACAGAGCAGCATTACCATTGTCATTGCATAGCTTTCACTGGACCATCACCACCTGATCCTCAGTCTCACATTATGCACACAGCCGATCAACAAAAGACCACGACATGCAAGCAACGTTCAGAGTACAAGCGTGGCACACCAGAACGATAGCACACTTGAGCACACATCCAACATCAGTGTGCCCCACCTATTCAGAGCGATCAGCCAGCAACGAAAACGTGGCCTCTCAACCTCGGCAGCTAATTTTGCTGCTATTGTGCATTTTCACTGCTCTTGCTGCTCACTTGCCAATGCACTTACTCCATTTGTAGCTATGATAATCACCAGCTAGTCACAATTGTTTCGTTCCATTACCTTCGGCCACCCATTTCTTTTAGAGTTAAAGCCGCGTGACCGGCCTCCACTATACAGCCCAGCTATTTGGTCTGGCCTCAAATCAGAATATGAGCAGCATGCCTCACCCACACACGAACCAGTATTATGAGATGCACAGTTGCACTGCGAAATTATCAAGAAGCTGGAAACTCCTTTAGTCAGTTGAAACGTTGTGATGGGTGTGTCGAAACCATCGGCCACTCAACTTATCATAGGTCTCTATACAGCCAAAGCTGCTGCCGGAATTACAGCTCCCAGCATCTGGCAGCACATGCAATACATCAATCAACTAGCGGGCTGAGCTGACAGCAAGTGGCCGTCAGCCTCAGCATTGCCACTCTTAGCTAAGGCAGTTGTCTGGCTGATCAAATATCTGCCGATTGCTTCATTTTCTCACTCTCTTCCCTCCCACTGTCTGGGCTGGGCAGCGGCTCTCATATTCTCACTTTCTGTACTAAGTCGTTCGGCACTAAATAATGATTCCATCTGGAGCACAGACTTACCTAACAATCCAACCCATATATCAGCATGTGCATTGATATACACGTGTGTGGCTCTGTGTGATAAATGCAGACGAAATTGGTATGGGTAAAAAACACGAAGTTTCAGAGCACCTATGCGATCGTGTAATGCATCTCCTTCTGTAACTCCACCAAGTCATACAGACCATGTGGGTGCTACGCAGGAGAGTTTTGTATAGCGCACTCACAGCCTAAGCGGCTTTCGGTACGCATTCGGTAGCCAACAGACTTCGTCTCACGCAACAAAGAGAAAGTGGGAAGCATAGCAGAGTCAGGAGAGCAGTTGAGGTAGTGAGTAGCATGGAAGTAGCAGCTCAGGATCGCTGAAAAGGATGAGCCATAGTCGGCAGGAGAGTAGTTTTCGTTGCGTGTAGATATATAGGAAGAGAGACCAAGCCATTGGATAGCAGCATGTGATACCTAAATACCTGAAAGTCTCAAGTGCTTTGACAGCCGCAAGAGAAATGTAGCACTTTTGGCTGGGTCTCCAAACCACATCCTCCCGTGTTTCAGGCAACCATTGCTTTTCGGGGAAGGACTGCAAGATTTCCTTTCCCTACCAGGAGGCGCAGACTCCCGAATCCAGCCGTATCCCCAGTTGATGTAGCCAGCAGAGCTCTACAGTGCCATGCTAATAACTTGGCATGCGGTGCAGCACATATATGATCGACCTTGAGTTTCAAAGAATGGGGCCAATCGCTGCGATTGAATCCCGGCCCCAGTGGCTGCGCCTTAACTCAGCTAGGGGGCAGCCAGTGTAGACTATTTCGAAAGCTGTGTTTCAGCTTAAGCGCTTACTGCATCGGCTGCTCCAGTAGCTTTCCAAGTGCAATCCACAGAACCAACATCCTGCTTGCCACGTCGTTCTACCAGCTTAAGTGGTTCGCAAAGGGTGTCAAGGAACCATTAGCTCTGAGAGATGGCGATTTACACGGCAGCCAACTGACTGCATGTGAAGCACTATCGTATTGAGTGAGAGCCTCAAGAAGTGACACATCAGCCTTATGCGACTGCTTGTCTCTTTGTCCTTTCACTTTTATCCGAAGGTAGGCTAGCTGCAGTGAACGTGTTTCACTGCAGCTCGCAGCAACTAGGGCAGGACACGAAAGTCCGCAAATTAAAAGGCCCACAAATTAAAACGGCTGGAGCACTCCAGTAAAGCACTTCAGTCACTCTTGCAATGACGGCAACTTCAGATCGATGACCTCAAGTCTGAAGCAGTCATTAATCCTCGCTGCCAATGCTCGAGTCGAGCGTTGGAGGCTTTTGGGTGGCTGACGTAAGCACACTGATGAATGCTGACACTGGCAGCCCCGGGATGAAACAAATGAAGGCAGATCTGCACGTTAACCAGAGCCCTCACTTCCTGCACGCTAACCAGGGCCCTCACTCTAGCACGTCTCCACGAGGAATCGCATGCAGACGTGAGCCGCCTGACTGGAATGGCAGCAGGGACGTGGCAGTCAGAGGATTGTTTCGGGACACTCACTGACAAACTACCGAGTTTGCTCTCCAGCAGCCCAGCTATAGGGTCTGCCAGTCAAGAGCACGGCGAATCAAAGCACCGACCGAAGGCTGGCATAGAACAAAGGTCCAACATCGGCTTCGGGAGGTGACAGCAGTCAGCAAACAGCCACGCCTAACTTTCAGCATCAGGTGGCTCTAAATAGAACAGCACGTGCACATACATGCAGGCATGCACACACACACATACAAGAGCGCATGCATGCACACGTGTGTGTACATACGCTAGCATACACTAGCTGCGGCAGTGCATGCTAGCAATAGCAAGCCACTAAAATGCTTTCAATTCGGATATTTTATTTTTATTACCATGGCTAAATTGAGTTCAATTTACAAACCCTATGTAGAGCTCTTTGCTTCCACCTCTCTTATCTTTTTCCAGAAAAATAAAAAAAAATACCCAACCAGTCTTTTGGACTGCTGGAAAAGTAACATGTCAAACTTAAGGCACGGTCTTCAAAGGATTTGAAGTTCATTAAAAGTTCCGCCAAACGACTGAGTCAGAAAAACAGGTGGTACAATGGTAAATTTGATTGAGAAGTATTTCAGTTATTGGTAGGCTGGAGCAAGAGAATGGACGGACCTAAAATTGGGTGACAAAACCTTGACGTCGATGCACTACTTTATAGTGAGCCACTGCTGTGGGTCATTGAGAAGTGCTGTGATGTTCACTTCAGACTAGCATGGCCGACAGTTTTTGCAAACTGCAAGCTCCTTATTGCAAAGGCAGGAGTGCCTGCAAGTTGTGAGTTACAGAAGCCGAGATGAGATATCACAATTGTAAGGATCAACTTAACTGTGGTATCGTTTATCTAAGTAAGTCCAAAGTCTTGCAATGCTACCGAACTGAAAACAGGTAGACTTGACTACATTGGCATAATACGGGCATCAAATAAACGGTCATTTTGGGAAGAAAACTCCAGGTTCCTAGCAGAGGCTACAAGAGACATGCTGGGAAAGCACATTTTTTCGGATTAGGCAATAGTTTCTGAGTAACACTGAGTTTCATCATAACTGCTAGATATGCTTTGTCGATATTTAAATCGATACAGTTTGCTGCCATCCAAATGCAAATGTCAGCAATACACGCTGCAAGGGAGTTGGGCAAGTTTGCTGGAAGGCAAGGAGAAATCAAAGGACAGGTACAGCTGTGTGTCATCTACATAAGAATAAAAGTATATATTTTGCTCGGTTATTGCAACTGCACGATAGAGCATGCATATAGTTTAAAGACGTGGACCTAGAACCGATCCATGGGTATTCCACACATTTAAAGGCTCACGGGGTACCGCTGGTCAATTATAACTATGTATTGAAATCTGCCCAGAGATAGGGCCTAAACCACTGCACTGCAGTGCAAGCGATGCTCTCGAGTGTCACGATAGGTGGTGAAGACGGACTTAAGATCAGTCGTACCTAAAGCTGCCGAAAGATCCAGCATAATAAGCACGCGGACTCTATCTAAGTAAGCATTCCTGAAATGTTCGTTATAAAAGTCACAGCAGCACTGACTCTGCGAAGTGAATTGTTTGGTTCTTGCGAGGAAACTTGCTTGCTTGCTAGTTTTGATTAGCCAATACATGTTGAGTGTTTTTGATAGGAACATGAATGGGGAGACTCTGGGAAGCGGAAGTTGCATTAGTTCATGTGGTCTAGTGTCGACTTCTTAATGGGGGCCCTGGAATAAGCAGCCGTTTCTTTTCTAAGAAGCAGAGAAACGCCAGAAGCTAATGATTGCTCACAGCAAGCAGCAGTTTGATGGCCACTACGGCTCCTCGGCTGCTATGTAACCGATGATGCTGGATCAACTAGCCTTTACTTTAATTCTTTTACATTACATTTCTATTATCCTAGTTACATAGAGCAGCAGACACTGAAAGTACCTCGGAGATCAGCAGGCTATCAGGGATCTAAAAGACTATTTGTCTTCCTAGGCTAGGAGATGAACTTACGATGAGGTGAGAAGGGTTAGGCTAGAAGGTGGGCATGGAGGTAGAGCAGGGAACAGAGGTTGAAGAATTAAATGTGAACTTTACTGTGTGCATGCTCTTTATATTTAATAAATTTAATTCATTTATATAGCACCCTCAGAAAACTCAATTTCTATCCGGGTTTTTCACATACGCCGAAGGGCTCAACCGTATAGCCTCGGTCGTCGAAGGCGAGAACCTTTACCCCTGAGCCAAACCAGAGTGGCTTTGATCTTATTTATCTTGCTGACAAATGAGCTAGAAAAACTATCTGCTAGATTGCACAAGGATCGCTGCATACGATGCTGACTTGGGAGCACTTAAGATGGTTAACAGGATACATCAGCATTTTTATACTGTGAAACTGCAATTCCAGAATGTTCTCATAGAAGCTAGCCGCACCCTAGGCCAGGATGCATTGGTATTACACACATTCATTTAGAGGTAAAGAGCTTTCCATCGTGAGTGGGTACTAAACGTACCGATCAATATGAAGCATATTGCTACCCCAAAGGTCAGCAGGTATCCCCGGCGAGGTTCATCGGTCGGCCCGTAGCCTTTTGCGAATACGTGGATGTATGGGAAAATGCGGTCCTTGCATAATGCCTACAAAGGAGAAACGTGTTCACGCTTCAATGCTAGCAGGCATGGACGGCTTCCGTCAGCAGGTGGCGAGCACAGCAACGTTGGCAGGTTCCACTTAGTGGGCAGGGCGTGGAGCACAGCAACAGAGAAATGTGCAGAACATAACAGCTGCAGACTCGTGCAGCTTCAACTAGAACAGGAGTATGCTTGAAATTAAGACAGAACAATAGATGGCATACAGCTACTGCACGCGCGCACTCAAATTCGATTGAAATATCATCACAAGCGCAAAGCAGCGAGCAGTGTCTACACCAAAGTCCTTTGGGCCACAAACACAGTGCAAGTCACGGTTCTAGTCTGTAAAAAAACGTTGTGATAAATACCGGCAGAGAAGGTGCCTCGAAGCACTGCTGACGAGTCTCGGGTGCTGCCTAGACGCACGCAGATATGTCGGTAGCAGCAGCAGTAGCCCAGCAGAAATAAAGTGCGCCCTCACCTTAATGCGACATGTCAACGTCCTTAGAAAACTCTATTCCACAGCAGCTGAGGGCTACATACTCGTACGTACAGCACAAGTCATAAGATGCTACTCACTAGTTTGAAGCCAAAAGCACACATGATTAATTATTATGCATTAAATATCTGACTCCTACTGGTCGCAATATTTAGGAATCGCAAATAATCTCTGAGGCCATCATACTACGGTTGATACGGCATCCCAACGTTTCAACATGATGCAAGCTATTTGATTTAGTCAAACTGAGCAGGCGCAGTGCAAAATGCCTGCTCTGACAAAACTTACTTGGAAAATCTTTGGAGCACTGACAAGTGCAGTCAAGGCAGAAGACAGAGTTGCCGCGAATGCACCAGCGATGATTATTGGTCCCCATGCAGACACAACTTCAACAACCTAGATCATACGAAGATAGCGTACTCGTATATCCAACCTAGCCAGAGTGCCGAACAGTTCTTGACCGGCAGTAACGCATACACTTACAGGGAGGACAAGAACATTTCTAAGCGTTTCGACAAATCGCATTTAATCAGAATCCTAGAATACATAACAGTGTACATGCATGCGCTTCCGTTGCAGAGCAGCATGTGACATGACTTTAGGGAAGTCAGCTCTCTCTGTCTCTGTGTGTGTGTCTCTGTCTCTCTCTCTCTCTTTCTGTCTGTGTGTCTGCCTCTCCACCCCTCCCTCCCTCTCACTCTCTCTCTCTCTCTCCCTGTGTGTCTCTGTCTGTCTGTCTCTGTGTGTGTCTCTCTCTCTCTTTCTGTGTGTGTGTGTGTGTGTGTGTGTCTCTCTCTCTCTCTCTCTCTCTCTCTCTCTCTCTCTCTCTCTCTCTCTTCCTCTCTGCCTGTCTGTCTGTCTGTCTGTCTGTCTGTCTGTCTGTCTGTCTGTCTCTCTCTCTCTCTCTCTCTCTCTCTCTCTCTCTCTCTCTCTCTCTCTCTCTCTCTCTCTCTCTCTCTCTCTCTCTCTCTCTCTCTCTTTAGCCAGTCGCCTACAAGTGGCAGCAGAATAGAGGGGCTAGGAAGGTAAAAGTAAGTAAAGGCCAAATTTCAAAACACGGTGCAGTGCCTGTAGCCCGTGCATTCTGGCCACCAAGTCACTGTACACGTTTGGAGGAAGCCGAGTTCGGCAACATTTGCACAAAACAAAAGCGTAGGCCACTGTGGCATTTAGAGCTGCTGAAAGAACTTCTGAAGACCAGTGTCACAAATCTGAAAGAAGGCCCTGCTTCCTATTAAACCAGCACCGTGCTAAATCAAACCAGATTATGCCTAATATTTATTGTTAACGGTTCTTGAATTATAACGTCTAATAATAATAATACACTTGATAAACTGTCCTGCTCCTACGTTGCATTGATGTGCTGCTGCCATGTATAGCTAACATCATTAACATGTCATTAGCCTCAGGTCATGTCCCACCACCTTTCAAAAAAGCTGTAGTCAGGCCACTTCTCACGAAAGTGACACTAGACCAAAAGAACTTGAGCAACTACCGCCCAGTCTCCCTTCTACCACTCCTATCAAAGACACTGGAACGGGTCGTGGCAGACCAGCTGGACTCATATATTGAAACTTCAAACCTTGCTAGTAAGTTCCAGTCTGGCTTTAGAGCTAATCACTCCACAGAGTCAGCATTGCTTAGGGTGTACAACGACCTACTTAGTAAAGCAGACATAGGTAGAGCATCTCTGCTTGTTTTGCTCGATCTTTCGGCAGCTTTTGATACTATCGATCACCAAGTTCTTCTGGAGCACCTCTCATCTCGCCTGGGCATCACTGGCACTGCTCTGCAATGGTTCAGATCGTATCTTAAGTGAATGACTCTAGGGTATTGACGTGAATGGACAAAAATCATCCGAGGTACCTCTGAAATATGGGGTACCTCAGGACTCCTTGCTTGGTCTGGTTCTTTTCACGGTTTATACTTTTCCTCTTGCTGATGTGATTGCTAAGCACAATCTAGGCTTTCACTTCTATGCGGATGGCACTCAGTTGTACCTTTGTTTTGATCCCTCCCAGCCTTCGAGCATATTGAATTCTCTCAACTCACTTGCTGCATGCATAGATGACATCTGCTCATGGGTGGTAGCAAATTTGCTTAAATCAAATGATGACTTGAAACTAACTTACTAGTTATGGGCAAACCCAGTGTGATTCAGAAATTGGAAAGGCTAACACTCAAAATCAGCTCTGTCAGCATATCTCCTGTTGAATCAGCTCGAAATCTATGTGTCATGTTCCAAAGCGACCTCTCGTTAGATGACCACATCAGCTCCACGATCAAGTCTGCCTATTTTCAGCAACATAACATTGCTAAAATTAGGACTTGTTTAGATAAGGATACCACGTCTAAGCTGGTCCATGCATTCGTGACATCACGTCTCGACTTCTGCAACTCACTGCTTGCAGGTCTACCGTCATGTGCAATCAGGCGATTGCAGCTGGTGCAAAACTCCGCAGCTAGGCTTGTCTGTCGTGAGCGTCGCAGTTGCCACATCACACCACTTCTCGCCGACGTGCACTGGCTACCAGTCAAGCGGATCGAATTCAAGGTTTTGTCGCTCACTTTTAGGTCATTTCATTCTTTGGCTCCAGCCTATCTCTCAGATCTACTCCCCCATCAGGCCAAGCATCCTACCACCCACTTTTCGGAATCCAACAGTTTACCAATACCTCGTACAAACCTCAAATCCTTTGGAGACCATGCATTTAGTTCGTATGCTCCCAAAGCCTGGAACTCCTTCCCGACTTGCGTCAGAACATCCATTGACTTGACCACATTTGAAAAGAACTTGAAAGCACACCTATTTAGGACAGCATTTAGTGGGTCCCTGTGATTCGTCCTTCATGTGCTTATGCATGCTGCACTGTGCATGCTGCCATTAACCACATTTGCATGCTGACCCTGTGCATGTCTCCCCTAACCATGTTATTCATGTTGTTTATCAAGCATGATATTACTCACCATTCAATCGTGTTCCCTTTGCAGCAAATGTAAAGCGCCTAGAATGAGATTGAGTTCTCTGAGGGTGCTTTATCAAGTGCATTATTATTATTATTATAAAGTGCCTCAGAGAACTCAGTCTCTTTCTAGGCGTTTTACATTCGCTGCAAAGGAAACACGTAGTGAACCAATTAGGAAGTATCGTGTTAATAAGTCATCAAATGTCCTTAAATTTCATTATCTGCAACCACGGACATGTATAGCAAAACTTATTCAACCAAAATCAGAAATGAACTCCCGCAACGGAGTGCAAGCAGACTGGAACTCACGCATGAAATTTCACGCGGATCCGCCAAGTATTGTTCGAGTTATTGCATTTACAAGCTACAGAGCTACACTGTAAATGAAGATGTTTACAATTCAAAGGCACGTACCTCAACAAGCTGAAAGCATGTACTTCGATGTACCAAAATTCATCAAGCTGAGACAAAAGTCATGTATAATGCAGAGATCGGTAAATTTTGTTATTTGTTGATATGTTGTTTCCGATGTACTTCTACAAGGGGCACGGTTTGCCTTATCAATCTCTTAACATTTTCCTTTCTATGTGGATATCGTCAAAAGTGAAGGTCCCATTGCTAATATGTTTGTCTTTTGAAAGTATGCTACACAATCATTCCATTGTTTAACCTTTCTTCTTCTCAGTATTTTCTTGACATCTACCCTTAAGAAGAACTTCAAAACTCCACCAGTTGTACAGTTGCAGAACAACTTTTTTTGGCTAGACAAGAGAGCATGCTCGGTGAAAAAAGGAATGGATTTGAGTCCGTCCGTGACCCTAAATACGAATAATAATGAAACACGGGAGCAGCAAGTCACTGGAAGCCGGAACATGGCATACAATAACAATAAACAATAACAGTAAGCAATACTACATAGCATTACGGGAGCTGGAACTCGTCGTCCAGCTTGAAAATGCATTGCAGGGCTAACATATTATTGCGGTTGAAAAGGAGGCCTCGAGGCACCCCGCTAAGCCTGGGGACTGAAATTCCATCGAGAATCCCACAGCATTAGGCACCGGAACCCTTGCAAATCGAGCGGCAGGTTGATGTATGCTTGCACTTAAATGCAGCAAAAGTTTGGAATTCCTGGTGACCATCTGCTGACCTGGGTAATAGCAACTCGAGCTTACAGGAAGTGCTTCCAGAGAAGTCCCTTGTACTGACTGGCTTCGGGTGTCCATTCGCTGAGATAAGAGCTGATTGGCAAAACTAATAACCGGCTTATGCTTCCCTTTCAACACGTGCCAAGTGCCCAGAAAGAGACTTGGTCATTTAGGGGGAGCTATATAAATGTTTTATTGATACTATTACAATGCAAGGACCCTGGATAGTTCTGAAAAGCAGTTGCATAGTTTTTGGTGAATTCAAGATAGCAATGGAGGGAGCAGTCATAAAATTGGCGTTAATGGCAAAAGCCACGAACAAACCCGATTGCAAAAAGCTTGTACAGATGGCTTGCACTTGCATGTCCACGATGATACGGCAGTGTCAATCAAATGGTATATTGGAAGCCGGGGGGGGGGGACATTTGCTGAGTATCAGGGACATAGAACGAAGCAGGCTCTTCTGTCAAAATTTAGCCCGCTAGGATTTCAAAAACGTGCCATTGACAAAACAGTGAGTATTCCAAACATCACGCAAGCTAAAATTTGAACCTTCTTCCGAAAGACTGTCCTTGGTTTTATTCAAGCAATAAATATATTATTAGGAGCTACTGAGTTTATACTGGCTTATATTTCACTGGTCTTATCCCATCGGTAAGGTGCAAAGGCCACGATTCCCTACCTGGTGCTATATGGTCCCCTAGCAAAGAGCTCAGGGTGAAAGCCGCTAAAGCTATTTTGCTGCTATGGAAATGAGCCCATTCATTCAGCTGAACGTTTTTGATATACTTAAACATTCCCAAATTACTGACAAGACCTAGTTTCCATAACTGCAAAAAAACTACCTAGTAGCAGTCAACAGTGACGTTTTGTGTTGATGTTCTTTTGGGTGCCATTCTGCTATACTAGTCTCAATTTCAATTTCGTGTTGCATCTTTTCTTAAGCGATCAGAAAAATCTTCATCTTATTCATCTCGACGCATGATGTGACCGTAGCAAAAGACAGAGTGCCATGTGTTACCTTGAGCTCAATGACAAACAGTGAGTATAGTGACGTTTTACCAACATGCCGATTCACTAGATCTTCAGAACGTCTGAAGAAATTGAAGCTAGAGGTTGACATAAGTAGTACAGCTACAGAAAATAGGCCCGACCTCGACAATTACAGATGCCTAGAGACTCCTCGAGGACTCTCGAGTGGTGAGACTTCCTTGATTGGCAGCCGATGCAGTTTATCCGTTCAGGCGAAAGCTTACATATTTAATTCCTGCGATTGACATTAATGCCAGCACTCTACTGCTCCTGCTGGTGAAGAAAATGTTCCTGTCTGAGATTTCCATGCCATCGAAAGTTCGAGATCACCGTAAGCACTTACTCTGAAGTCGTTCATGAGCCCTCGCTGACAGGCCTGCAACGTGCAGTTGAAGGCTGCGCTCCCATTCCCGACGTCCAATCCAGCGACAGCATCTCTCACGACGGTTGCCCCACACAGCCAGACGAATGCTATATACACAGTCGAGCTAATGAGTATGGCCAAAAGAGTGCCCTTCGGAATGGCCGTGCTAGGATTCTGCAACCAGCAAGTCGGGAATTACACATGAGACTGGCATGAGCAGAAAACAAGCTCGGTTGCACAGACTGAACAGCTTAGCTAACCAAGTAGCATGAGTGTATTTCCAAAGATTCGTGCTATCAGCTGAAAAAATTACAGGAATAACTACAGCTCACTGCCTGTGGACATGCTTTGCTGAGTCTTGTCTATTACATGTCCCTCCCGAAAGTACTAGTCACCATCTCGCCGCGTGACGGAAGGACGGACTTACTCGCTTTATTTAGTAGGGATACAGCATTTCAGACTAAGACACACACCTAGATGTACTGATAAGTGCACATTACTACTACCTTGACGGTTTCACCTAATAAATATGTCCTTAGCCCCGGGTCATTGCCCTGCACCTTATCGAGCCTTCCCAAGGCCTTCTTGAGTGTCTCTCATCTCGCCTCGGCAGCATTTGCACGACACCGCAATAGTTCCAATTTTGTCTCAACGAGGGATTCCAGAGTACTGATGCAAACGGACAGGTCACCCAAAGAAAGACTTGAGTAGGTACCTCTGGGCTCTGTGCTCGGCTGCTTGTTTTTACAGTTTATACCCTTTCTCTTCCCGATGTGATCTCCCAGCACAACCTAGGCTTTCACTTCTATGCAGATGACACTTAGTTGTACATCGGCTTTGATCCTTACTAGCCCTCAAACGCGTCGAATTCTTTTCAAACCCTAGCTGCATGTATTGCTGCCATCCGCACGTAGATGGCTGCAAACTTTCTCAAATTAAATGATGACAAAACCAACTTAGTAGTCAAGTGTGACTCAGAAACTGGAGAGATTGCAGCTCAAAAATGTGCTCTACCAGCATATCTCCAGTTGCAGCTGTACGTAACCTTGTTGTCCTGCTCCAAAGTGACCGTTCACTACATGATCACAACAGCTTCACAGTAAAGCCTACCTTCTTTCAGCTGCATAAAATTGCTAAAATTCGGGCTTGCTTAAACAAGGATACTACATTTAAATTGGTCCATGCTTTTGTAACATCCCGTCTTGACTTCTGTAACTCACTGTTTGCTGGCCAACCGGCTGGTGCAAAACTCTGCAGCTAGGCTTGCCTGTCGTGAGTGTCCAAGTTGCTAAAATCACACCACTTCTCGCCGACCTGCACTGGCTCCCAATCAAGCAGCGCACCGACTTCAAGGTTCTGTCACTCACTTTTAGGTCCCTTCATTCTCCGGCTCCAGCCTACTAATCTTAACTACTCCCTACCAGGCCAAGCATCGTACAACCTGTTGTTTGGTCAAATGGCTTAGCTATACCTCGTGCGTACCTCAAAAACTGTGGAGACTGAGCCCTTAGTTCATATGCTCCTACAGCCTAGAACTTACTTCCGACTGACATCACGACATCCCCTTAACATGACGACATTTAAAAAAGCATAAACACACCAGTCTATTACAGTATTTAGTGGTCCTTGTGATGCATCCTTTGTGTGCTTGTGCATGCTGACACTATGCATGCTGCCACTAACCATATATACATTTTGACCCTGTGCATGTCACTTCCAACAATATCTTGCTTGATGACATTGCCAATATTGCCACTAATCATTTGGTAATGCTTTCTTTACAGCATCTATAAAGTGTCTAGAAAAAGATTCGGTCTTTCAGAGTGCTACAGAAATGTATTATTCTCATTATTCTTATTATTCATTATTAACCGTCATTAACAAGCAATCAGCCTAGCCTCAGTAAGCGCTTCAACTTTGCCTAGGAAAGGACAAACCAGATGCCGTGCTTCCATCACTTGATATCTACAGAAATTACCAGTTAGACTTTTTATATAACCTCTTTTGTATTCTTCCACAGCTTGCATATCTGGCTAACGGCAGCCTAGGCTGTCATTTCGGCAATTTAATTGTTCCGCAAATATAAAAAGTTGATGATTACGGCTCAAAACAAGACGATTATATCAAATCAGCAATTCATTGGGACTCGGTGGCAGAAACCTTCACACACACCCAATAGCAGAGGTAGGGAATACAAATTCCAATTGCCAGAACGAGAGCTCGATACTGAAACTGGTAAACCATGTCAACGTTACAGTTTCATATACAAATATTAAAGGCTGCATGACTGCTGTCCGTGATGGGCAATCCAAGCATGTCAGCTCAGGCTTGGTGGCTTTGCCAATGGGCAGGTTCGAGGCACCGTTGACATTGACCGACAATGCGCTATACATTTTATGTGATGTGTTATATAAATATAAATTTCGAACCGACCAAGGGTTCCAACATTTCATAGTAAATCGAACATACATACATACATACGTATACATGTTCATAATATATATGTGTGTGTGTGTGTGTGTGTGTGTGTGTGTGTGTGTGTGTGTGTGTGTGTGTGTGTGTGTGTGTGTGTGTGTGTGTGTGTGTGTGTGTGTGTGTGTGTGTGTACATTCTTGTATAACGGGGAGTCAGTCCACTAATCAGGTGTAAAATCAGGAAGAAAAAGAGTAGCAAGAAATGACAGATATGAGGCATCTAGGATGTAGCCGAGTAATGGCTACAAAACTGAAGAAACGTTCACCAGAAGAGATGCGCAAAGCCTTCATGCTGCCATCAAGACTTTACTTTAGCCGCGTGGGACACAGGCTTGACCTGCCTGCTGTTTCATGTCACAGAACTCATGCAAAAAGCGACACACTTTCACCCGCTAATTGTGCAGTACGCTAGCAATAACATGCAATATAGGAGACTACAGAGATTAACAGAACCGTAGTTGTGGATTCTGCCTGACCACCGTCAGCTCTTTGAGACAATACAAAAAGCCCGGATTGTCACCGTCTTCCGAAGTCTGCTACGCAGCCGGCTAGAAGTGAATGATAAGAGAGAGCTCAGTTCAACCTAGCAAGCATGGGGCTACTGCACTCGGGGCTGATATCAACACACCCATCGGTGTGACATACTCCAAAAAGCAAGACAGGTTTACCAGCAGTAAATGTGATGCATAAAAGAAAGAGACCAAACCCTTCTCACCCGGAGATCGCCGGATATGTTTGCACCGGCAAGAATGC
Organism: Cristatella mucedo; assembly: GCA_009760855.2. Taxonomy (NCBI): domain Eukaryota; kingdom Metazoa; phylum Bryozoa; class Phylactolaemata; family Cristatellidae; genus Cristatella; species Cristatella mucedo. The sequence continues at coordinate 4,499,548 of WPIO01000023.1, read as the reverse complement.
CTGTGGCAGCAGGAAAGAAAATGGAAAAAATTGAGAAGAAATCCTCGCCATCCCGGTAGCTCGGAGTGAGATTGTCGTTAAAAGGACTATCTACAATAGCAAAAATGAAACAAATATTCATACCTACAACAGCAAAAGAAGGAAACAAATATTCAATCATCAGCACATCGACTGCAGACTTTTTTTGGGCCTTATTAAAAAATAGCACCACAGTAGATATGGCTCAAATTAAAAAAAATGCAACGCTCCTTGCAAATATCCTAATTGCTAGTGGCTAGCAAGATTATGCTTGAGACCACCAAAACCTACTGAAATGCCTTCCAACGATTTGGGGGATTTCGGTTTTTGCCCAGACACAGAGCCAGCCAGTCTTTGCATCACCACAGCTATGGCCAGCAACAGCAGCATGTCACTAGTCCTTTGTCGTTTGCTAGCTGGACATAGTGGTGGCAGCAATGCATACGACTTGGTGCGATACTTGGGTGTTCGTTGATTTCACATTAACTGTGAACCAACCTCGAGGGGTACACCACTATTTTGAAAATGTAACGTTCTTTCCTAGTTTCAAGTGATGTTCCGGGCGTCCATTTAGGGCTGAGAAAGGTTTTATATGCGAAGTTCGCCCCTGGCTTCAAGTCTGAATTAGAGGCATGTTCACCGGGACAGCTGCATTGGAAGCACTGTCATCCACCGTTCAAAATCTCGATCCTAACAGCTGAAAAACATCCTAATCCAAACAGACGAACAAGCAGAGAGCTGCCACACGTTCTTACAGCTACACTCAATATATTTAGAAAAAATTGGTTGTTTGGGTGACTGGTCTCCTTAGGTGCAGCCTCCATGGGCTCACACACATGGATACAATTAAGAACCTCGGTGCATGGGCTGCAATCATGATGAACCAGTTAGGAACAAACGTGGTCTTGTCAATAGATGGTAACAAGAAAAACTGCAGCGAGAACTGGATAAGTAAAAGTAATCGTATATATTTCCGAGCTGCCGCCAAAAAAAAATCAGTCAGCATGACAACTCATTTTTAAGAGGTTACTTTTGTGGGAGGCAGTTGGACACTGAGCACTACCAGACACACAATATCCTGAGAAAGTAACATGCAAACGCCCTCCATGGTTTGAGTCCTGCAGCAAGCATTTTTTTCTTGCCCACTGCAAGCTGTAGCCACAGCAGTGAAGGCCCTTCTGCCGCTGTATAAATGAGGTTGTTCAATCAGCTAGTCCTAACTTTTTTAACAAAACTACCAGCTGGCAATGCAAAAGGAAGGGCCACAGCCTACCATTTCGACTTTATACAAATTGTGAAGAGGATAGAGCAGTGAATAAAAATGCATTTGATTTAGTACCCTCAAAGACCTTAATCTCTTTCTAGGCACTTTACATTTGCTGCAAAGGAAGTATGATTGAATGCTTAGTGGTAGCATGCTCAATAAACAACAAGAATAACATGGTTAGGGGTGACACTTGCAGAGTCACCATGCAAGTTTGGTTAGTGGCAGCGTGCACAGTATCAGCAAGCATAAGCACATAAAGAACGAATCACACGGACACACTAAATGCTGTGATAAATATATGTGTTTTTAGTTTCTTTTGAAATGTGAACAAATCAGGGGAAGTAGTGACACAAGTTGGGAGTGATTTCCATGCTTTGGGAGCACACGAAATAAAGGCAAGGTCTCCAAAGAATTTGAGAAGTTTACGAAAAAGGGTAAAAAGTTAGCTTCCGAAAAGCCGGTGGTACCATGCTTAGCCTAGTGGGGCAGTGGAGCTGATGGGTAGGCTGGAGCCAAAGAATGAAGGGACCTAAAAGTGAGTGACAAAACCTTTAAGTCGATGTGTGGCTTGACTGGGAGCCAGTGCAGGTCGGAGAGAAGTGGTGTGCTGTGGCAACTGCGACATTCACGACAGACAAGCCTAGCTGCAGAGTTTTGCACCAGCTGTAAGCACTTGATTGAATAGGCCGGTAGACCAGAAATAAGTAAGTTACAGAAGTCAAGACGGGATGTCACAAATGCATTGACCAATTTAGGTGTGGTATTCCTGTCTAAACAAGCCGGAACTTTAGCAATGCTATGTGGCTGAAAGCAGGCAGACATGGCTGTGGAGCTGTTTTGGCGCCTAATGAAAGGTCACTTTGGAACATGACACCAGTTTGTGCCCCCTTCCCCCTCTGTGCTTCGTCGTTTAATCGCCCAGAATCCAACGCAATCAGTCCTGTGGAATCTGACAGATAGAGACCGTGCACGCCTAGAAAAACCCAGCAGCAAGCCTAGCCATTCTAGTCACACAAGCAGCAGCTGCTGCCTAGCCACTACAGAGTCATGCAAGCACAAGTATACCTTTGAAGATCGAGCCTTCTGTTCGCATGCTCACAAAGCATGGACCTCGCTACCGACTGAGGAAACAACATCACCTGCCATGACAGCATTTAAAAGGAAGCAACTATATAATATATATATATATATATATATATATATAATATAATATAATATAATATATATATATATACATATATATATATATATATACAACTCACCTGATCCTCACAGCATTTGCTTCGTCCATGTGAATTGATTGTCCTTTGTGCACTTATGCATTCTGACATTGTGAATGTTACCACTAACTAATTGACATGCTTTGTTTACAGCGTATGTAAAGTGCATAGATTTTTTTTAGCTATCTTATGGTGCCATACAAATTTCTTACAATTACCTTTATTGTTATTATTACGATTAGCTACTGCAAAGTTGCGCGAGCAATGGTATGTTTAGCACTAACCCAAGCCACTTACGCAGCAGTATCCCTAGCCACCTCAGAAATCAAGAAAACAGAAGCCTTGAGCAAGTACACCTGCATGCATCCTTTACGTTTTAGTGAGGCATCCTTCTGAAAGTATCAGGTACACGGCAGTCATCTATTAAAGCTACTAGCTAATAAGACTACTCTTAGAAAGAGACCCAAGACCAACATGACCAAAACCTCGTGCAAAAAGTATTGATCGCTAAGGGGCATTTGCACAATACCAGCTGTGCCCCTATAAGTTAAAACTTAGTACTGCATCACAAGCTGACCCATTTTAAACACCTCAGTTTAAATAAATTGTCGCTCTGCATGCAGTCAGTGAATCACATCAAATCGACAGTGCTCAAGCTAGCACAGATAATTGCAAATGAACATTCAGTCGAGGGGCGCCCCGCTGCAGGTGGCTCCTCAGCTCCAGTGACCCTGGTGCGTGCTTGGACTCGCTAGAGTTATCAACATTGAGCATTGACATCACTCTGCTACCTGCTCATGCCGAAGCCCCTGCAGGCTTCGAACTAATTACAATCCTACTCGTACGTGGTTCAAATCCCAAGTTACTCCACCATGAATGTGGCACTTTGATTTCTTGGATCTGACCATTACAGTAAAAAAGCATTTACTAACTTGACCTTATGCCCAAGGTGTTACTGTGCCTTCTTTCCCTTTACTCGACCGACATGATGCAGAAGCGGCCTCAATAAATATAATTCGCTTGTATTGCACCCTAAGATAACGTAGTCTCTATGCAAGCGTTTCCCATATGCCAGGCTCAGCCCACGACCTCAGCCATCATATACATTCGCCTTGACCTCGGTCGATACGAGCACCTTAAGCACTGGACCAAACCTGCACGGCACATTGGTTAGACTTGACCCCTTGCCATCAGAAGACTGAGCGTATCAGGCAGTCGGCAGTCACTGTAGTATATATGAGCATGCCTCAGTTGACTGGTACAGATAGAAACTAAAATTATGAAATATGCACTTCCTGATCAAATCAGTGTTAGTTCTTCTGCTCGTTTTAGTGTTGTATGTTTTTGGAGTGAAAATCCTACGACTTTACTGCCAACCCTCTGAGTAGTTCTTTAGCTAAACCACCCCACATAGGATGACTGAGGCCAAAATCAAGCCCAGCCTGATATGCATAGCAGCAGAAGTTAGAGCGCATAGCAATGGAGAACTTGCAGCAGAAGTTAGATCGCCGACAGCTAGGCTGCCACAGTGCCACAACTCCGATCGTTCCATAGACTTGCTCCTTATCGTCTACTCAAGCAGGAAGAGAGCAGCTCTCTACTCTCTAATGCTCGTCTACTAAGACCGCCAGGAAGCTGATGTTGAACAAAAATATTGTAATGCTATGCATGTATGTATGTATGTATGTATCTCCGACTGTAACTCCTCAAAGTCATAAAGACCACATGGGTGTTACGCAGGCGAGTTTTGTATAGCGCACTCACAGCCTAAGCGGCTTTCGGTACGCATTCGGTAGCCAACAGACTTTGTCTCACGCAACAAAGAGAAAGTGGGAAGCATAGCAGAGTCAGGAGAGCAGTTGAGGTAGTGAGTAGCTTGGAAGTAGCAGCTCATGACCACTGAAAAGGATGAGCCATAGTCGGCAGTAGGAGAGTAGATGTCGTTGCGTAAGAATTGTGGAAGCGAGTTCCACAGTCTAGGACCTGCAGAGCTAAAGCTTCTGTCGCCTACTGTCTTTAAGCGGAGGAATGAAACAGCTAATTTATTGTCCCCCACTGGACCTGAGGGCGCTGAAGAAGCTGAAAACTGGTGCAGCAGTTCAGCTATGTATGAAGGAGCCAAGCCGTGGCAGGCCTTGTGGGTAAGCGTAAGAACTTTGCTCTGTATCCTTTGCTCAACCGGCAACCATCCTAGCTCTTTTAGTAAAGGGTACACGTGCTCAAACCTCTGGGACTTGAAGACTAGCCTTGCAGCCATATTCATAGTCAGCTGCAGTGGCCTAATAGCTTTCTTTGGTAGCCCAGCCAAAAGGGAATTACAATAATCAAGCCGAGACAGAACTAAGGAGCTAGTTAAATGTTTTACAAGCCACTGTGGAAGACAGCTCCTAATCTTGCATAGGGATCGGACGTGATGGCTAGCTGTAGAAGCAGTCTTCTGAATGAAGCTTTTAAAACTGATAATGCTAGTACAATACTGATAACTACTATTAGACAGGCCACCACTCAAACTGCACTATATCTTCAGACGAGTTCAGGGCAGTGTTGCTGAGGCGGAGCACAACCCTTAACCAAGCTGTGTAGCTGTTACTTCTTTCCTGCTGCAGGGACAGGACCAACCCTCTGATATGACCAAGACACAAGACTTCAGTGGGTAGTCTCATTAGGCTGTACTCTTGCGCAGTGGAAGTGAGCATGCAGACGGAGATCGGCATTTGCCGGTAGCCACCGCTGGGTCCGTGCGCCTTTGAGGTGGAGACAAATGGAGCACGCATTGAAAGATCGCTCCATACTGATCTATCGAACGACTGTGGTATACAAGTACAAGTAAGTCGTCGGCAGTCGAGGCTAGTCGAGCAGATCCCGACAGATGCATACCCTGGTACAGGCCAACCACTCCCTTCCGTCGCTTGTCCTCGCTTGGCGGTAGGAGGGCACCGACGAAGAAGTTCAAAATCGACACGGCCAGGATGAGAAGCATCACCACCTGTGCCTGCAAAGCCAAATCAAAGCCGCCGTCAAGAGGAGTAGCCGGTCAAGCAGGGCTACATACACAGGACCTGCACCCTTAAATAGCCGTGCCATCATAGGGAGCTATGCAGCACTATCACCAGAGCTTCTTAGCAGACCACAAGCAAGCATAAGGGTGTGTGCCATAAGGAGAACAGAGTTTAGGCCCATAGAGAGCAAGACCAGAGAGAGAGAGAGAGAGAGAGAGAGAGAGAGAGAGAGAGAGAGAGAGAGAGAGAGAGAGAGAGAGAGAGAGAGAGAGAGAGAGAGAGAGAGAGAGAGAGAGAGAGAGACAGAGACAGAGACAGAGACAGAGACAGAGACAGAGACAGAGACAGAGAGAGAGAGAGAGAGAGAGAGAGAGAGACAGAGAGAGACAGAGAGAGACAGAGAGACAGAGAGACAGAGACAGAGAGACAGAGGGGGAGAGACAGAGAGAGAGGGGGGGACACACACAGACAGACAGACAGAGAAAGAGACACAGACAGACAGACAGAGACGAGGGAGAGAGAGAGGGGGAGAGAGAGAGACACACACAGACAGACAGACAGAGAAAGAGAGAGAGACACAGAGAGAGAGAGGGAGAGAGAGAGAGAGAGAGATGTTAGCAGTCTTGTTCAGAAGTGTTGCAAAACAGGGTAACAGCCGAGACTTTTCCAAGAAGGGCTATGCTTTGACCGTGATTGGATAAGGCAGGGAGTAATCAATCTTAGCCCCAACGGGTGTCATTCAACCACCAAATAATTGCTTACCCTAATAGATGAACTAGCTCCGGACCTAAGCAGCTAGACAGTCAGAGAGCAGATACAGCTAACCAGCTACAACCAGTCTATTAAAAACAGGTGAGTGGTTGAGTGACAGTCACGTGGTCTCATTGGGTAAAGCTTCCTTACCACAGCTATGCTAAACAGGGAAGGATATTGCTATTTTAGTTAGAAGTGCTCACAGAATCCTGAGAACAGAGCTTACGAAATCTAGTAGCCTACCCTGTGAGCCGGGTCTGCAAGCACTTACACAAATACTTGATGAAAATGTATTGCTTAGCTGCACGGCCATGACCGGCTAGAGTATTTCGACATGACCGATTGCTAAGTTTCGTCAGCCACTTGCAATGCTCAATACCCTGAGGTCACACTGGTCTATTAGTTCCCGGAGCTAATACTAGGAAGCAAATATAAATATAGCCCATTACTCAGCCTGCAAGGTCACGAAAGCTTTACATTACCGGAAAAGGGCTGCCCTTTAGCCTGCCCCCTCATCTATGGCCAGTAGACCCTCCTCGAGACTGGCTCTGAAGTGGAGCACTGACGTGCCATCACTGACCTCGCCAACCGTTTACAAAAATGTGTGCCGAGGGCCCCGGTGGCTCTCCTCTGAAAGTAAAGGAGCCGCCACTACAAACAGGACACTGGAGGAGGGTCACGCTGCCGCCCGCCCAGCTGCAAGCTTCGCAGCCTCGCTCTCTCTCGCTCTCGCTCTCTCGGCCTGCTTGCTCCTATGTAAAAGCCCCCTCCCTACACCCTCACGTAAGGTGGTCAGACTTCGGAGCTTCGCACAGGGAAGAGCTGCCTGCCGGGACGTGTCAGGCGGATCTGCTGATTCCAGGCTGGCTTCTGGAGGGGGAAGGAATAGAGGGGGCGTAATGGCCTCCCTCACTCGCTCCCGCCCAGCTACCAGTCTGACCCTCCGGACCAGGATTGTAATTGCAAACATTACAACTATCAGGGTGGACATGGTGATAAAAGGCATCTCTTGTCGTATGCCTAATAGTTCAAAAGGGCACTAGCATTAGCAACAGTCGACCGCCAAGATAGAGAGCAGCATGTTCACTGTTGGGGTCATGGGGTCAGTCAGCTGTCATGCCTGATACTCTACTGCAGCATCGATGCACAGCTGTCACAGAGGCCACAGCAAAAACCAGAATATTTTCACAGCCACACATTTTTTTAAGTAGGAGGCATGCCTTTCGACTTACGGGAAGGGGCTATGACTAAATGACCATTTTTCGCTTTGTTGCATCACAGTTTCACTGCAAGTCACTAACTAGCAAGCTGTGTCTCGAGTCTTTCGAGTGCATAGATAGATTGCAATACTCAATTGGATAATAAATTGAATAAATCCCATTTGTAAGTGCATTTGGATAATAAATTGAATAAATCGGATAATATCAATGCAAATAGTGGCAAGCACTTTGCTTAGGTCGAGTGTTGCGATGCTTGGGGATGGGCAAACGCCTCACGACCATACACTCGTGTGTCACTTAGCGCTCCGTATTTAGTTGTCCACAAGAGCTGTGAACCTTTCTTTTTTCACAGGTGCAGTGCAGCTGTTACTCGCTCCGAAATTAGCACTATACACATAGCTGCGGGCTATCTGATGGCAAATATGAGCTTGACACCTAGCAACTGCCAATACAGGTCAACCTGACTGAAAGTGGGGGCGTGATAAGGTCGAGCTGCCAAGGTCGCAGCTAATCGTTGCCACATAAGCTGGATATGGGCTAGTGGCTAGTCGTATGGACTGCAGTCGACCTTGTAGTGTGGCATACATGCCCAGCACTGAGCACTGTGCTGAAAGATACACATTGACATTAGAAGAGAACAGCGCCAGCTCGGGCAGTGATTAACGAGTAATCGGCAGTGCCATGCTTTGGCATCCAAGAGCCTAGTGAGAAGCCTGCGAAGAATGTTGTATAAAGGAAAAGGTAAAATAGGCTACAAAGAGAGACATGCTTAGCAGCTATAGCTACGATAATCGGCGGTGATAGCCCACTAGGTAAGGCGGTCGCTCTTCACGACGTCGGCGCCATGGTCGTGGGTTCGAATCATGCAGTGGGTGATCCTTTAATGCTGCTGCAAGAGGTGGTGATAGCCTCAAAGGCTTTACTGCTGCTATGCAAAAGAGGCTGTTCAATCAGCCAGTATTTTATTAGAGGAAAATAAACCGCCTGGGTTAGTTAGGGAACTAACTTGGAAAGCAAAAGATAATTCTCAATCCGAAATCAGTTAGACACCTATCCTTACTCAACCACGAGTCGTTCCTTGCTCCAGTATCTTGTACAACGAACTGTCTTGGCCATTCTTGTTTGTGTTTTGATGCTCGTCCGAGTACTCGCGATCGACTCGGAAGAGGTAAAATGCTGTTGAGAGGTTTCGATGGCCATCCGAGAGGCAGTTTAATAAAGATGCGGCACTTCATGCAAGTACACACGGGCAGCAAAATGGCCCAGGAAGATATTCTCGCCACAGCTCCAACATAGTCGTGAAAATCAATCGACCTGGCTGGGGAGATCGCATGGCATCCGGCCGGCATTCAACTGCTACCACGAGCTGGTGCCGTCAGATGGGGTCCAACCTTCCCGTGTTCTTTCAAGCTGTTCAAGGACGTGGCTCATGTCATTCTAACTCACTTCTGCTGAGTCCGAAAAGGCTTCACAGCTAGCAACTCGTAAGTGACCCGGCAAGGGTATCAGCAGCACTGATACAGATGCCACACCGGTGCTGGGTAAACTGACACTTAATCTGAGTACATATTACATTCAGATTTGTAAAATAAAAACGCCTGAAATCACGGGTTTCAAATTAATTATAATTAAACTAATAATCGATATATTAATCTCATTAGTGAGATGTTATCTAGTCATGTTTGACAGAATGGCCATCGTATCAACCGGGCACAGGAAGTGCCTATCTATAGCTAGACCGAGCTATTCCAAGCTGTGCTCTTGACAACCTGCTTCAAATTCAGTTCAAAATTACACAAAGTGACCAGATGAGCATCTTGCTATTATTTTCGGTGTATTCCAGGCAAAAACCACGCTGGGGCAATGCTTCCAAATTCGTCGGCAGCTGCAGGCAGGCCTTAAAGAAAGATCCTTAAAGGGACACCATTCGGGATTATTGTAATTCCCTTTTGGCTGGGCTACCAAAGAAAGCTATTATGCCACTACAGCGGACAATGAATATGGCTGCAAGGCTAGTCTTCAAGTCCCAGTGGTTTGAGCGCGTGTCTCCTTTGCTGAAAGAGCTAGGATGGTTGCCGGTTGAGCAAAGGATGCAGAGCAAAGTTCTTACGCTTACCCACAAGGCCTGCCACGGCTTGGCTCCTTCATACATAGCTGAACTGCTGCATCAGTTTCAGCCTGTTTCCACCCTCAGGTCCTGTGTGGACAATAAATTAGCTGTCCCATTCCTCCGCTTAAAGACAGTTGGCGACAGAAGCTTTAGCTCTTCAGGTCCTAGACTGTGAAACTCGCTTCCACAATTCTTATGCAGAGACAACTACTCTCCTACTGCCGACTATGGCTCATCCTTTTCAGTGGTCGTGAGCTGCTACTTCCAAGCTACTCACTACCTCAACTGCTCTCCTGACTCTGCTATGCTTCCCACTTTCTCTTTGTTGCGTGAGACGAAGTCTGTTGGCTACCGAATGCGTACCGAAAGCCGCTTAGGCTGTGAGTGCGCTATACAAAACTCTCCTGCGTAGCACCCACATGGTCTGTATGACTTTGTGGAGTTACAGACGAAGATACATTACATTACATTCGGGAGATGGTGCCGCTGAAACAAGAGACTTTCACTTGCATTCAGCAGGAGGGCAGCTCACAGGAGGCAGTCTCGTAACTAATAAGGCTCTCAACTAATTAACCCCATAAACAGCAGATGCCCTTTGATGTGTGAGAGAAAGATACAGCAGAGCAGACTGCCGATTGAAATCAGAGTGCCGGGCAGGGCCGATTGCTGGGCATTCGGCAATCGCAGCATCCAACCGTGCCCCAGACAAGCATTCAGTGACTGTACCGTTATGGTTACCCTGCTCGTACGGCAGCTGTTCGGCAAAGGCCTCACAAACACTGACAAACGACAAATATGGCTTCGAACCGGGGCCTCTGGAAACGCAGCAGGGCTGAAACAGCCCAGACGCGACCAGAACATTTAATTAATCGTCTTGCAGGAAATATTTTGCTATTGAAATAATCAAGGGCAGCAAAATTAACAGTCAAGCAAGTGCTGCAAGGTCGGAGTCACAACCGGGCTGCCGAGGAAACCAAATGCACATCCAGTAGTAGGCCGGAGGCACTGGGTGCCGAGAGTCAGCAGCAGCGTCATGTTTGCTGAATGACTTCGTAACACATACCTCTCACCCAAGCACAAGTGTGAACCCTCCCCCACCTGCCTGGCAGAGAGTTTGCACAGGCAAGGCACTGCTAAATCCTGGTGCCGATATCAGAGGCCTCAGCATTGCCGCGACAGTATGGTGCAGTCAGGAGGACACACAGGAGTTGGAGAGGACACACAGGAGACCCGATCGCAATTGCTTCCAGGAAGTTTCACAGTTGATCACGTGGGACACGTTCACTCTCTGAAGAAGGCAGCATGGATAACAGCTGCATGATAGTGGACAGACCATGGGCCAGGGGATACGACACTGCCAGAGCAGTACAACACGGCATCAGGCATGCAAGCTGCCGTGTTGTACTGCAGCTTGCATGCCTGATGGCTGATGCATCGGCCACTGATTGCCCATCTTGCCAATTTCCCTGGCAAGCTCACTAGTACCGAAAGGTGCACAAGCTCCTTGCTGCATGCATTGCACACATTTGCACTTATGTGGCAATAACCTTTCTCAAATCGAATGACGACACAACTAACTTACTAGTTACGAGCAAACCCAGTGTGACTCAGAAACTGGAAAACCTACCCCTTAAAATGGATCGGCAATCGTGCTGACGCTGCTTTACCTAGGACAACCGGCCCAAGCCTTCTGGTCCAGCATCTACACCAATGTAGCTGAGCGCGCTAAGGAACTTGGGATCTATCAGGAACCGAATGCGGATACCAGCCTGGACTAGAATACTGCGTCAAAAATAAGCTTCTTTTGTCAGACTGATGCCAGACTTAATGCCACACTGAGGAGCTTCTTTATGCCAGAATGACTTAATGCCAGACTAGCTTAGACCCTGCAGCTTTCTGCGCCTGTAAGCGTGGCTTCCTGCAAGCCCGGCCGACACCAAGATTAACACACTCGAGTGTCAAACGAAATGCTCCCCCTAGACATTCGGGAGGCACACCGTTGGGCTCCATGTCACTGGCATCTATGAAAAGGTCATTGCGAGGCAACACATTCGATGGGGGCCCGGCAATTAAATGAACCGGCACAGACTCCTGGACGAATCAGTAGATTTATCTCTTTCTCAGAAAGCTGCAGCAAACTTCCAAATCCCCATTACCCGTGTAGCTGCCTTCCTTCTATCTGGGAGGGACAAGCTGTGGAACTTGAAATCAAGCCTGCTCCAATGGAGGTCCGGGGGCGGATTCCTATCGGCATTGAGATGGCATTTAGTAGCATGCGACGAGAGGCATCAGACAGTCTACAAGGCATGTGGCCGTGCGGCCCTCTAGGTGGGATAGGCCTGCTGAAGAAAGTCTGTTAAGCTCAGTGCTACCGATCGAAAGCAAACAAGCAAAGCAAAACAGTGCTGCTGCTGCTGTGAGGGGAAGAGTGGTTCTGAGCTGCTTCTGTGGGAGGGTCATCAGATCCCTGTCAAGGAAAGTGATGCCGGCATCCTGCTGTCTTGGTCAAACACAGGAAATCCGTTCCTGGCACACAGGAAATCAACGCCCCAATGTCAGCACACACATTGCAGGAGCTGCTCCAAAATAAAGAGGGGCAATCAACTGCAGAGCAATCAACTGCATCCGGTGTGGTAGGGTGGGAATGGTCTCGGCCCGGCTTTGCTAGAGGTGCTAGAGGCGTTGTTGCTGATCACAACAAGGTGATCATGCACTCGAACAACACGGAAGACAGAAAAAAACACTCTTCATTCATTGTATCATTTATTGTAAAACAAAACTTCATTTATTGCACATGCATCAAAGGGAGGCTCAGAGCTTTAAGGTCGCACGAGCAGCTCCAACCTCTCGTGACAATAAGTTAGCTGCCTTCGGTTTTCCTTCACTTAACTACACTAGTGATTATATTTAGCCTGTGGGTACTGGACTTCGGAGCTAGCTCCTGGTGTTCTTATTTCTGCTGCTGCTGCAGATTCTGGTGCCGACTTTTCAGCAGTCCCTTGTAGGATCTTTCTCACTTCTAGCTTCCTCATCTGACCTAATTCACAAAGCCTCTTGCCTTTTCATCTTTACTGTGAGCAAAGGAGAGTGCTAGCACTAAAGAATGCACTGCACCTAGCCCAATGAGCTTTGACTGCATGTTGTAGACTACTTACTCTCTAGCATAAGAACAATTTAGTCTTCACGACTTTGTAGGCTTACAGCCAGAAATATGCGTGTTTGTGTGCACACACACGTGTGTGTGTGTGTGTGTGCACGTGTACCTAGCTGAATTTAAGAAAAATACCAGCTGATTTAACAGCCTCTTTTTGTATGGCGACAGAAGAGCCTTGACGGCTATCACCACCGCTTGCAGTGGCGATAAAGGATCGCCCACCACGGATTCGAACCCACGACCTTGGGGCCGATGTCGTGAAAAGCAACCGCCTTACCTAGTGAGCCATTACAACTCACCGAACTGCATACAGGTCTGTGCAAATAACTAAATATACACCTATATCCATATACAGAATAGAACCCTCACAGTCTGTAAGCCGGCTTGGTGCCAACTGACAACGGTGGCACTTCACTTGAGCACTCAGCAGCAACGGCTTCGAACACAAGCGTGTGAGTAGTCCATGTCACACTCAGAACTTGGCCAAGTTGACAGTGGCATGCCATGGCTTATTGATGAAGAGCTCTACCACATTCACACCGGGTGCACGACACATACACACGAGCAGAGACGCCTGTCCACATGCCCTTGCACACATTCAACATGCACACAGTTCAGCTGTGTTACTGTAGTGTGCATTTACCGATTTTTATAATAATTAACTGTATGTATATATATATATATATATTAATATATATATATATATATATATATATATATATATATATATATATATATATATATATATATATATATATATATATATATATATATATAAATATATATATATATATATATATTAGGCATACATATATTAAATCGCTTGAATGAAGCTGCCCGGAGGATCCATTTTGGATAGCTCCTCATTCGGTACGCTCATGTACAGGTAAGCCTAAACATTCGCTGTGAAAATATTCTCCGACGATTGCAGGTTGTAGCTCGATGTCAGCAATTACTGATGTAAGAGCTCCACAATTAGTGGAGCACATTTCTGCATTCCCTTTCCACATTCTCCGGAGAGGAAAGTCGAACCCAACCCACCTAAAGCGGGCTAAAGTTGAATGCCTGAGCAAGGTCAGCCCCCTCTCGCCAATCCTGGGAGCATCCGGTGCCTGAGGCAAGGCACAAGGTGCTCGCTCTTCTCGATCCAGGTCGCGGGTTCGTGTCCTGCACTGGGCGATCGATCCTACATTGCCCCCTGCAAGCAGCAGTGATTTGGCCATGAAGGCTCTTTTGCCGCTATTTGAATGAGGCTGTTAAATCAGCTAACCTTCAACTTTTACTTTATCGCCAGTGAGAAGATAGAAAGCCCAGCGAGCTTAGCGCTACTCTTTTCATGTCAAGGCTCGGCACGCACGTCAAAGCAACCCTTGCATGCAGCAGCAGCGGCGGCAGCAGCAGCAGCAGCAGCAACAGCAGCGGCGGCAGCAGCAGTGGCAAGCAGACAGCTCACCCGGGCTTCCCACTCCATGCCTATTAATGCGATAATGAAGAGCAGTGTAACCGCCATCACCCCTATGATTCGCACATCGTTGTCCGAGTCGATTAATGTGATGCCGTGCTCCTACAACGAAAGTGTACACGTGTATGCACACCGGTTGCGGACGACCAAAGTAGGATAGTTTGACAGGCAGGCGTCACTTAGGCGAGGCAGCAAGTCCAGCAGCTCACCAACCTGGAGAATGTCGCGCAGCGTCTCGGCGAAGCCGACCACGTGCATGGCGACTGCCACTGCGTTGGCAAAGGAGAAGACGATGCCGATGGCGGCGCCAAACTCTGGCCCCATACTTCGAGATATCATGTAGTAAGTGCCACCTGCAATTGTTGCACACCAGCACCACTGCTGCCTCTGCTGCAGTGCCCTGAGCCCCAGGCTACTCATGACATACAGCCACTATCTGTGTGTCTTACCTCCCTTTACCTCACCATTGGTGCAGATGGCCGACATGGACAATGTGGTCACCGTGGTCACGAGTGTGGCCAGCAAGATGATGGCCGTGGCCAGGCCTATACCTGCTTGCCCTGTCACCCACGACAAGCGCAGGAACAGCATCACACCCCAGATGTTCAAGAGGCATCGCATCTGAAAGCGAACGCCGTGCGATGCAGACCACAGGCGCAGAGTTTCGAGACCTGGCTGCTTTCCACTAGTGTGAAAACATGAATTTGAGGCAGTGGGTGTACCGAACAGTTGGTGCTAGGTGGTCAAGGTGCTAGACGATTTGCAATCTAAGCAATGCATCGCTATGTTCACAAACCGAGAAACCCAGCCAAGCACCTATGGGAGGAGAACACTGCCAACGCACTGCCAACGCGAAAAGGGAAGGCCAATCGAGCCAGGCTTGGCCTTGAACTTGATTCAGACAAAGACTGACTTGTGCAGTGGCCTCGACTCGTGCGACCTGTCTGTTAAACAGACAGCCATTGCCGAGCTCAGCAGCCGGAGGCCTACGGCCGAGAGCTCGAGGCAGCAGCAGCCACGCGACCGGTTGAAGCCACCCAAAACAGAACCAAACAAGAGTGGAGCCGACAGATAGTGCCCGACAGACAGCTTTGGCAGACCGAATCCGGCGCTTGCCATCAGCCGGAGGCGCTGGATTTGGTCAGTCGGGCGATTCGGCGATGGGCCTGCCACAACGAAAGCTGTTAGCGCACAACTGACCAACTCTCCACGGTTGGCTTAGAATTGGCACTAGTCGTGGGGAAAAACTCCATTGATGAATGGTAGGCACATGGGACATAGAGTGGAACACTGCCTGTAAGAACTATGAAATGGAATGTGTGTCTCCTGCTGTAACTCCTCCACAAAGCCACAAAGACTATGCAAGTGTAAGGCAGTAGAGTTTTCTGTAGCAAGCAGCATGCAGTTTGCATTCGGAAGCCAACAGACTTTATCACATGCAAAAAAAGAGAAAATGGGAAGTATTGCCGGGTCAGGAGGGCAGTTGAGAGAGTGAGACGCATGGAAGTAGCAGCTCAGGACGGCTGAAATGGATATGCTATAGTCAGCAGTAGGAGAGTAGATGTCGTTCCATAAGAATTGCAGAGCAAAAAGCTTTTGTCAATAACGACCTTTAAGTAAAAAAAAATCCTAGCTGATTAAACAGCCTCTTTTTGTATAGCGACAGAAGAGCCTTTACGGCTATCACCACCGCTTGCAGTGGTGATAAAGAATCGCCCACCGAAGGAATCGAACCCTGCGACCTCGGGACCGAGGTCGTGAAAGCAACCGCCTAATCTAGTGTGCCATCACGGCTCACCAAAAGATATTTGTCAGAAGTAGAGGAATGGTATGCAAAAGATAGCAAGTAGCAAATAAGGCTCAATACGACTACTCCATATGCAAATGTGCACATCAGCTAGCATTAATCTGATTAATGTGTGGGGGGGGGTAGGGGGCATGAGTGTATTAATCTGACGATGCCTGCATGACACATTTTCCGTGTAAGACAACGAGGCATCACCTGTCGTGGCATGTATATGCACTAGCAGATTGTGTAAGCTGTTTGTTTAGAAAGTTCAGTGGGACTGGTCCAGTATTATGGGGATGCTGGTGCTTTTCTTTCAGTAAGTGACCAGTCGAACACATATTGAGATATATAGGGCTCACGGAGTTATGCGGGCTGCCAAAATATGTCTACAAGATAGTTAAGATGAATATGTCACAAAGTTCAACAAGTTAGGACACAAGTCGCATACGATGCAGAGATCAGTACGTACGTTACTTGTAGATATTTTGCTTTAGGTTTACTTCCAGGTTAGACATGGCTTTTGTCTAATCGTTTTTAATGCTTTCCTTGCTACGTCGAAATCGTGTAAACCAGATCCATTATTAACATGTTTTTGTAAGGGTACCCTAAGCAATGAATCTGTTGTTGAACCAACCTCGGTATTTTCGCAACATTTCCCCTTAAGCAGGCCCTTATTTGACAATATTAATAATAATAATAATACATTTATATAGTGCCCTCAGAGAACCTAATCTGGTTTGGCCCGCTGGTTAAGGAATTCACCCCAACCAAGGTCTGGCCGAGGTTGTGGGCTCGAGCCCCTTGGCATATGTGAAGAGCCTGAATAGAGATTAAGTTCTCTTTGGGTGCTATATAAATGAATTATATTTAATCTCTTTCGAGGTACGTTACATATGCTGTAAAGGAAGAATGAGCATATGGTTAGTGGTAACATGCACAGTGCCAAAATGCATAATGCAGATAAGCCAGATAGCCTTCTTGCATCTCTCGATAGCGTATTGACAGGTGACTACCGGTCCATGTCTAGAGCACAGATAGCATACCAGTGCAACGTCTTGTCAGCCCATTATACGGCCCCTAGCCATTAGAATGACTAAAATAATTGTTATTCACGTGGATCATTATTAAGTTACACTCTGACAAAAAATTGAAGCTTTCCATATGATGCAAGCATGATGGTACTGTCTATATGCACGAATAGCAGCAAGGCCAGCTTCCATCATGCATACCAACGTTCTGGTCAGCCAACGTGCTGAGCACACACACACACACACACACACACACACACACACACACACGCACGTGCACGCACGCGCACGCACACTTTGCACAGCTCGAGCTCTCTGCCAACTTACCAGTACACCCTGGATCCAGCCGAACTTTAGCACTGATTTTACTTCCTTTTGTAGCTCTGCCTTGGCTCCGGCTTCAACCAATGGCTTGGTCTCATCCTTCAATGAGTCGGCAGCAGAAGCAATTATAAATCAGCTTTCAGCTTCTGCCAAGAAGTAGCTGCAGAAACATATGCATGCTATAGATTGCACATACATCATAACTTTGCTCTTCCAGCTACCAATTGCTAGCTCAGTGAGTATGATATGTATGCATTTGGTGTAATGGGAACCAAAAGCCCTCCCGCCCAGATGCTTACACATTATCAATCATACAAAAATCATAGCGTAATATGCAATGCACCTGTGACCTGTCGCTGGATTCGTTTCATTTGATGGTACTGATACAAGTATGGGATCGTATTTATACGACATGGCGGTCTTCAGTTTTTATTTCCCGATGTGAAATTTGCTGATCTAGGCCAATCTGCACCAATGGCGTGGCAATGGAGGAGTATGGCTTAGGAGTTCAAAGCAATTTGCATATTTTCTATCAAATTGCAGATGAAGGGAGGTTACCGTGACACCAGTGCAAGCCACAAGCAATGGCATATACAAAATTGATGAGCACAGCCTAATACATAATTGAAATCCGACGATTTGCACATCAACCGCTCATGTAAATACGTACAAACGCCCAAGTGTGCAAACATGTGCCCACAGCTTGCCAATGCACATGTATGCTCGTGCTTGCACACACACATTCATACAGACACACACACACACACACACACACACACACACACACACACACACACTAACACACACAAATACGTTTGCCGAAAGGTCATGCGATCTTGCTAATATGCCTGTGCAGTATGCTCATCGTAGTAACATCTTTTACAGACAGATGAATGCAGCTGGTGCAAAAGCTCTGCACCAGCTGCATTCATAAAAAGAAAAGAAAAACTTCATGTAGGCTGATTCAAAAGCCTAATTTATACTATGCACCAGGAGAGCCTTGGCTGCTATGACTCCACTTGTAGTGAAATATTGCTTATTGTAGGACTCGAACCCACGACCCGAGTGGTGGAGTGTGTGTACCAAACCCCTGGACTAAAACGGCCACTTGCTAGTTGTATAGCCACATTCACAGTTGGGCGCAATGTAAAGACTTGTGATGAATGCACGGAAAACATGAACAGTGACAAGCAAGAGATCGATAGCCGAAGCATGAGGAGGATGGTCAGCTAGCAATATGCTGAGTCTCACGAGTCTATTTGCTATTATGTCGGTTGCTGCTGCTGCATCTGCGGAGTTAACACTCTAGCAGCAAGCCACCTTCCCACTGCTGCTGCTGGCACTGCAGTTGCCTCCTTCACAGCTACAGTCGAACCTCGTTTATCGTGGTTAATTCGTTCCAGACTCTACCGTGATACATGAATTTCAGCAAAGTAGGATTCTTTATTTATAAATCAAATATTTTTATAGTTAGAGCATAAAAGACCTGTTTATCACAATTTAAATGCAGTTTTTAACATTATTAGAGCCCCCTGGACATGAAATAACACCCCTTTAGTCACCATTACACTCGTATTACCAAATATATTAGACGAGATAAGAGAAAATAAAACACAATAGACGTTACAAACATATTATTATTATTCTTGTACATTTAATTGCATACAAAACTCTTACGCACGAACACCAAGCTATAAAAATAGTGCATTTAGTGATGAAGCGATTAAGATGAAGATATGTCCAGCACAGCAAAGAAGAGCAAGGTTACTGCTCCTCTGAAGGCCCGACTTCAGTAGAAGAGTCTTCAAGTAGTGCAGTACCTTCAACAGATGCGTCGTCGTCTTATTCCGCGGTCCATACATACAGTAATTTTAATTGTAGTTGTAATGCTGGGGTGTATAATTGACTTGGACAAACGAGCAAGCTGTATCATTTTCACTATCTGATCAACATTTTAATGAATATACACATATTTCAAAAAACCGTAATAGAGTGAGGCCAAGACAGTAGAAGCGCAAGGGACGGCTGTACTTCGTGCATGCATCACTTCAGCACCTCTCCCTTCCTAGCTTGATACTTGATACTTTGACCTCGCCAGCAGCAACATGGCCAACAGTAGCAGCACTTTCAGCTGACTGCGGTCCTCAGAAGCCTCCGAAAGAATTTCTAATAAGAAGCCAACTCATCTCCGTCCTTAACTACCCGTTATCCCATAAAACACGCAATAGCTGCGGCATCACCAAGGCAGGACATGGTGGTGAGGGCCCGCTCAGGGATATTGGACTGATTGCATTTCCCGACGAGTGCTGCTATTTCCACTCTATTTGGTGGAGAAGACCAGTTAGGCCTTTTCCTTATATGAGTCTCACCCTTGTCGATTGGGGAGCAAGAAAGAGGGAGCAAAAACGCACTGATAAAAGGGTTTGGTTTGAGGTTTGATCGACAGACAGGCAGGATGGGTCCTATGGAAGACTCATGCTATAAGAATGCAGCCACAGTCAAACGAATATAACATTGACATGCATTAATGTCCTAATGAAGCTGTCAGTACAGAGAAAAACCCAGGCATATGTTCGTTAGATGCCTGTGCCTGATCTTTAACTGGTGCATATCGCTATTGCAAGTAATCTCTCTCTGTCTCTCTCTGTGTCTCTCTCTCTCTCTGTGTCTGTCTCTCTGTCTCTCTCTCTGTCTCTGTCTCTCTCTGTCTCTGTCTCTCTCTCTGTCTCTCTCTCTCTCTCTCTCTCTCTCTCTCTCTCTCTCTCTCTCTCTCTCTCTCTCTCTCTCTCTCTCTCTCTCTCTCTCTCTCTCTCTCTCTCTCTCTCTCTCTCTCTCTCTCTCTCTCTCTCTCTCTCTCTCTCTCTCTCTCTCTCTCTCTCTCTCTCTCTCTCTCTCTCTCTCTCTCTCTCAACCACCCAGCTAAATTCTTGAGGTGGGTATGGCCAAACCACAAAATGTAAGCTTCATGCAGCAGCCATCCCATAGTAGTTAAAGGAACCGTGTTTCATACCAGGGGTGAAGCTAAACAGTGCTACAGCTGCCCAGTCCTATTGAGTTCAGGGCAGATGAGGTCAGCCCCGATTGGTTTACCAAGGGCAGCTGACTAGGATGAACTCATGAGTGATCTACAGTATCAGTTCAGCCTCAATCCCCAACAAAGCCCACGAGTGTTGTGGGGGTTACGATTCTAAGCAACCTCGCCATGAACATGTACATTCACAGAATGCTGCCATGAGGGGTAGGCCAGCGAGGGAGGAGGCAAGACTCGGCATTTGCCACAGGCAGCCACTCATCAGCAGGCTGAAGGGGTGTGCCGGATGCCCAGGCAGCAGACACCCCTCCAGGTTCTTACAAGGGGGCAGTGCTTGTTGGCCCCTTTCCTATATCTATGTCATCAATAGCCTGAAGACACATGGAAGGTTATCGACACCATTTTATCAACACTTCCAATTGACAACAGACTTGCTTCAGACAGGTTGGGGTTGGGGACTCGGCAACTTTTGTAATGCATTGGCAAACCGAATGCTGGAACTTCAGCTATGAGCATCACGAAGGAAGATGAAGGCTGTTTAGAATAAACAGCCATGTGTGGGGGAGTATGCACAGAAAGATCACGACACCCAAGATCTGCCCTTGTTTGACCCAGGAGTTAAGGTGCACGCCTTTAACAACCGAGGTGGATTTGAACCATGTGGCATATGTGAAGTGCCTGGATAAAGATTCCGGTTTTATAGAGTGCTATACAAATGAATTATATTTATCCTTCAGGATTGATTCAGCCAGTGGTCTCGTACGTGTGCCCTTGTAGAGCTGACAGGCATGTACACTGCCAGCAATCCTACACAGGCAAGTTGCTGTAAGCCCTTCGAAGCCCACCATTCACCACGGTCAGCCATTAGTGATCGAGTGCAGTCCTGATTGGCAGCAATTTTCCAGATGTTGCTTTAACTTGCACCTGGCTCATTGCTTCCTTGCAGCATACGTTAAGTGTCTAGAAAGAGATCAAGTACTCTGAGGGTGCTACACAAATGTACTTGTATTATTATTATTATGATTATGTACACAACATGTCATATTAGCCAAAAAAGGCATAGTAGCATGTGCTAAAGCCTGCCGAGCTCGATCGTGGCTGTCTAACAAAGACCAGTCAGCGTATGCAGCACTTTTGTAGATGTCCCAGGGCTAGTTTGAGCAAGAAAATCCTGACCTAATGTAAGTGCGGAACATTTCTCGGGAATATTGAGTTATGTGGAGTTTCCCAGCTAGTTTATCTAAATCTCCCAATAGTATTTGCCATCATTGGTCACAAGACCTTGTTGAGCACCTATCGGCTCAGCTGACAGAGCATCACTGCCATGCCCTGCAATGGTTGATGTCCTACATCAGTAGGCAGTTTTAGAGAATTGATATGAACAGCTCCCGCAGTCATCGGTAGAGCCTTTAAAGTATGAGCCAGCACAGGGATTTGTTCCACGTACAATTATTTTCCAACTCATACCCTCCCTCTTCGTAAAGTATTTGCAGAATGCAGTCTTGGCATTCATTTCTATGCTGGTGGCACATAGTGGTGACCCTGAATTGATCCCCTGCTGCTGTCCTGCATCTCCAAGTCTCTTAACTCCCCTACACCTTGTATTGCCGATATTCACTCTTGGATGGCAGCAAACTTTCTCAAATTGAATGAAGATAAAACCCGTTTACTAGCTGTGAGGAAAACTAGAGTCACTCCAATACTGGAAAGCACAGCCCGCAAATTTTGTAAGGCAATGTCTGCCTTCGTTCAAAGTGCTTACACAAGAATACCACAGCCAAGTTGAATCAAGCATTTGTGACATCCAATCTATACTGTAACTAGATCAATCTAGACATATGTAACTCACTACTCGCACGTCGTCCTGCCTACACAATAAGGCCTTCCGGTTGGTGGAAAACTCTGCCGATGGGCCGTGGCAGCAGCTGGTGTAACTCTCATCGAACCTAGTACGCAGCAAGCCCTGGCGCCCTGACACCAGGGCAAGGTCAGCTCTGGGGGAAACACAAACCGGACCAAAGAAGCCACGAAACTAAAAGACAGAATGACCCACTTCCTCACGAAAGAAGGCAACACAAGTCGCAAGCAAAGAGGATGCTGCAATTTCCAAGCGCTTTGATGTCCTCAAGAGAAGGGATGAAAAGGACGGCAGAGTGGCAGAGATAAATGATGACCCAATGCTCGTGTAGCCAGTCAAGAATGCTCAAGCCCCCTGTGGAGAACCAAAGTAGATATATTATAAATAAGACCGCAGCATCTGTGCAGGTCAGAGCTGTGCCCAGCGTGTCAGCAATAGGCACTTGATTGTTGAGCAGTGTGCGGCTACCAGAGGCCAACGCATGCTATCTTATCCACATAAACCTGCTGGCAATCGGCTGGCATATTGCACTACAGGAAGTCCGTGGAATGATCATATCCATGATTCAAAAGATTAATGTCTAGGATGCCAAGCAGTTTCTACATGCCCCTCCTTCCCTCCCCCAAAAAATAAAAAGCAGCACCAAGGTTGCTCTCTCTCTCTCTCTCTCTCGCTCTCTCTCTCTCTCTCTCTCTCTCTCTCTCTCTCTCTCTCTCTCTCTCTCCCCACTCACAGCCAGCCTGTCGTCGGCACTTAGGCATGCTGACTGTGGCTTTCTGAGAACCTGCCGACCATCAGCATAACAGATTGAACAGGCAAACCGTGTTTCTTTTGTCGGCTGATCGAGGTTATGAGCATTGCACCTGTGACAAAACACGAACACTAGCCACCCGGCTCCTCCGGCAAGCAGCAGGTGGCGCTGCCGAACCAGCACCGACCGACTTCTGCTTCTTGGGGTGGCACTGGCTCTTCAACGGATGCGGGCCAATGCCTGCGGCTATGGCAGCATCACCGAACCCACGAACGTCTTTTGATGCTTTTCCCCTTTGCCATTCCTTCCTCATTTGCCAGAGACGACTGTGCAGCAAGCAGTTCTTGGCAGCGGTTGCCAGGCCGTGAAAGATGCTTCCGCTGCATGTCAGGACAGCAGCCGGTAGCTCTCGCTCCAGAGTCAGTACCGAAACCGTCGGCACCGACATCGGCATTCCAGTAGGCCCTCGGCAGGGCTCGCTGTCTTATTGCTCTGACAGGAAGAGATGCAAGTGCAGGAGTGCAGAAGTCTAATCGGGATCTCACCACTGCATGGACCAGCTTGGCTGTGGATTTTTTGCAATGGCACTCAGCTGAAAGTATGCAGACCTGACTGTGGGGCGGAAACCCGGTCAAGGTCATTGCTGCAATTCTCCCTGCCAGGGCTAGTTGCTCGGCACACCTGTACACCTGTGTGTAACCGCCAGACAGCCGGCGATTTTTTTTCGGCATGCCACAAGCTGCTGGCTCAGCAGAAACTCTCAGGGTAGCAAATTTCCTTTTGGTAGCACACTCTGCTGCTAGAGCAGCAGCAGTTGCAGCAGCAGCTGCTGCTGCAACTGCTGCCAATTCACGGCTTTTCTTTCTTTGCTATTGCCTAGTTATTGTGCTGGTCAAAGTCTACCCGATGACATGAGCCAGCTTGCCCAGCGAGCGCAGCAAGCACACTTGTCACTGTGCAGTCAGTCCAGGTATGTGTGCAAGTACACAGGATTCGACTAATGTACAAGCTGCTCTGCTGCTGCCTGACATTGACAGCTCTGGTCTAGACTTGCCTGTGTGCTGGGCTACTAGTGCCACCTCTCTTTGGCCTGCTCTATCGTCAACAGCGCAAGTGCTTGCAAACTGCCCACGGTTGCATACGCACGCACACACGCACACGCACACACACACGCACGCACACACACCTGTGCATGCGTGAACACACACGCGCGCACGCACACACGCCTGTGCGCGCACACACACGCACACATTTTTCAGCTATTCGGCAGCTAAATGTCACCGAGGACCGATCTGGCTAAAAATCAACAGTCAGCACCCATGCAGCATTTTCTGAAAGCTTAGCTGACCGAGCATCTTTCACACTGTCGAGCACAGACCGATCAACTGTTTTTCATCTTATTATCTATAGATCCTACATACAAGGTGCTGAGAATAAGAAACCTTAACAGCATCGAGAAATTGCATGATGGCCATCAATGTTCACCCAGCCAGCTGCTAAGATACGAGCAGTGTTGCTGCAAAGGCAAATTACTGCAAATCATTCATTTGAGGACCCCTTCCACACAAATCGGACTCAGTTGTCTGTCAGTACCACTCACAACCAGATGCTTAAATAAGAGTACGCTTGGCATCGAAACGTGAGGTCGTACGTCGGTAGGCGGGCCCCATAGGCCTCTGGTCAATGACTTGGATATAAAATTTCCTCGAGATGCAATAATAATAATATAATAAAAATTTACATTTGTACAGCATCCTTAGATATCTGAATCTCTTTCTAGGGAATTTACAGATGCTGTAGAGAAAGTATTGCCAAATGATTGGTGGTAACATCTGCAAGCAGCTCGAACAGTGTAAGCAAGTACAAGCACACGAAGGGCGAATCATAACGATACACCAAATGCTGCCATAAACACGTTCGTGTTAGCAATAGCAAGCGATAAAATATCTAATGAATTTAACCAGTCTTGAAGCAGCGTAGCGATCAGCGATAGTCAAAGATAGACAATGATATTGAAGAATCCCACCCCGGGTATCGCAGCTTCTGAAGTGCTGACATAGGCAGTGGGAATTAAGGCAGAACCCCAGTACCCACACTCCGTGCTAATGAACAAAATGCACGACGCTAAGTCGGGGGCCAGCAGCAAGCTCAAGTAGCCGCATTCGGCAACCCGGTAATTTTTATAGATGCCTACTTCACTAGCCATCTCGCCACTGCGCTTTACATCTCACAGCATACAGCTAAAGGTTACAAAGAAAACGATTCGAAATTGACTTTACCCCTCGGAGTTGAGCCAAAGTTGGTCTTTTAAATTTGTTTTCGACGGATCCCGAGTTCCGATAAAAGTCGATATGAGGCAGTGCTTCGTTTGTGTTCCTTCCGAATGTGCGGAGATTGTGAGTGTTGTCGAAGAAGTGTGAAGTCCCTTGGCCTCTATTCGCATGCGGGCTAAGGCTGTCCGGGTCCGCGGCCTCCTCATAATGAACCACATTTACTTTGAAACGGCCCTTCTCCTTAGGATCGCGAGTAGAAGTCTTCTTCATTTCCACTTCCTCTGCCATTGTCTCTAGGCCGCTCGCATCCATTACGCTAGAAGATTCACCATCGAGTAACAGCAGCTCACCTGGGTTCGGCAGGCAGTCTGCTAACCTAAACCGCCAATGGGTGGACGACCTTGACCGATAGAGACTCGGATTGTTTAGAGGTTCGCTGGTGATCCCCTGGGTCTTGACGCTACCGAAGCTCGTACGTATGTGTATGTAAGCTCTGTTTATCCCGTGACCGCCCGACTTATTAGCTCAGCTCTGTCGTCCGTTCTTTTTGTTTAGAGAGAATTGTTACTTATATTAGGGTCCTGCTGAACTTGTGTACGGCATTCTTATCAACCGAAGTCAAGTGCGCTAAAGATCTCCTTCGGCGAAGACTAGTGCCTGTATAGTATATTCTGAACGGCTATAGCGATTGGGTTACCCGTGCTGGCATCGCATTTCGGAAGATTCTGGGTCAATGCTGAGGATACACTGCAATACAAGCCTTAGCGGCAGCGTCAAGAGTGCGTCCGGATCGTGAAAGCTGTGGCGGTCTACCAAGAACTGCCACCCAAGTAAATTCGCTTGAAATATAGATACTTCACTTTACGAAAAGATATTTATCTTTTACATAACATGTGGTTGGTGCAGCTTAATCCTTGTCATTGCCGACGCCCGACTGGAAAAATCAATCGGTCACACGAGCCCCAATTAAGCACTGTCGGTGACTGGCGTACTGGTTGGTTTGCTGCTTATAGTTTCCGGCCGTGTTGTGCTGTTTCACACGCGCGACGTTCTAGTTATATTCGTGCTGTCTAATTTATGTCTCACGTGTGCTGCCCCGCTAAGGTGCGCGGTCGTATGGGTCACTGGGTGACCTGACCTAATGTGGCTCGTTCATGCTTTAGTGTCAACCGTACGACCGGACCCTGTGATATTAATTTATGGCCGCTATCATTTGATGAGAATGCGGATACAAGGGTCGAGGCAGCAGGGTTAGGGAATTTTGAGAAAGTCTGCTGACCATAGTGCGGCGTGCTGAAAATTTGCCGCTGTGGCCTTATTGAACGAGCACCGTTTACCGGATCGTTTCGACTCGAGTGATGTCGCTTATGGCGGGGGGAGCGTGCAACAAGGAGATGCTTATTCTATCGTGAAGTTAAACACTTAATATGCTCAGCTATCCTTGTTCAGTCGTAATTGTGGAAGGTTTGAAAAATACTTTTATTTTAGGAGCTGCGTATATGAGCACATCGGAACCAGCGCCAGCGTATAGCCGCGTAGTGCTCTTAACGGTATATGCCGTACTTTTGCTGCGCGACCGCAAATGTCTGCTATCTCGAGCAGTACTTCCGGCTTGATCGAGTTTAACGGTCAGCATAGTTTGTGGTGGTGCAGCAAGGACGGTAAGAATCCGCTTATAACCTATGAGTTTAACCAGCAGTTTTAACCAGAGAAGTCGACGATTCTTTTAAGGCAAGACAGGGTAAAGGGAAGAAAGAACTCAAACGGCACGCTCTGGGGCAGTGGGGACGTTATTTACGTTTTGGAAGTTTTCTTTTTACTCGCTCAGCTTTTTCAAGGTACTGAATAATCCTTGCGTTGCTTGGCTGCATCTAACCGAACCGTTTCACGGGAGAAGCCGTTTTTTATCAGCTCTCCTACACGATTGCTTTAATAACAGAATGCATTAGATGGCTGCCGATATTATCAACTGCCTACACGGATAGGCGTACTGTGCGTTCTCGAGTTTCTGTATCGTACAGTGTGGTTTTTGGCTAGTGCAGATGTAAAAAAATGAAGGATCTTATTATCTTCCTGATCAATAATATTTTGAGTCTGCTCATTCATAGATTTAGTCAAGTTGCTGCCCCTATAACGATTTCAAAGGCGGCTCGGTAATCGTAACCGGTCGGCTCAGATAATTTTACTCAAATAAAGATTTGATGCCGGCTTGACTATCATAGTATTGACCTGCAAACATTGCATTTCAACAACTTCTTAAGCGGTGAAATCCCCGAAGCTGTCTGGCACTTGACCGTTTGTTGTGGTCAATACAGCGATCAGACACAGTCAGCGTCAAAATCGTGCTGGAACGTGGGAGTTATAAGTCTCTTCTGATGTGCGGAGAAGCTGTATAACTTTTCTGCATATAGACGGCTGGGACTTTTCTTCTAGCCTGCGTACGTGCTCTGACCGGCGCTACAAGGTATGCAGCCGCTTAAGCAAAGCTTTTAGCCTGCTGAGTGCTCTAGACCTAAACGGATAGTTCAGTGCCATTCAGCCGATCCAGCAAAGTCTGGCCACATCAGAGTAGTTAGTGTTGACGCTCTTTTCCCTTCGGCTTGTCAGACGAGTTCATGGCCATCTCATTCGGCTTGTCAGACGTGAGTAGCTATGAGCCTCGTAGTAGCTTTGGCCTGTACTCCACACCACATCAGGTCGATGCAGCGATTATCCGTCCGTCGAATAAAATATAATAAGCAATAAAATATATAAATAATAATATAATAATAATTATAATATAATATAATAATATAATAATATTATTATAATAAAAATAATGATAAAAAATGTGCTTGAAAAACATGCCACGAAATTCTCCTCTGGCCATCAGGCAAAGCTATAGGGATAAAAACTGCACATGTTGCACCGACAAACGGAGCGCATATCAACGTCCTGCAGTGGATCTCCGATTCTGATCCCACTACAGTGAGCAGTGTTTTTTTACCGAAAAGCGTCAGCGAGATAACAGAAGGAACCCGAGCTGTGCTCCAAATAAACTAGCTCATGAGAGTTATCGAGTTCCAAAAATATGGAGCCACGCTGGAGTCTGACGGTATCTGAGTGACGCTGTTTGCTGCTACTTTGGCAAGATGCTGGGTCTTGCATTGGTTATATCCCAGCAGGCGATTGCCTGAATTCCGCAGAAGCGACAGGCGGTAAGCTATCAGTACTCGTTATGATGGAACGTGATATGATGATATGATAGCTCAGCTCTGTCGTCCGTTCTTTTTGTTTAGAGAGAATTGTTACTTATACTAGGGTCCTGCTGAACTTGTGTACGGCATTCTTATCAACCGAAGTCAAGTGCGCTAAAGATCTCCTTCGGCGAAATAGTAATAATAAGTAATAAGTAATAATATAAATAAGTAATAATAAGAAATAGTATAGAGTAAGCTATCAGTACTCGTTACGATGGAACGTTCGGCATACTTCGATTTTTTCCAGTAATCCTGGGGATCGTGGCCGAGCATGCAGTTTTCACTGCTGACACCAAGACAGGAATTTTGCACTAGTCTCTCACTCGCTCTCATATATATATATATATATATATATATATATATATATATATATCTCGATTCTTTGTGCAGAAGATAGACAAAATCAGGGAATCCATCCCTGCGATGACAACCTTCCCACTAGAATGCTGTTCCTCGGTTCCTGGCTGCGCCTCAATGTCTGCATTTAAACAGGTCACTAGTGATGTAGTCCTAAAGCTCGTATCTCAATCAAAGAAGACAACAAGTCCACTGGACCCTATTCCCACTGTCCTGCTCCTACGTTGCATTGATCTGCTGCTGCCATGCATAACCAAAATCATTAATATGTCATTAGCCTCAGGTCAGGTCCCAGCACCTTTCAAAAAAGCTGTAGTC
Source organism: Cristatella mucedo (assembly GCA_009760855.2). NCBI lineage: Eukaryota > Metazoa > Bryozoa > Phylactolaemata > Cristatellidae > Cristatella > Cristatella mucedo. The sequence continues at coordinate 4,470,377 of WPIO01000023.1, read as the reverse complement.
AGGCCACTTCTCAAGAAAGCTACACTAGACCAAGAGAACTTAAGCAACTACCGCCCAGTTTCCCTTCTACCATTCCTATCAAAGACACTGGAACGGGTCGTGGCAGACCAGCTGAACTCGTATATCGAAAACCTCACACCTTGCTAGTAAGTTCCAGTCTGGCTTTAGAGCTAATCACTCCACAGAGTCAGCATTGCTTCGGGTATACAACGACCTACTTAGGAATGCAGACATGGGTAGAGTGTCTTCTTGTTTTGCTCGATCTTTCGGCAGCTTTTGATACCATCGATCACAAAGTACTTCTAGAGCGCCTCTCATCTCGCCTGGGCATCACTGGCACTGCTCTGCAGTGGTTCAGGTCCTATCTCAGTGGGAGACTCCAGAGTGTTGACGTGAATGGACAAAGATCATCTGTAGTACCTCTAAAATATGGAGTACCTCAGGGCTCTGTGCTAGGTCCGGTCCTTTTCACCGTTTATACTCTCCCTCTCGCTGATGTGATTGCCAAGCACAATCTAGGCTTTCACTTCTATGCGGATGACACTCAGTTGTACCTTTGCTTTGATCCCTCCCAGCCTTCGAGCACCTCAAATTCTCTCAACTCACTTGCTGCATGCATTGATGACATCCGATCATGGATGGCAGCAAATTTTCTAAAACTAAACGATGATAAAACTGACTTACTAGTTATGGGCAAACCTAGTGTTATTCAGAAATTGGAAAGGCTGACTTTCAAAATTGGCTCTGCCAGCATATCTCCAGTTGCATCAGCTCGAAATCTAGGTGTCATATTCCAAAGCGACCTCTCGTTAGACGACCACATCAGCTCCACAGTCAAATCAGCCTATTTTCAGCTTCATAACATTGCTAAAATTAGGGCTTGTTTAGATAAGGATACCACGTCCAAGTTGGTCCGTGCATTCGTGACATCTCGTCTCGACTTCTGCAACTCACTGCTTACTGGCCTACCAGCATGTGCGATCAGGCGATTGCAGCTGGTGCAAAACTCTGCAGCTAGGCTTGTCTGTCGTGAGCGTCGCAGTTGCCACATTACTCCACTTCTCGCCGACCTGCACTGGTTACCAGTCAAGCAACGGATTGACTTCAAGGTTTTGTCGCTCACTTTTAGGTCTCTTCATTCTATGGCTCCAGCCTATCTTTCAGATATACTACCCCATCAGGCAAAGCATCGTACCACTCGCTTTTCGGAATCCAACAGTCTAGAAATACCTCGTACAAACCTTAAATCCTTTGGAGACCGTGCATTTAGCTCGTATGCTCCCACAGCCTGGAACTCCCTACCGACCTGCATCAGAACATCCCCTGACCTGACCACATTTAAAAGAAACTTAAAAACATACCTATTTAGGACAGCATTTAGTGGGTCCTTGTGATTCGTCCTCGATGTGCTTATGCGTGCTGACACTGTTCATGCTGCCACTAACCACATTTGCATGCTGACCCAGTGCATGTAACCCCTAACCATGTTATTCATTTTGTTTGTTTTTCAAGCATGATTTTACTTACTATTCTATTGCGTATCACTTTGCAGCAAATGTAAAGCGCCTAGAAAGAGATTAAGTTCTCTGAGGGTGCTTTATCAAGTGCAATATTATTATTATTATATATATATCCCTCGCTATATATCTTTTAAGTCTACTTCATCTTCTCCACTCTACCGACTAGTCTTTTCTAGTCGATCTTTGGCTACTGGGTCTCATCCCGGCCACTTTAGCTACTAGGTCTTATTATTCCGACTGTAAAATGCTCACACTTCACGACCTAGGTTCGAGTCCTGTAGCAAACAACTCTTTAAATGTCTATCGCATGCATCGTATGTTTATCGCTGGAAATTAATGATAAATATTTATTCAGCTTTTGACCCAACATCCTTCAAAGAGGCTGCTGTCAAGTTACTCCTAAGGAGTCAACATTAATAATCATAATAATACATTTGTTATAGCATCGTCAGAGAACTCGACCTCTCCCTAGACACTTCACTGTGGTTCGGCATGGTTTGGTATACTACAGAACGCTGGCCCAGAACCAACACCAACAGCTTATTGCACAATGCACGGAGCCGAAGAACACACGGCTCCCTTCGCCCCCTTCTCCCACTCGACCCTCCTTCCTCCACCATCTCGCCACCAGCGGGTTACCAGCCTGTGTTTATGCCACATCACAGGTGGACACAGCTGTGCACCGGCCGACCCTGATAGTGAATCCACCGTCTGGCCACCATGGGGTTACCGGCCTGTGTCCATGCCACATCACAGGCTCATCAGAGGAGCCGGCACACACTCAAACTACATTCACATCTGCTGAAAAGGAAGCATGAGCGAATGGTTAGTAGTAGACACTAGACCAAGAGAACTTGAGCTACAGAATTCTGACTTACGTTGAGTCTTTCGTAGTGTTCTACTCGATATCCCTTCAGCTTCAAATACCCTCGACCACTAAGACCTTCTCGAGAGTCTATCAATTAATGGATTCTTGCTTAGATGAGGTTACCGATGCAAGGCTGGTCCACATACGTGTGACGTCCCGTCTGGAGTTCAGTAAATTGCTGCTCGCAGTTCTTCCTGCTTAAGAAATAAGATGCTTACAGGTTGGTTCAAAACTCTCAGCTGCAAGTCTTGTCTGTTGCAAATTGTCGCAGCTGCCACATTAATCACGTCTTATCAATCTGAACTGGCTTCAAATCAATCGTGTTATTGACTTCAATGTTTTGTCATTCACTTGCATGTCTCTCCATTCTCTTTTACCCGCCTACCAGTCCGATATAGTTCCTAATCAGATTAGGCATCGTGCCACTGGCTTTTCTGACTCAAGTCATAAGTCAGCGTCAGACCTAGGATGGTTGAGCAGCCCATGCTTCACCACGCCCGCAAATGAAACACATACCTGTAAACGCATGCATAATTAAGAAGAACGGTGGTTTTCATGTGCGAGATTCATAATATTTATACACGAAAAATATTTAAAGATAGCATTCGACGGAGCGAGTAAACGACGACGCTGTATCGCTAAAAACGGCATACCTGTTTTCTACCGTACAGTTCCCAAATTATTGGGTAATCAAAATGCTGATCATTTGCCTCCATCTGCTAAACAAAATTGCAGTTTACAAGTTTTGATATAGGCTCAAACAAGCCTTTGGACCAAATAAAAAGTTTGAACTGACGTCGTGTTACAAACGCATGTAGCTGCTTATGTAGTTCAAGTCGTTCGCACGAAAGTCGATAAACTCATTGACTCGTGGCTCTATAAGACCCCCCCCCCCAGTTGCTGCATGACTCGAGAAAAAAAAACTAATTCCTCGCAGCGAGAGTTCCTAATGATATTTTGCACATTATCTAATATTGTGCAAGAAATTCATTCAGTGAGCACTGATTGCTCATGTTACCTTCAAGAGCTCTCTTGCAGTTAGCACGTGAAATGAAGTGCCCAGGCATCGATCTCACTTTATTCGAGACAGGCATGCCAAAATAAGCTTTTAAGGCCTATCACATTTTAGCAGTAGCTATCACAGAATGCATTTTGCTAGTAGTCTTGATAGTAAGTAGTCTTGATGCGCTTAATACTCAATACCTTATCTATACACGATACATACTTCTAGTCCACAAACATAGCAAAATGCATCGGCCGGGTGAAACACCTTGACGCCATGTTAATAAAATATATATATAGCTGTAGCTGCTATTCACTATTCTCTTACTCTGCAATAACATAAGCTAATATGTAATAACAAGCCTTTGGTGATGTAGTAATCTTTATGGGAGAGCTGTGTACCTAGCCAATTGCAGTGCTGCCACCTAACCGATGTTGGGTGCTGGTACTAGGCTGGGCCCCACCCCGACCCTTGCTAGAGAATCAGAGCACAGCGTTCCTGGCGCCACACAAAGCATCTCACTGTTACTGTTACACTTCTATGGATACTAGTCTATATTTTTGTGTCTGCCTAACCGTCACTAATTCAAGTAGTCTCACAATGCTTTGTATGCGAAGCTGAGGTTCACACCCTCCATAACACAAAGCAGAAGAATTTCAAAATATCACTTCATGACTACCGTAGCAAATTGTTGTCAAACAGTAGCTGTAGCTTATATTAGCTATATATTATTTTAGCTATATTATTATATTTATTTTTGTTTATTTACACATAAGGGATTTGGAAAATATACTTTTTACCCAAGGACAAAGAATAAAAAATCGGGTGTTTAATTTAATCAGATCATTCTAAAGAGTCTGACAACAGCTTGTGAATTAATGCACAAGGTTTTGTTGCAGTCCAAATCTTAAACTTTTGGCCAAGTCCAGTCTGTATCAGGTGAATGATAGATCCCAACTGGCTGATGACGTTACAAACTCCTCGGTTCTCTCTGAGCTAGACTACTGTAACTCTGCTGCAGCAGGGCTACCAAAAACTGCCGCCAAGCTTCTGAATGCTATTTTAGATACGATTCTTAAATGAGTCCTACTTGTAATTCAAAGTATCGAGACTCAAATTTTGAGCCTTGCTATTCTCTTGCCAAAGAAGTTGCAATGATGGCTCCCTGTCCAGCTATTGATCCGTGCAAAGTTCTCAATCCGACTCAATAAGGTTTTTTCTGCTTAGTTTCTTCCACCACTAATGGTTTCTGGGATATTATAATAATAAGAATTGCATTATATTAAATAACAATTGCTTCCACCACAGTTTAGTTACAAGAGCAACGTTAACCCCTTCAAACTCTCGGGATCTAAAGATGCAGCAAAAACAAAGCCTTTCTTTCGCTCAACCGCTGATTGTAGATCTACAAACAGCCTCTTAGTCGTCACGGCTTATGGAGTTACAGAGGATGTGACATAAAAGAAATGTATCATCTCTAGTGCCGCAGAAAGCCGTCCGGTCCCAAGTTATTCGGTCAAAAATGCCAGTGGTTACAAATTCGTCAGCAACGAACGTTAATCAGAAGAAGGCGTCTGAGGCTGAGGCACATATGACTGCTCTGCCTTTGCTTACTCTACACTCGTCGAACGAGCTAGTTTTCGATCAACAGGTCGTCCCTGGCAACTGCAGTATTTTTGCAGAAGGACAGAGGGTGCATCCATTTATTAGCTCCAAATATCAACGCCAGATATGGCTGCAGGCAGATAGAATCCGAGTTACCGTTGGCCAACGAGTGGGTGACTCGCCTTTGCACATTAGTTGATGCAGTGGTACAGTTCCAGCAGCCAGTCAGGGCAGCCACGGCGTCACTGCTGTGCAGCTATAAAAGACAGGGCAAGCATGGGACACGTCGACCAAGAGCATCGTAGCAATGTCAAGTGCTCTCAATTCTCTCGATACTTGTTGGCCTCTCGTCTCGGCCAGTTCTTGTTTGCAGCCTCAAATTCGCCAGTCAGGCTCAGACTGAGCAGCCAGCCAGCCAGCCAGCAGAGGCGGTGAGATGCAGTCGTGCTTGTGATCAGTCGTGGTGGCATCACGTGGCCGGACGATTGCACAGCTAGGCATGGCCCGAGTCGGTCTGTCTGCCGACTCTGCTTCCAAGATTCTACTACGGTCTCGCGGCCCCGCTTTGCCACACGTCGGCGCCCAAGACTCGTCGCACGGCCGACTCGGCATCCAGCGGCTGCACGCTGCCGAGCTGCTCCTTGTCGCCAACCCGGTATGCCCAGCAGAGCAGCACGTCCAGCTGCTCTGCGCCGATGGTGGCGTCGACGGCAAGAAGTGCCTGCCTGAAGTCGTCCGGGCCGATTTGGCTGCAGAGCAGAGAGGCGAACCTTTAGAGCAAGGCTAGCATGATGCATGCACGCTGCATGCAGTGCTCACGACCATGTGCAGAGAGCAGTTGACCTGCCTCCACCCTCCCCCCCCCAGTCGGGGTGCGTTCAATCATCCACCGGTACCTTTTGCGCAGCATGGCCGAGGCCGGGTAGGAGCATATAGACTGGCGGTTAAGTCTGTTATGCGACATAGGGGGTTTCTAAAGCAAGCACCTGCTTACCTCGTCGTGAGATCGACTCCTGAGCATGGAGATGCAGCATGGATGGCTGCGTAACGATTGATAGATATTACTTAGACTGTATGTCATAAAAAAATGTCAATGCTATCATAATGGCATTGCCAATGCTGTGCTATCTATGAAGCAAGCAGAATGATTCACTCATAGACATGTGCAGACTAGCTATCTGGCTCAATTTCCGGCAATAGAGCTAACATCAGCACTCCATTATAGCACTTGTACTGCCCAGCTGGGGAGCTCCCGAAGGTGCCTGTTCTTGTGAACAACCTAACCATTGAAGTCTTTTCCGGATTTTTCAGAAGTAGCAGATGCTGCATCCTCCATCAACCATGTAGAGGGGGCCCGTGGGATGTCAATGCTATTACCATTGTAACACTTACCATCGAGCTATTACCGGATATACGTACCACGTGTTCCATCTTAACGTGTATTTACTGAGATGGGCTATGAAGGGTCTGATTTTTGGCCGAGTGTGGACGCCCAATAATAGCGGCTAACGCAGGGCTCGGCAGTCAGTGGCTTCGGAAGAGACTCACAAGCTGCCATCTTCATGTTGGAACATGAAGATGGCAGCTTGTGAGTCTCTTCCGAAGCCACTGACTCCCGAGAGAGGTCTGTCAAGGAGGCCTCATCCTCTCTTCCACACGTATGAAGACCCTAGTCTTGCTGATGAGCGCCAGACAAACGATAGCGATGCCCTGACCGATTGACACCAGGTATTACAACACATCTATTTTTCAAGCAAGTGAAATGAATTATGCGTGTCCCTGCTGCTTCTGCCTTTGTAATTAACGTTGCACCCAGTCACTAATGTATGCCTCACCTGTGGCCTACGGTCAGGCCGTTGACACAGCTCAGCCTACTCCTCAACTGTGGCCAATAGCTAAGCCATTGACTCAGGCCACAAATGTAGGCTATAGTACCCGACGATTCATTCCCCTGCTGCAATTCATCGAGCTCTCATATATGTACGTGTTGAGAGAAATAAAGATTAAGTCTCGTTTACTGCTCACATCTGCGCTGTGTCTCCCTGAGACTTTCCTAGAACTGCTACCGCCGGAGCCACTGTAATACAACAATGACTTTGTAGAAAATTCACTGTACTTGCTCTATTTTGACTTGAGGCACCTGGCTCGTACAGAATTTGTTGTGGTTCTAAAAGAAATATGCATTATTATGGTTTTCGTTAAGAATTATTGTTATTATTAGTATTATCATTACTGTCTCTTCTGCTGTAGCACTCTACAGAGCCTGAATTGCAATCAAAACTTTGGCTACTGTAGTAGATCAAAGACCTGCCTCAGCCACCTGTCGAGAACGTAAACGGTCTATGAGGTTCAAATCAGGCGACTGGCTGGGCCATTGAATTGGTACCACACAGCATTCCTAAAATAAGTGATCTACTGGCCCCGACCGTCCACATCGACCATCGTCCAGTGTCTATATGGTCGTTACGATACCCCAAGTAGGGTATTTCCCGTTTGCAATCAAACTTGCGTGACCAGCGAAAGGTGTCCATATTGGTCGATGTTACCATAGATCTGATGGAGAGGTCCAAGGCCTTTTTCGGCAAAGCAGATCCTAAACCAACGCCGATTTGCCATCGAACTCCACTCAGGCACATGCAAGTGCTCTTCCGCTCGGGTACATGCACACACAGACACACAACTGCAGATGCTCAATGGGTTGCATGTGTTCACACACACACGCATGCATGCACTCACGCACATACACACACGCAAACACACACACACACTACATGCATGCAACATAGTGCTACAGGTGTCTGCAGTTGTGTGTTTGTGTGTGCATGTACCCGAGCATGAGAACATACACATACACACACACACACACACACACACACACACACACACACGCAAACACACACACACACACACACACGCAAACACACACACACACACTACATGCATGCAACCCAGTGCTACAGGTGTCTGCAGCTGTGTGTGCATGTACCCGAGCATGAGAACACACACACACACACACACACACACACACACTACATGCATGCAACCCAGTGCTACAGGTGTCTGCAGTTGTGTGTCTGTGTGTGCATGTACCCGAGCATGAGAACACTTATGTACGTGCACGTGCACGTATGCGCATGTGCACGATAAGGATGGCTCGATGCAGGAATTGTTTTCACTGTATTGAACCTGGAATCCCCCCTCCCGGATCTAAAGGAAGCGGATAAAAACTGTGTAGTAGTTATCGGAGTTTCGGTACTCACGAGATAGCAACGCAAGACTACTGTCAGCCAACACTGACGACTAGGGACTATTTAATTCTTCTTAGCATTACGGGACATACCTCAAAATTTCAAACAGAAGTTATGTAGGAGATATCCAGCTCTATGGCTTCACAAAGCAGCTAAGTCTATCGCCTTAGAGCGCCAACGAGAAGATTGCAGCTATTCCGTTAATGTGGGCCAGCTCACTTCATAGACCTAACAAATGCATGGAAACTATTTTTTTTAAACTGGAAAGCTCACTTCTTGATAAGGGGTGAAATGAAAAGAGCAGCATACAAGGCTGGCAGTGAAGCTGGCATAGATTTTTGGCTGACGGCTGTTTTTTCTTCCTGTTATGACTGCTTTCTATCGTCCATCTTTTTAAAGTAAATTCTTTTTCATTTTTCTACCCAAAAGAATAGCTTACCAGAAACACCTAGAATTAAGGTTAAAGTCAACCCACGATGTGCAATATGGCTTTTTATAGATGAAAAAATGCAGGGACTGTAGTGCATTAGGCCGTACAGAAATGGTTTGTAGAAACTAGCTGAACTGCTACACCAGTTTCAGCCTCCCCGTGGCCTCAGGTCCTGTATGGACAATAAATTAGCTGTTCCATTCTTCTGCTTAAAGACCGTTGGCGACAGAAGCTTTTGCTCTGCAGGTCCTAGGCTGGAACTTGCTTCCACTATTCTTACACGACGACAACTACTCTCCTGCTGCCGACTATGCCTCATCATTTCCAGCGGTCCTGAGCTGCTAAATTCATGCTACTCACTATCTCAACTGCTCTCCCGACTCTGCTACGCTTCCCACTTTCTCTTTGTTGCGTGAGATGAAGTCTGTTGGCTACCGAATGCGTACCGAAAGTTGCTTAGGGTGTGAGTGCGCTATACACAACCCTTCTGAGTAACACCCACATAGTCTTTATGGCTTTGTGAAGTTGCAGACGAAGATACATTGCATTAGGACAGAAAAATAATTTTTTGATAACCAGCCAATGAAATAATGACCTACATGGTCTGCATGCAAAGGTGATCAATTGATCAATGCTCTTTTCTATCCGGATCCACACGGTCGGTCATAATTTGATAATCCTGGACTTTGAAAGATATACACAGCAAGCTTGTGGTGGTAAACAAACTGCTGCTACATCGATGGCTGATAGGTTTAAGTAGCAATAAGCATTTAAGCCAATACTCACGTAGTTTCCCCAAAGGCAGCTTTGAGTTCTTCGACATATCGAGACTTTTCTTCGTGAGTTTGATGTAGCATTTCGTCCACAAACTGACCAAACTTTCCCTCATCATCCTAAATAAAATTGCACATGTCTTTACGAACCTTATAGGCTGACATGCCAGCAAAAGATTAATTAAGGTATTATTGAAGCATCTGAACAGTCTAAAGAGCAAGTTATTTTTAAAAGAAAATGCATGAATTTCCCCCCATTATAATAGCACATTCTCATTTTATACTATATTAGTAAAATTTATATCTACTCATTGGCTCCTGAATGTAGTATTGAATAGATACAAAAAAGTAGGATAAGCCGATATACCTATAGACAGGCTCTTGACTAAGCAACTGTGTTTAGCTGATGCTAGCATAAGATGTCTGCTAAGCAACCAGCAAATAGTAGATGAAAAAAGAAGATGATGATTCACAAAGACTAAAGACTAAAAGTTACTTTGTATGATGACTCGATAGCTCAAGTTAGCATTTTGCAAAAGCTGTTAGCAAGCAGTGAGTGATGTCCTGTCTCCAGAAACCCGCCTAGCTAGCTGTGGGTTGCTGTCTAGTCTAGCTGATTCCATTACCAGGCCAGAAAATGAAGAAATGAGTATGGTGCATTCAGGATCTACCACTGGCGCCATTCCATATAAATATAGTGAATAATAGTAATGATGGTAATATGTTGTATAGCGCCCTCAGAGAAGTTACTTTCTTTCTAGACACTAGTTGTAGCGTGCACAATGTCAACATGCACACAATGGTTATTGGTAATATGCACAGTGGCGCCAATCATAAACACACAAAGGACGATTCACTAGGATTTAGCAAATGCGGTGAGAAACAGGTGAGATTATTTGGCTTCCTTTTAAATATCGTCAAGTCGGGGGATTTCATAACGTCAGTGACGAGTGAATTTCAAGCTTTTGCAACACATGAACTAAAGAAAGATTTGAGGTTGTTTCGAGACATAGCTTAACAATCTTTGTCAACAGAGCACAACAGAGCAGGTGGTACGATGCCCAGCCTCATTTTGAAGTAGTTCGGATAGGTAGGCTGGAACAAATAATGAAGGGGCCTACACTAGAGGGACAAAACCTTGAAGTCGGTATGTTACTTGATGTGGAGCTAGCACAGATCGCCGATAAGTGCTGTAATGTGACAACTGCAACGTTCACCACAGATAAGCCTAGCTGCTGAGTTTTGCACCAGCTACAAGTAGCTGAGACTGATCAAACCAAGCTTGAGTAGGTTAATGTACTTGCTTTGTTGCAAGGCTGCAATCAAGCTCCCTATGAGAAAGCTCTCATTATCATAGGAAGTCTTAAAGAGTCTGCAGGAAGCTCATAAGGTTAGCTGATTCAACAGCGACATTTACTTATCGAAAGAAGAGCCTTCACATGGTCATCACTTACCTTATGATTTTTACCTCATTGATATACACCTTCAAAACCTTTGGAGATTATGCCTTTAGTTCATATGCTCTTAAAGCCTAGAACTCGCTCCCGACTAATGTCACGATGTGTTCTGACATGACATTTAAAAGAAGGTTAAAACACCTGTTTATTACAGTATTTATAATAATAATAATAATAATAATAATATTGCACTTGATAAAGCGCCCTCAGAGAACTTAATCTCTTTCTAGGCGCTTTACATTTGCTGCAAAGTGATACGCAATAGAATAGTAAGTAAAATCATGCTTGAAAAACAAACAAAATGAACAATATGGTTAGGGGTGACATGCACAGGGTCAGCATGCAAATGTGGTTAGTGGCAGCATGCACAGTGTCAGCACGCATAAGCACAACAAGGACGAATCACAAGGACCCACTAAATGCTGTCCTAAATAGGTGTGTTTTTAAGTTTCTTTTAAATGTGGTCAGGTCAGGGGATGTTCTGATGCAGGTCGGTAGGGAGTTCCAGGCTTTGGGAGCGTACGAGCTAAATGCACGGTCTCCAAAGGATTTAAGGTTTGTACGAGGTATTTCTAGACTGTTGGATTCCGAAAAGCGAGTGGTACGATGCTTTGCCTGATGGGGGAGTATGTCGGAGAGATAGACTGGAGCCATAGAATGAAGAGACCTAAAAGTGAGCGACAAAACCTTGAAGTCAATCCGTTGCTTCACTGGTAGCCAGTGCCGGTCGGCGAGAAGTGGAGTAATGTGGCAACTGCGACGCTCACGACAGACAAGCCTAGCTGCAGAGTTTCGCACCAGCTGCAATCGCCTGATCGCACATGCTGGTAGGCCAGTAAGCAGTGAGTTGCAGAAGTCGAGACGAGATGTCACGAATGCATGGACCAACTTGGACGTGGTATCCTTATCTAAACAAGCCCTAATTTTAGCAATGTTATGAAGCTGAAAATAGGCGGATTTGACTGTGGAGCTGATGTGGTCGTCTAACGAGAGGTCGCTTTGGAATATGACACCTAGATTTCGAGCTGATTCAACTGGAGATATGCTGGCAGAGCCAATTTTGAAAGTCAGCCTTTCCAATTTCTGAATCACACTAGGTTTGCCCATAACTAGTAAGTTAGTTTTATCATCGTTTAGTTTTAGAAAATTTGCTGCCATCCATGATCGGATGTCATCAATGCATGCAGCAAGTGAGTTGAGAGAATTTGAGGTGCTCGAAGGCTGGGAGGGATCAAAGCAAAGGTACAACTGAGTGTCATCCACATAGAAGTGAAAGCCTAGATTGTGCTTGGCAATCACATCAGCAAGAGGGAGAGTATAAACGGTGAAAAGGACCGGACCTAGCACAGAGCCCTGAGGTACTCCATATTTTAGAGGTACTTCAGATGATCTTTGTCCATTCACGTCAACTTATTGGGTCCTTGTAATTCGTCTTATGTGTGCTTGTACATGCTGACACTGTGCCTGCTGGTTCCGAGGTCGTGGGTTTGGATCCTGCGGTAGGCAATCCTTTAGATTGCTGCTGCAAGCGTTGGTGATAGCCGTATAGGCTCTTCTGTCACTATACAAAAGAGGCTATTAAAGCACCTATTACGTTTTAACCATATCTATACGTTGGCACTGTGCAAGTCCATCAAACAATGTGCTTGATGACATTGCGAATGTTACCACTAATCATCTGGTCATGCTTTCTTCACAGCATCTGTAAAGTGCCTACAAAAAGATTCAGCTCTCCAAGGGCACTACACGTGTATTACCATTATTATTATTATTATTATTATTATTGCAATGTAGGCAGGCGAATACGCCTTCATATGTTGTGTTATGGTTTTTCAATTGCTATCTGGTCTATCTATGAAGAACCTATAGTCATGCACTGGCTGATGAATGCACTCCATCACTGCCATCATTTTAGAACGAAGCTTCCCTTTAAAGCATTACGACTGACCTCGAGAAACAGGTTCGCATAGTCCAGCATGTCGATATCAGTGGCATCAAGCTCCGCCTCCGCTGCCGCTGCTAGTCTTCGCACGTCAGCTTCTGACTTGCTGCTGCCGAAGAACTCAGACAAAGCAGCTTGGAATGCAGGCTTTGCTATTTGATCAGCATTTCCGAGCTCATCTGCCTTTGCCTTCAGATGTTTCAACAGTCGTCCGATCACCTGGAGTTGACTGAAGTACACGGCTTCCTGTATCTGAAAAAAAACGTAGCAGACTGATAGCAACGCGAAAGATAAGAGAGCATGCCGAAAATTCTGATTTGCCGATACGAGAGCAGACGAGACACCGCCGAGCGAGTGCACGAGCGCATATGCTGGTATCCATTCCTGTCGTCATCTCTATCTATCTACTGCGTGCTCGTTTGGGCGTTCTCGACATAAGTGTGCACCCGAACCACTCCCCAAGACGCCCACATCGCCGGCCGCGAGCTCACCTCTCCAGTGAGCACACCGTAGAACAACGCCAGCCTGTCGTCTAGAGCGAACCGGCGGCAGGCATCGTGAATGTTGTATGCCCACTCGACGGCCATCTGGCGCACGGGGAAGTGCTTCAGCAAGTAGTCGTTGAAAAACTCGCCCATGCCACTCAGCGAATCAGTGCCAGGCGCACGCTCCGATTCAGCAACCGACCGCTCTCGCCAAACGTCCTTGACGACCAGAGCCACATCTCGCTTGCCCAGGTGCCGATTGCGCACCTGGCCCTCGTACCTCAGGTACGGCGCGACGATGGCGCTAATGCCCTGCAATGTACAGCCCCGATGTAAAACCCGGCGGCAAGTGCTGCCGCGTGAGAGCGCTTCGTCGGGCGGCAGAGGTGTCGCCCGAACTTGAACGCGCTTGCATGCCGGCCGAGTGCAGGGCCACGCTAGGCCGGTTGTTACGCCGGCCGAGCCTGCACATGCGGCATGCCCAGCAGCCAGTGGACAGTTGTGACAATGATAGAGAGGCAGGCGTTATTTTTTTATAAAAGTCTTGGAGGGGCTAGAAACTATAACTTAATCAATGCAAGTGCATGCATGACTGCTGAAGGGCCGGAGCTGAGAAAGCCACGTGACTTGATACAGCAATTGCTTGCGGCCCTAAACCTAGAATGCCTAAGCCCAAATCGTCCCTCTGTCAGCCGATGCTAGAAAGGGCAGCAAAGTACCGCATGAAAAGAGATGCCCTGCTATCCAGTGAGGCGTGTCCACACGGCTGGACACGTGTGCAGGCAAGAATAACAGTACTGGTCAGGGCTCGCTGATATAAGCAGTGTCACACCTAGAAAGAGTGTGGCGGAATCTATCATGGCCGCGAGGCCAGGCGACTTAACACCGGAGTCTGGCAATCTTGTGCGTCCAAGCACCACGACCGCTCGCTCGAGTCTGTCTGGGAGCGAACCAACAGGCCTGTGCTTGGCGTCACAGCACAGTGTAGGGCAGCATCGGAACGTCGTTCACCGCCCTACCCTTAGTGGCCTGAGTAACCACAAGCGACGCAGTGCGACGTTCGCTATGGTAACTAGCCGTGGAATATCTGAAGCTGGCTTGTAACCCGAATTTTAGCTCGAAACTGAAAGCAAAAAACCAGCCTCGAGACAGCTCATATCTCGAAACGCTCGTGTGACGAGACACTCGTAAGCCGAGGTATCACTGTGTATACATACTTTTTAGAAGCTGCAAGTTCAATGCAATCCAGTTTAGGCTCTGTAAATAACAATCAGGGCCATTGCGGATTTCCACACATTTTCGTGGGTGTGTGTGAGGCTGTGTGTGCGTGCATGCATAAGTATGTGCGCGTGCATGAGTATGTGTGCAAGAGTGTGTATGTGTGCATGCATATGTGTGTGCACGTGCGCACACATATGCATTCATGAATGCAATGAAAATGCAAGTGTGTCCATTTCACTTTATTATGCCGAGCGTATTGTCATTAATTTTTGAAGCATGGCTAGAGCCCTTACCAATCTCAAACAGAAGCACTTAATACATAATACACTTAATACTTAATGCATGCCAAAAGTCAAAGTCATTAAACATGGCATTGGCTTTGGCACCTATCTAATACCAAATGCTGCATTTACAGCATTCGTCTGCAAAAAATCTGGCAAGTGGAAAACTGAAATATCTCAAATTCTATTGCAGCCGCCGATTTTGAGACTGGTGCATTTTTTTTAAATGCATAACTGAACTAGTTCCACGTTTTTACTTATTACTAAATTCATCAATGACAGCAATACTGCTGTTTAGCACCAACGCTCTCCTAATCAACGAGCAGCCTGTGAACTCGCTTTGCTGACTCAAAGAAGTTCCATCAGGGAAGACAAAGCTGGGCCATCTTGCCGTGTGACGGAAATGCGCCATCTTGCCGAATGACGAACGGAAGGGCGGACTTTCTCACTTTAATTAGTAGAGATACAGTATGTCCACCACCTGCCAGGCCCCCCCCCGTAGTCTGGCTACCTGGCTACTACCTACGGCCACCTCACTCTGCCCGCGAGCTACTCTGCCTCTTCAGGCGCCAATTTGCTTTAAGGCCGGTGCCTGGCACGGCCGCGTCTGCCATGGCCGCCGCCGACGACTGCTCGTGCCAGCTCTCTCACCTGGCCGTCGAAGTACTCCTCGCTGCTGCCCTCGGGCGCGCCCACCGCTCCGCCGGTCAGCTCGCTGATGAGCACGTCCACCAGCTCGTCGCTGCTCCTGTCCTTGGCCACCTCCTGCCACCGCTGCGCGCCGCCACGCACAAAGTCGGCACAGCGCGCCCAGCGCGGCCGCGGTGTGGCAGCCTCTCGAAGCCCCTCGGCCTCCTGGAAGATGTCGTCTCGCTGCTTCACCACCTGCTTGTGCACCTCGAGCAGTGTGTCGTGCTCGACGCGCAGCACACCGTAGTCCCTGTCTCGCGTGTCCATCTTCTCCTGCAGTTCCCTGTGCCGCTTCTCCAGCGACTCGAAGTCGCGGCGCGGAATGACGTCTCCATAGTTGGCGATCATCTCGTTGAGTCTCTGCGTGGCGTCCTTCTCGCTCTCGCGAGCTTTCCTGAGCAACGGCGGCGCAGTGGAGAGGTGGCAGAGGTGGTGGCACCACATCAGCAGCCAGCACTGCCGCCGATCGCCGGCTGGCCGGCAAGCTGGCGATCGGCGGCAGCTCGTGCTGTGCCGTGCCACTGCACTTTGCGGGCTAGGCCCTGCGGCAAGGCTAGGCCCTGCGGCAGCAGCAGCGTCGGGGTGGGCGGCATCTTACTTCAGGGCTATTTTCATCAGGACCGGATCGTCGGCCTTGTCTTGCGACGACTGCTGCGCCTGCTGCATGAGCAGGTCCTCTTGCTGGTAGCGAAGGTCATTGATGTCGGACACGAGCAGCTTCCGGGCGTCGGCCTCGTCGCGGTACCGCTCGTACTGCTCCGAGAGCTTCTGCTGCAGCCGATCCACCTGCGTCTGCAGCGAGGCCTGGTCGCCTCGCGTGGCGTCTATGGCCTTGTAGAGGCGGGCGTTTTCTCTTTTCAGGTCGACTACCTCTGTAAAGCGCAAACGAATTCAGGTGGCCGACCGGCAGCTCAGCAGAACTTAAGAGTGACCTCCGAAGCATGCTAACCCCTTGTTGGTGACAGGCTGGAACGGCCATTCGACCGAGTTCGGTGCCGGCTCTTCGGGCAGGACATCCAGGGCAGCCGAATTGTTTACCAGGGCAGAGACAAGGGAAATTCGAGAAAACTATGGCCATCGGCAATGAGCCAATGGAGCTGTGCTAAACCAGCCCTTCAAACCCTGCCGAGCTTGCATGTGGCAGACAGACTGCTTGGTTTGATTGGTGCAGCAACGTGTACTGAGCTGTCTGGCATCTGGCACTAACATTCCCCCTCCACTGGCAGCCACCAGTCCAGAACTCTGGGTAGCCGAATGCCATTCCAGAAATGGGACTATAGGCCTACAGGGATACACTCGTGAGTGATGAGGTACTGTACCTACACAACCAGCACTGCTTTCCAGCTGGCACAGAGTAATTTTGGTAGAAGTCGGCCAGTAGTCTTGACCGAGAGAGCGACCGTTGCCAATGTGTCTATGTGCTGAACTGCTTGCACACGATGCTTTCCTCGTGCATTCGAGAAGCAGCAAGATGTTGACTACATTCGGAGGAGGAGAAGGCGGAGGCAGAGATAAAAAGAGTCGGCTATCCAGACCGAGTACAAGAGTCCCAGAGCTAATGCTTTCCTCCCAAGTTTGGATGCTTGCATTCAGTGAGGCTCCTGCCACTTGCCAATAGGGACGACCCCCTCCCTCTCGGGGGGGGGGCGTCCTCATGAAAGAGGCCACAAAAACCAAATCATTTTTCAGGACTCGACTGCGACGAGTCGAAATTCGACGCTCGGAAGTCGACTCAAACTTTTGCAAGGCGAAACCAGGCTACACCTCAATGTGTTGAAGTATTTTCTTGGCAGCCCGACTTAGATCACTAGCATTTATGCTTTTCTTCGTGGCCCGAATCGTTTGCAAGTCGTCCCAGTAGAGTATTCCCAGGCAGTAGCTACAGAAACACTCGTGCGAAGTAAAACAAGAAGCACGGAGTCTTGGACTGATTGATGGAACGCGAGGCCATAACAATCGGCTAAAATAGATTGCCGCGGCACGACGAGGTGCCAATTGGTTGTGCGGCCTAGCAAAGGGCAGGAAGCAGAAACCGCTTCGGCGAGGCCGCCATCGTCGACGTCATCGCCGACGAACTTCGACACCGTCCCGGTAAAAAAAAAAAAGAAACCGCCAGTGCGTGCGCGTACCTTGCTTTTCCTCGTCCCTTTGGCGGACGATCTTCTGCTCGCACTGCTCGGATACGGTAACCAGCATTTGCTGCAACGAAGAGGGCGAAACAGTTATTGTTATTATCATCATCATTATTGCAAACGATTATCACGCAACTATTTCCCGTCTCTGAGGGCGAGGGCTACCGAACGTTGGAGCAGAGCCGACGTGCTCCGATCAAGCGAGCGAATGTGGGCAGCCTCGTCGTCTTAAATGGCTTAATGTTCTTATAAACCTCCGAAAAGAGTGGCGCTTAGAGCGAATGTAGCAGCATCTTACGCGGCAATTGGCTATAGTCGTACGTGCTGCACGCAATTACACGGATGATGAATACTGGTAATGATCTTTGAGTACGATATTTGCTTTCGAGAATAAGTGTCAAACAAGATCCAAAACTTCCGTCTAGTTCTCTCTTTCGCTCTCTTTGCTTTGAGGAAAATTGATAAAAATGAAGTCGGGCTGAAGCAGGGATCTGCATCTGCTGGATGCGATCTGTTAAATCTTCCATAGTCGCCGGCTTCGAGCCGTGCATGTACACAGCCGAGCAACATACAACCAGCATCGTTTCCTCGTTCTTTATTCCACTCTGCATTTTCCCTCATTTATTCTTTGCACTATGCGACTACGATTCTCAGGAAGGGCGTGGTAAGACTTAAAAGCTGCTCAGGGTCTGACTGGCAGAAATAGCATTCAGATTAGCTAGTCTTATCCACGTTTGGCCACCGGCCAGCAAGTCAACAAGCGAGAAGCACGCGAATAAGTGGAGGAGCATTATTGCAAGCACGGATACTGGCACAGACCAAAAAATGTGTTACAAGCCACTGGCCTAGCCGAGCGCCCGCATGAAAATCGTAAGATAGCTGTCCCACTGTATGGCAGGAGTGTTCGGGTCACGATTGTCTTCACTCATTCGTCTCGAATATTTCGCTTGTGACGCTGGCTGCGAATGAGCGAATGGGACTAATATGATTAATTATTATTGTTATATATTATTAATTAATTATTAATACATTAACAATATAATACATTAATAATAATAATACCTATAATGTAATATAATTAATAATTATAATTATAAATAATTAAATATTATTAATAAGTATAATATTATTAAATGGTGAATATTAGTCGGGAAAAGCTGTGTGCTGCTGAAAGCTCGACGATTAGCTTCGCTTGCTTGACCAGCAAGGCGGCCAGTGTATGCTCGGCCAGTGGCTATACGACTGTGACGTCACCTTGAGCGGCTCGAGGCGTCTGATGAGCTCCCTCTGGTGAGCCAGCATCATCTCGTATTCATTCTTGATTGAAGACAACAGTGGCTTGTAAGTCTTGAAGTCTTCAATGAGGTACTCAAATACTTCTCGATGCGCCTGCAGAAACGTGAACTTGGGCCGGGTAAAGTGGGTTTTTAGGCAATAAAAACGCGCCTGGTGGTAAACAAATCAATATCTAGCATTCTTCTGTTACGACAAGAAGAAAACCGCCAGTGTACGCAAGTGCTCTGTGCGGGATCAGTACAGCTTTGCCTGGGGCACTGCATATACACCCACCAGTTTAAGTAAATTAACTTAAACTGGTGGGTGTAGTTTAAGTAAATTAACTTTACTTACATGTGAGTAAAGGCGTGTGGATATATCTCAACCTACGTCTGTTCGAGTACAAGCCAGTGCGTATGTCAAGCGAGCATATTCTTAAGATCACCATGACAAATTTGTGCGTTCAATTGCTAATTTAGGCAGTGCCTAACACGAATTCATTCACATGAAACAAATTCGAGAATGATAAGAGATAGAGCGAGAGAGAGAGAGAGAGAGGTGGAGAGAGAGTAACAAGAAAAGTAACAAATGATAGCAATCGTGCTGAGAATTACAATCGATATATTGAAGTAATGCAAATTAGTTAAAAGGTATAAAAAATAAAATTATAATGATAGGTCGTTTGTATGGCACCCGAAGAGAACTTTATCTCTATCCAAGCATTTAAAACTTGCTGCACGAGAATCAGTGACCAAGAGTTAGTCACGTGCATGGTATATAGAATGCAAAAAGCAAAAAAGCATCTTGCTCAGGCCAGCACGATAAAGCAAACATAAATACACTAGTGTCCGCCGGTAAGTAAGATCTATTACTTGCGTCCGCCGGTAAGTAAGATCTCTGGCAAATAAAATGCACCGAATCCTGCACACCAAGGCGAGCCACGTTAAAATACAAAATGGGAGTGCAGTTGTTTTTTTTTAGGACGACTACGTGGAAGGAGATTGATTGAGTAGTAAGGCAAAGAATAGCCTAGTCGTAGCTCAAAATGCACTAAAAATGTTTTCCAAATACCCTGCCGTAAAATCAGCTGCTGGTACTGCGGGTACCTGTGGTTGATCACTACACGTACCTGTAGCCTCAGCTCATTGGCTTCCACTTTGGTTACGCCTAAGGCTTTTAGTTCTTTCTTGAGAAACGACTCGAGGTTCTCTAGAAACCTCGGCTTCGGAGTTAGCTGCGGTTTTCCCATTTTCTCTTCGTCTGCCAAGATAAGCTCTTTGTTCTTCGATAGTGATATTTGCATGCTAGAGGCAGCTCCAGACGAATGTGCCGGCCAGCTGTCGATCGTTCCTGCGTAAGTATCCACGAATGGCTAAAAAACACGAGTTACCTAATGATACACAGACTGTCTCACAGACATTACTCGGCGATAAAGATAAATCCTGTCTCACAGACATTACTCAGTGATAAAGATACATTACGAACTGCAAGCACACTTAGTCCTGCGAAAGGTAGAATGCAGGGTGCGTAATTGAAAAAAACGTGGCTGTCTTTTAAAATCAAATCGAATTTCCCCGTTAGCTTGGAGCTAGACATTACCCGCAGGGTCTTCGGAGCCGGAAGCTTGTGCTTAATTCCATCCAAGTAGTACGCATTCCCAGACTGTGGTAGAGCGGCTATCGGCTCGAGCCTTAATGCATGAGGCTGAATTATAGACTTCTCTTCTCTAAAACAGCCATTTACGGGTGTTCAAAGTGATTATATTGATATAAAAAAAAGAATCGCATAATGAATTACGCACAAGACGTAAGATACAAAATTAAATAGAGAGAGAGAGAGAGAGAGAGAGAGCAGGATTTCACAAAACCAAATGACTAGTTCTAAAGAAGACACGCATCCCATGAAGTATTCGATGCGAATTTCCAGTCTGCTGGGTTTGTAAGCATCAAATAACTTCACAAGACACGGTGGCCTCTTCGTCTACAGAAATACACTTAACCTCTCCGTCTGCATTACATCTCATGAAACGGGTGTAATTAGTGGCTCTCTCGGCGCTCGATTTACCAACATGTGGCAACAGTTGATTTTTTACTTTCAGTGGTCACAGTTGATGTTCTCATTTAGTTCTTGTTGCTTGACGCTGCATATTCATATAGGATGATCACAAAAAATACCGACATTTCATCTAACGCCACGTTTAGGGCCATTTCCCAACACAGTTGTGTTTGCCAAACACTTGGAAATGTGGTCCACAACGATAGTTAGCGTTCGCTAAACTCTGTAATAAGGCTTCGCCGAAGATTATTTATGCTTCGTTAATCTAGCCCTGTGCGACGCCGCATGTACCTGCATTAAATAATGAATAACTCAGACTGGAGGCAGGGCATCGTCGCAAGCCTAGATCACAATTTTTAAGGTATGGAATGAACGGTCTTCTTTGTAACGAGCGACTGCATGTTACGAAGTCAAAAACATAAACTATCACAGCTAAGCATTAATAATAAGACACATGCACGGCCCCCTAAGGGAACTAAATCAAATTCTAGCTACTTTAAAAATGCTGGAAAGGAAACATACATTGTTTAATGATAGCGTGCACGGTATCAGCACGCTCAAACGCACGAGGACGAATCATGAGGAGAGAAGAAATGATATAAGGAACAGGTGCATTTTTAGTTTCTCTTTAAATGTCGTCAAGTCAGGAGATGTCATGAAGTCAGTCAAGAGTGAGTTCCAGATTTTGAGAGCATGCAAACTGAATGAGCGGTATCTACAGGATTTGAGGTTCGTTTGAGGTAGAGCTACGCGACTCGAGTAAAAAAAAAAAGCAGGCGGCACGATAGCTACCCTGATTGTTAAGTAGCTTAGGTAGGTAGGCTGGTGAAAGAGGATAGACAAACATAAAAGTAAGCGACAGAACCTTGAAGCACATACGCTGCTTGATGGAGATCGAGTGAAGCTCTGTGAAAAGCGAGGGTAATATGGAGGTTGTGACGTTCACGACATGCAAGCTGAGTGGCAATGTTTTGCACCACCCGTAGGCACCTTATTTCGCCGGCAAGAAGACCAGCAATTAATGAGGTAAAGAAGTCTCGACAGAATATCACAAAATGCACAGACCAGCTTCGCTGTTGGTATTCTTATCAAAGCAGGCCCGAATTTTTGCAATGGTGCATAGCTATAAGTGGGCAGACTCGACTGTGGAGTTGACGTTGTTGTCCACTTATACGTCCTATTGGAACAGAACACCCCGATTGCATGCATTTGCTACAGAATACGCACTGTGGGAGCCGATTCTGATGAATAGGCTTTCCAAAATCTGAGTAATACTGGGGTTGCCGGTAACTTGGTTTCAAAATTGGTTTATTGGTTTAGCAACTTGGTTTCAACGTCATTCAATTTGAGAAAGTTTGCCACCATCCAGGTGCGAACGCCAGCAATGCATGATGCACGGGAGTTAAAAATATTTAGACGAGCTTCAATTTATGGAGTTATCAAAGCACACGTACAGCTGCGTGCCATCTGCATACAAATGACAGCCTATGTTTTTCCTTGGCGATCACATCGGCGAGAATGAGAGTATAGGCCGCAAAAAGAAGTGGACTAACAAGAGATGACTGAAGTACTCCACAACTTAAAAAATCCCCGGATGAAGATTTCCGCTTGAAATTAACGTTCTGTAAAAGCACGGTGAGATAGGACCTAAACTATTGCAATGCAGCGCCAGTGATGCACAGGCAAAATGCTAGCCCCTCAAGAAGAACTTGAATGATCAAAGATATAAAACCTTGCCAATGAGCTTTGGATCACAACAGAAAAATATTCATTTTAGAATGCGTGTTTTAATAGGAGCAGGTGACTCTTTATGAATAAGATGTGGTTGACGCATTCGACAGCTGCTCCATAGCGAAGGCTAAGAGTTGGTTGCGGTTCGCGAATACAAGCCGGGTTCCCAGTTCTAAGCACTGCCAACAACGAATAGATATGCACGAAAAATATCAAGCCTCGGTACCTGTACAGAAGAGGCAACCTCTGGATAGGGGAACCTCTGTTGTCCGGAGAGGCCGTCATCGTTTTCGCCGCGCTCCCGCGGATCTGCTATTTCCCGGTTACGGCGCGCCCAATAGGGGTTGCTAGCATCGACGGGCTCGAGGATGTCGCAAACGCGGAACTGGAAGTACGCTCCGACTACTACACTGTCAAATACTTATTCAGTAGACTTCAAAAAGCGCAAAAAAGATGCCAGCAAATACTTGATATTTTTGCTCGCCGTATTGACATGGGAGACGCAGCGGGCTCAGGCTGCCCCGTGGGGGGGGGGGGAAGTACGAGGCGGAGTAGAGAAAATAAGCCACTCGTTGTCATTGTGATGTGTAGATAAAGGCAGTATGGCTTCTACGACTGCGCTGACTGGCAGAGGGCTGGAGAGAGATGCGGACTCGGGCGTCGCTGCTGGGTCGGCTTACCTGAGAGCTCTGTACCCTGCGGTGAACGAGGACGATGCGCCTTTGCCTAGAGCCTGGAGCGCCAAGGATAAGTACGCGTACCTGGGACTGACGCATAATAATCTGCGAGTCCACTACAAGGGTACGTGCGCTCGTCGTCTGTCTCGTCGGCAGCTAGTCGCCAGCTGACGCCGGCGGTCGCGCTTCGAGCGTGCGCGACCGCCGGCGTCACGAGCGCAGTGCGTCCGCTGGCGCTCGCGACGCCTCCTCGCTTGCCTTTTTTTCTTTACGTCCCTGGCTCCTAGCGCTGCCGCACGAGCGCGAGAGCAGTCGTTGCCTACCCCCCCCCCGCCGCCGCCGCCGCCCCACCGCCACCATCGTCACGACTCGCTTCGAGTCGCCCGTCAAAGCCGAGTTGGCGGCCTCCAGCTCCGGCTCGTGCGGGAGTGCTGGGCTGCGCAGTTTGCCCGTGTTAGGCGTCTGCCCGTCGCCGTTTTATTTTGCCAAGTCGACCGTGACTCGGTCGGAGACGGCGTCGCATTTTGAACCCTAATTCCCATATCGGCCTGCTGTGCCAGCAATCCTGCCGCCGAATTGCGGATAAAATAGCGACTCCGCCCCGCTTTCCTGCTGCTGCGACAGAGCTGCTCGCGCCGGCGGCCAGGCAGCTAGTCGTCGACCTGCCCTCGGGCTAGCATTCGCAGGTCGCCGTACCGAGTGTCGGCGCGCTCGGGGTCTAACGTTCGTCGTCTGCCTCGCCGTCAGCTCTTCGCCTCGTGACTCGTTTCCAGGCCAGGGCAAGACTCACAAGGACGCCGCGAGCGTTCGAGCGACCCATCCGATTCCTGCAGCCTGTGGTGTCTACTATTTTGAGGTGAAGATAATTAGTAAAGGTCGTGACGGGTAAGTGAACTCGCCACCGTGGCCTCTGGGCCAGTGCCATGTCATAGCTGGCGTCTGCTACGACGTAGCTAGCAACGTAGCACCTGCTGCCTTTGCTGCCCTCCATTGCAGTGTGCAGGCAGTGTTTTTCTGACCGATCTGGCACCCTATATGGCCCGTAAGCGTTGCATACGGTTTCTCCTGTTGCAAGAGCTCTCCAACCTCTCCCGTTGTTTTGGCTGGATGGATGCTGGTTGCAAGCAGCCCTGGGGCTTCTGGGGCTTTAGGCCGTGTGTTCATCGTCTTCAGCCACTATCCATGCACTTGCATGCATCATGGTTACATTTTGTTGGCATGCTCAATGTTGTGTGTGTCTTTGCTCTGCAGTGCTGGCCTGGCTGTGCCAGTTTAGCTCTCCTTCTGTCAGAAACCCGTGGACACACGGTCCTGGGAGCACGCCTGATGGAACGCATGCAGTTCTTTTTGTGAGAGGTCACCGGTCATGGTGATACTAGTGGTGCATGGCAATCCACTGCTCTTTTCTGGCCCGGTAGATCTGCAGCCGTGTGACTGCATGTATGTACATACATACAGTTATTGCCTTAAAAACTAAGTTCTCCAAACAGATTTGTTCAATTCATGAATTATGCCAGCAGACATCGACCGTTGGCATGGAGTGTCAGTCAGTACTGACTTTATGCTTTCATCGGTGACTGTTGTGTGAGCCTCTTAAGCCTCTGCATGGAAGTGCTAGACAAGTGTGGCCTGATTGGACAAGCATGCCACATTCAACGCACAGCATGCCATGTTAGCTGATGCTTGCTTCTTGACCAATGGCCAGATTTCCCATTGCAGTACGGCTCATGTTCATGTCTTCGGCAACTTGGCATCTCATGAACCTTTTTAGGCCCTTGGATATTTCCAGTCATAGTTGTAGGACGGGTAGAGACAAGGGCTGACTTGCTTGCCTTCGGTTATTTGCTGGGCAGAGTTATATGAAGCAATCCTTTCTGAAGAAAGCCATGACCGGAAGTTGGTGGTCAGTGGCTCTTGCATGTGGACTGCTGGATGAATGCCGGGCCTCTTCTCACTGAAAATCTGCATGTTTGCCTCAGCCATGGTGCCTCAGCTCAGCAGTATCTTTATAGTCGTGAGCACTCCTAGCTGGTCTGCTTTGCAAATGGTGCTGTACCGACTGTTGCAACCTCGGACTTAGTGATCTGAGCTTTGTAAAGTCCTTCAAACAAGGCCCCTGTGCATGTCACAGAAGATGACATAAGCAGCCCTAGCATTGAAGGAACCGCAGAGCACTAGTGAGTCCTGTGTAGCCCAAGAGTTTAATTTGGTTTCCGTATTTTTTCTTGCACAGCTTCCTCTCAGGTCGTATGAGCTGATTGTATAGCCACCAAGGTTATGTCGAAGCTGCTACGTGGCTACTCTTTTGGCTGTGTGTGTGTGTGTGTGTGTGTGTCTTTCATAGCTAGATCTCTCGTGTTATCTCTTCCCTCACTCCTTGCTGCCTCTTCCCCCCTTGGCACGATAGTCAGAAAGGGAATGCATTAAAGAAAAACTACTAATTTATCATCTATCATATGTTTGCATACATGAAAGCAGACTGTAAGCAGAGGCAAGAGGGCGGTCGTTGATTTACAAAAAGATCCTAGTCTTATGCCATAGAAGCAAAATAGTACGAGATTTCATGTTGCATCTTTTTTTGTCTTCCGGCAACAACTCAAGCACTTCTTGAACGAACTCTTATCTAATTACCGCTGGTGGCTGACCGTGGTCGGCAGTATGCATCACTACACTTGGAAAAGACCAACCATTAGTGTCCTTGCATCGATATGTGGCTTTCTCTGTGGCATGCAGTGTGAACTCATCCGTGCTCATCACTCGTAACCATCGTTTGGGGGGAGGAGTTTAAGAAGAGGGTCCTTGGACTTTGACCAGAATAGGTCACAAGCTGCAAGCCCATTCAACCTCCTTTGATAAGTAAGAGTCGATTGTCAATGTTGTGCCCCCTTTGAGCAATTCTCACATAGGATTAGCTATGCTTGCCAGTTGAAAAGCTTAGAAGCTCCTGAGTTCAGAAAATCACGTGCTTGTGTTCACCGTCTGATTAGTGGTTGACTGACTCTTGGATTCAGCCTATTGTCTTGATTACTGTCTGATCTGTGGCCGGTACATACCTGTAGCTTTAGGGTGGTCTGCAGACTCTGCTGCTGACTACTGCTCACGGACCTTCGATCTATTAAATAGCCTAGTAGTCGCTCACGATGCAAGAGAGTGAAGGGTCTTTAGTTGCAGAAACTTTATATATCAGATTTGTTCAATTCATGAGCAATTCTAATTCGTGTGTGAAGAACCTGTGTGTCAAGCTATTTGTCGGCCCCTCTGTGTGCTGGCCGTCTGCACCTGGGAGTACATGGAAGCTGATAGCAGAGCTACCATCATTATGATTATAAGCAGGCATCCTTCAATAAGTCATTTAGCTGTTGCTTTAATCATATTAGATTTCTCTCACTTTCGGGGGTTTCAGCATGCCGCCATGCTTCATCATTCGAGTGGGCAAGAGGAGCTCTCGAGTGGGCAAGAGCTCCCCACTCCTCTTCGAGTGGAAAGCTCGAATGTCATCAAATTTAGAATACTGGCAGCAAAGTGTTGGTGTATACACCGTTATATAGTGAGGCATCGGGATGCAGTTTATTTCCAGCACCTGTTACCTATTATAAATGAGTGCTCAGCATTTTGAGCTTAAATGTTACCTCCTTGCAGCTAGTTATGCCCTTGAGGACTCAAGGGTTAGAGAAAAAGGGTCCCTCGTTATTTTGGCTCTCCCTGGTCTGTCAGCTTCAAGAAAAAAGAATGGGATTCAGAAGCCATTGTTGTTGTTATACCCGTGTCGTTGCTGTGCTTGGGGCTTGCTGCCTTCATGTGCATTTCTGTTTGATCTTGGTGCTAAAATAGCCTTATCTGGCAGGCTTGGATAGGGTAGCCCCTAGATTAGACTAGATGAGACTTGACCGACAGCCTCCGTGGCCATATGTTCCCCTTTGCAGCCAAGCTGAGTCCAGAAAATTAGCTGACGAATGCAGGCAATTTGTGCCCAATTGGGTACTAAAAATTTTTACCCGTATAGGAAAGAGCAAATATGCACTAATTCCACTGTGTCACTTAGTAACAATTTCCGAACATCTTGCTATACAATATACGCCATTCGATTTTCTTAATATTGTAGTAGCATTGCTGCAACCACTGCTCAGGTCGTTTGGCTGCTGATGAGCTCCCTGCTGCATATGTAGGGATGAACCGATGAGTGACTTCAACTTTATCAAACGAGGCAACTAGTCGATGGGCGTGATGTATCTTACACAAAATGTGTTACATCGCGCCAAGCCGAATACTTTTTCAATCGCTGTATTGTGCTAGATCTGAAAACAAATAACGTTTTAGTGCCCCCAAATTTTTCAAGAAAGCCAGTACGACAAGTGTCTCGAAGCCACAATTGATCAGGCAAGAGTTGATCGCGAGTCACGCCGAGTCCTGTAGTGAGCTTATCCCAATAAGTCCTATCGGATATCACAAAGCATAGTACGAAGCCATGACTGTTGGTGCACGATTAGAGTGGCCAGTATTGTGTATTGTTTATTGAAGAGGCATACGATTTTTAAGGTGCCCTAAGAGTCTCTTTCTAGGCACTGTACATAGGTTGTAAGTGAGTTACAAAAGTCGAGACGGGATGTCACAAATCCGTGGACCAACTTGGATTTGGTATGTCTGTCTAAGCATGCCCACATTTTTGCAATCTTGCGTAGGTAAAATTAGACAGATTTGACTGTGGATTTGATGTGGTCGTCTAATGCAAGGTCACATTGGAACACAATATGCAGACTGCATGCTGATACTACATGAGATACACTGGCCGAGCCTATTTTGACGAAGAGGCATTCCAATTTCTGAGTTACACTGGGCATGCCCATAATGAGTAAGCTGATTTTATCGTCATTCAGTTTGAGAAAATCCGCTACCCAGCAAATGCAAATGTCGGCAATACATGCCGTAGGGAATCTCCCAGGTGCTGGAAGGCAGGAAAGGATCAAAGCACAGGTACAGCTTTTGTCATGTGAATAAGAATGAGAGCTAGATTATTTTTAGCGATTACATCGGCTAGAGGGAGAATATAAAATGTGAAAATAAGTAAACCAAGAAATGATCCCCGGGTTACCCCCTACTTTAGAGGCTCCTTGGATGACTGTTACCATTATGCATCAACTCACTGAAATCTCCCATTTGTGATAAAAACCTACACCATTGCCGAGCAGTGCCGGTGATGCCCAGACAAGATGACTGATGCTCACGAAACATTTGGTGATCAATAGTGTCAAATGCTTCCGAAAGATCCAGTAAAACGAGTAGATAGACTCTACCTAAGTCTGCATTCCTGAGGTTTTTATATGCTCGAAGCAGTGCTGATTCTGTGGAATGATAGCTCTAAAATCTGACTGAAACTTACTTGCTAGGCTTGAAGTATTGATATGCGAGTTTAGCTGGTTTGGTACTACTCGTTCCCGTGTCTCTGATAGGATCGGCTGTAGTGAGACTGTGAGACTGGGCCTAAGACACTTACATGTAGCATGTAGCTACTAGAAAGTTTCTGCATCGCAGGCATATGTATGTGCACTACAAGTACAAAACATTGCAATCGATGAGTTGTGGGATGATAACAAATCATAGTATTCCTGATTGGTGGTGAAGGGAACTATCGCGACCTCAGATCGTTACATAATCTGATCATGAGCCTCCTGTTAGTAGCCAATGGCTTCAGGGCACTGATTAGTATTATTGGGCTCTGCCTACTGTGCTTGATGAGGTACAAAGGCCAGCCAGCTAGAATTAGCCGCCCGTGACTGGTTAACAATGCGTCTCCCAGTCATGTGGTTTTTTGTCCTTTGAGGGCCTTGCATTACTCCACCCCTTCCTCCATTGTAAGGCTGCTGCTTGCATTGTATGTTGCTACAACTAATCTACCTTGCCTTCACCTATATTCACATTTTCAGGAAATAGCTAGCTGATTGACTGCTGTATTTCTCTATTCGGATAGCACTCGTCAGTTTGACCAGTGCACTTGTCTTGAGGACAATGCAGCCTGATCAGACATGCTTGCCGACTGTTTTGGCAGGGTGTTTTCGGACACATTGACTTAAGTGCTATGGCATGGTCTGGTAATTGGTGATTTGGTCGATTGTTTGGCATAAAGATTTACAGCGTGTGCAAAGCTTGCCTCTTCTTATTCGATGGGAGAATCCTGTATGGTTCAGCCCATGAACTTGGTTTCAGCTGTGTTGTGGAACACACTTTCTTTGTTCTCTATACTCGGGGTCTTGTCTTGGCTTCTCAAGTTTTAGAGCTAATCATTCAAAAAAATCAGCATTGCTGCTAGTGTATCGCGACTATCCGAGGAATGCAGACTTGAGTAAGGTCTCTGCTTTTTTTTGCTGGATTTTTTGGCAGCGTTTGATACTACTGATTACCAAGTCCTTCTGTGAGTGAGCGCTTGTCATCTTGTCTATGCATCAATGGCCCCTACACTGCAATGGTTTAGGTCCTTTCACAAATTGAAAATGTCCTAATATAGATGCCAACTTTCGATAGTCATCAAGGACCCTCTAAACTACCCTAGTATCCTATGCTTGGTCCACTTCTTTTCGCAGTGTATACTCTGTCTGTCTGTCTGTCTGTCTGTCTGTCTGTCTGTCTGTCTGTCTGTCTGTCTGTCTGTCTGTCTCGTTCCAGCACAATCTAGACTTTCATTTTTATGCACATGACACACAGCTGTACCTGCTATTTGATCCTTCCCTGCCTTCCAGCAGATTGAACTCTTAACTCTCTTGCTGTATGTATTGTCGAATCAGCTTACTAGTTATGGGCAAGCCTAGTGGATACTCAGTTTTCGGAACGCCTACTCATCCAAATAGGCCTGGACATCGTACTTTCTGTAGCATCTGCACACAATCTATGTATCCTGTTCCATAGTGACCTATCATAAAGCAGCTACATCATTACCACAGTCAAGTCTGCATACTTTCACTTGACGTATCATTGCAAAACTTCGGGCCTCCTTAGACAGGGATCCGCATCCAAGTTGGTCCGAGTATTTGGGCATTCCATCTCGACTTTTATAACTCACTATACTGGCTGATCTTCCTGTCAGTGCAGTTAGGTGCTTACAGTAGGGGCAAAACTCTTGTAGCTAGGCGTGGCTGTTGTCACCGTCGAAGTTGCCACGCAACTTCTCACTGACCCATATTGGCTGCCCATCGAGCAGTGTACCGGCTTTAAGGTTTTGTCACTCACTTTTAGGTTTCTTCATTCTCTTGCTCCAGCCTACCTATCCGAACTACTTTCGAGTCTTTAGCTGTGCCTTGAATCATGCTCAAATCCTTTTCGTATGCTCCCGAAGCCTGGAACTCACTCCCGACTGACTTCTGCTGGCTTGACGACAGCAAAAACTCACTTGTTCCTCTCAGCATTTACTGGGTTGCTTGGGCTCTGCATTTGCTGGGTCCTTCGTGTCTTTATGTGTGCTGACACTGAATGTTATCAGTAACCAGTTGATATACCTCCATCACAGCTCATGTAAAGTGCCTAGAAAGAGATTTGATTATTTTGGGGGCTATGCAAATATCTTTTTATTATGTGCTATTATTGTACTCAGATCATGCTAATACAAGCATTTCTCGTGTCTATGCTTATCTTTCGGCAAACAAAATTGAATTTCCTGCTTTGCACTGAACTAATCTACCTGGTAGGAGCAGCTATCATTTTTTTCCTATGGAGAAAATTACTTTCTGAAAGTATTTTTCTTTTTGTAATTGCTTTCTGGAGAGCCTTCACTGCCGTGCGGATATATTAGCCTAGTAACCGGGTGCCATTTTTATTGTAGATACATGGGAATTGGCCTTTCAGCACAAGGCGTGAACACAAATCGTTTGCCAGGTATCATCGCAACAGTGACTTGCCTAAATGCTACTGCTGCCGGCTGCTTGTTGTTTCTGCTTGGGGGACCACTGCCACCATTGTAAGGACTCTCACTGGTTTGTTCTGATGTGACACGGATAACCTACCTTGGTTTAATGCCCAGGCTGGGACAAGCATTCATATGGATACCATGGAGATGATGGTCATTCTTTCTGTTCGTCTGGCACTGGGCAGGAGTATGGACCCACTTTTACTACTGGCGATGTTATTGGATGTGGCCTGAACATGATCGACAACGTTTGTTTTTTTACCAAAAATGGTATAAACCTAGGTGAGTTCTGTGAGGCTGAATGGTGCTTGTCAATAAGGGTAGCTGTCACAGCTTGTAGGCTGTGCCTGCAAAGCTGTAAATGATCACTTCCAAATTTGTTACCGTCTTTTCTATTTCATCATTATATTTACTATGTGACATTTATTTGCAGGTGTTGCATTCAGAGACTTACCGGTAAGCATTTGCTTAGCGAAAAACTTTGAGGCCTTGTGTGATTTATGTTCTGGTGGCCCAATAGGCAGTCTGTTGGTAAACTGTATGTCACTCTTAACCATGTGAAAGAGTGCTATAGGATCTGGTCTTGGGCACGGCCCTAAAAAGGGCTGAATGCCCCTCTGTCGTCACAGTTCCATTTTTCTAGAGTAGCAGCTCTTAGTGTCCTTGCCACATTCTCCTGTTGATCTGTGTGAGTGTAGCAGTGCTTTTCATCAACCAATTATGGTATGTATTCTGTCTTACAAAGTCTGCTGTCTGTCGTTTCATTGATCACTGCAAAATGGCAGCATCTTGACGGCTCTTGGGGCTGGCTCAATTGGATACCATAAATCCACATCCCTTGATTCCTTTATTGGTCATTTTTATGCCCTTTTCTTGTTATCTTTGCAGGGGCATGTGCTTGTGTCACCACCTAGGAATTGGGCAATGCAAAAGTGTAGAGATGCCGAAGTTATTATCATAAAACATTGCTTTGCAGTAAATAAACTGAGCTCCTCCGGCAATTGCCCGAAGGAGTCAAGTCCACGACTCAGTGCTGACTATATGAGACTGCTTCTGTCTAGAAATGGAAGGCCAACCAATATACCTTGGCAAGCCTTTCCGCAAGGATATGACCACCCAGGTGGCCTTAGCTAGCCGTGCCTGAAAGCAAGGCAGCAGGTTGGCATTAGCAACCACTGGCATTAACAAGCACTGGCATTCCCACTGCGGTTTAGCAACCAACGGCCACGGTGACCTCTATACTTGCCCATGCATTCCCAGTGGAAACAGCCGGTTAGGCTGGCTTGGGCAGCTAGCCAGTGTGTCAAGCCCACTAGAAGCTCGGCTGTAGAAGTTGGTGCACTTGGTCTTGTGGATGAGGGAAGAGCTTGGCTCTACTGTCCAAGTGCAAAGGCCGCAAGCTATCGGCTCACAGAACTCAAGGAAAGCAGCTGTCGTCAGCCTCTGCTAACTCCTCTGCACTGAGAAGCCGGTGATTGTGTCGTTTACTTTCACGACCACTATGATGCTAGCAGGCGTCTGTGGAAACTCGGTGGCTGCACCTCGGTGCAACTACAGCAAATCAGTGCTTTTTCCACTCTGTCACTCTGTCAGTCAAAAGCCCTGCAGGCTGTTGTTGCCAATTGAATGGGTGCTATTAGCCTATGGCTGATGATTGCAGTCTACCACACATCTTCCTCCTGAAACTAAAGAACACTGATCCTACAGTTATCGGTCCTAGTTTGGCTGCCTCGATCAGCTCATTGTCTGCTATCTATTTTTTCTAATATTTACCTGCCTCATTTATGAGAAGCCTGAAAAATTGTTACGTTTGCCCTAGCAAAACCTCATGCGGAAAAACTAACCTCTTTGTTGTAAGCAGCTTTGTTGTTCCCTGCACGACTGGACTTTCCTGGCAGCGGTGCCTTTGCAAGCCGTGTCTGTCGTCTCACCTGGGCGTCGCCGGCACTGCAATAGTTTTGGTCCTATCACAGTGGGAGATTTTAGGGCGTATATGTAATGGCCACTAGTCATCTGTTTAGCCTCTGAATTATAAAGTACTCTAGGGATCTGTTCTAGATTCCCTTCTTTTACAATCTGTACTCCCCTTCTTGCTGGTATAATCACCAAGCACAATCTAGGCTTTCATTCTCTATCATTCACAGATGATACACAGCTGTATCCATCTCTCATGCCTTCCAGTACTTCTAATTCCCTTTACTCTAGTCACAACTTATATTCCCGAAATTCCCAGATTGAATAGCGATGAGACCGACCTATTAATTATGGACAAACCTAGTTTAACGCAGAAAACAGATAGCTTATTCTCCAGTGGAGCCCCTGCATGGAATATGGGTGCTCTGTTCCAATATATCCTATCGCTTGATGGCCACATCATCTTCACACTCAAACTCGGCTATATTGCATCACAAAAATTCTAGCATGCTTAGATTACAACAGCTAAGTCAGTCCATGCATTTGTGATATCTTTTCTAGACTTATGTAGTAAGTTTCTCCTCGCACTTCTTCCTTCCTGTGTTTTAAGATACTTGCATTTGGTGGTGCAAAACTTGTCAGCTAGGCTTGTCTGTCAAGAACCGGCGGTTTTCTCAATATGCCACATATCTCCGACGTGCACTGGCTCCCCATCAAACTGCTCATCAATTTCAAGATTCTATTGCTCACTTGTATATCACTTCATTATTTTGCTCCTGCCCAGCTCATGTGAAATACTACTTGTCATGATTCCCCTCATACCGCCTGCTCTTCTGACTCTGCTCGTTTTAGTTGTGCTTCTTAATAACCTCAAATCCTCTCAGACCGTGCCTAAAGTGCACGTGCTCCCAAAGCGTGGAACTCACTATCGACTGATGTCATGACATCCCCTGACTTGACGAAATTGAAAAAACCTTAAAACCCACGTGTTCTTCACAGATTTTGATTCGTCCGTGTGAATTTTTCTATATCTGCTTCCACGTGCTGAAGTTGTATATATTATAACCTTTCTGTTGATATGCTTCATAACCATCGTGTGTCAAGTGCCGAGATAAAGATTTACACTCAAATGCACACAAATTTTCAAACTCCTCACCTCTTAGTATTCAGGCTGGCAAGAGTACAATTCAAAGACCCGGTGCATCTGGGAACTTCGACTAGTGGGGGGGGGGGGGAGTTATCCAGAAGCATCCTCTCGGATGCTGAAGAAGTTCTACGTACAAACTTGTTGCAAAAATGCAGAAATAAGACATGTTATCTAGCAGATTCTCCATTTTAAAGGTAGTACCATATTTCTGGGTATCTTTGCATTTTTTTTAAGTTAATTAATTAGTTAATTCAACAGCCTCATTTGTGTAGCAGTAGAAGAGCCTTAACGACTATCACAACTGCTTTCAGCAGGCGATAAAGAATTGCCCACTGCAGGACTCGAACCCACGACCTCGGTCGTGAAGAGCAAGCACCTTATGTCATGGGCAACGACATTTATTGTGTCAATCTTTGCCGTATTTCTGCACATTGCGATGTGGCACAAGAGCACCGTTTACAGTGAGCGTAAAAAAATCCTCGCAGTAGGCCTTGCAACTGCTGGAAACTGCTGGAACTCCCGACTAGTGAGGGAGTTATCCAGTTAACTCGCTCTGGTAAAAAGAAGATTTTATAGGATGCCAGGGACACTAAAGTGATTTGTAGCACGTGAAAATACGTATTGATAGTCCAAAAATAAGCAAATGCTCTTCGTATGTATGCATTTAGTGTGACATCATCTCACTAACGATTCTATATAGACTCCTTTGTCTGGCCAGGCACTGAGGCCATAAGCTTGTGCCCTGTCTCTTTTGCTGCAGCACATTCCATGTAGCCCAATATTTTACTATAAAGGTCGGCTTCTTGCATAGGCCGAACGCTCCGCCTCAGCCGATATCTCTTCGTGGTCGTTCTATGGGGTTTCAAATCAGGCGATAGGCTGGGCCATAGAGCTACTAACTAGCTACCCGCGTGATAAACACTGCAGTGACCATATTAAGGGGTTGCTGACACTGCTTCATCACCAAGACGATAGCAGTCGTGAGATTGGACGATGGCTTGGCTTGGCATAAGCAAATTCTCTGTGCACAGTACTATGAAAAATGTATTGGGACTGGTTCGAGCATCCGGCAGCTGGATCTTCTCAGCTGTGCAACACTTCTGCCCGACTTATGACCGACTCATTAAAGATCGTAGCACTTCAGAATAGAACTGCGATACTTCGAGACCTTGCACAGCCATACAAAGATGTACAGGAATCGATTTTGGTGAAGTAAGTGGGATAAAGAGAAAGATATAGAAAGTAAGTGGGAAGCTTGCTAGGAGTGGCCTTTTCTGCTGGGTTGTAAATCGCAAGCGTCAGCTCACCAGTCATTTAGCTGACGACTTTCATTGGGCCCACGACCATGCCCACTAGATAAAGAACGATTGGAGTTCTTTTTTTATGGACCGATGAAAGTAATTTCACTATGTTAGCTAGCGTAATGTGGTGTGTGAGGAATAGCCAAAGAAAAGATGCGATATAACCGGTAGGACTGTATTCAACCGACGGTGGAATTCGGTAGGAAATCATTGAGGGTTTTGGGGCTGCTTAGCCACAAAAGGTAGTGGAGCTTTGCAGTAGATCTATATGGACCAACACGTGTACCTTTATAGAGTTAAACAAGTTTGCTAAGGGAAAATTCTCTGCTTGGGGGATCTTTACCGCCCTAAGCACATTGAAGTGGGTAAGGTAGGGGAGGCAGTGGATCATTTGTGTGTCGAATCCGGTGTGGCGCTGATTCATTCGCCCAGTTAGTCGCCTTATCTGACCCCATAAAACGTTCATGAGGTGATATCGACCGGCGGCTAATGCAGGGGTGTTTGGCCTACAGCACTAGTCAAACTTATCAGCAAAATTAAAAACAGTGGAATGCTACAAGGACAAGATAGCACGGAAGCTTCTGGCCTATATGTCTGGACTGACAAGCGAGGTCATTAAGAATCATGGTAGGGCTAAGTCATACAAAACCCATACGTACCGAAAGCATACGCGTTTGTTTGTGGACTGACAGTGAAAATTGTTAATATGCCTCATAGTAGTAAATTGAGCTGTGGCCCCAATGAAGTAGGAGGAACGTGAAAGTAACCATTGCATTAAGGTTTAAAAAAACTCAATTACATTTGCAGTCGACACTAGTACACCCACTGTAGAACGCCTACGCTCATTCGTAATGCTTACAGGTATTTTAAGAAATGATATGCTGTGAAGTGAGCCGCATAGCCTAAAAGGAATGCAAATTGCACATTTACACAGAACTCACACCATAGGATACACTGCAACCAAAGTCACACACACCTTGGAACAAAGAAAGCACCTTACATCGTGGAGCTACTCTACACTTGCAGACCAAACAGGATGCTACTAAAGATATTACAGAGCATATTACTAAACTAATGCGTACGTGTATGCAAAATGGGGTCGTTATTATAGTTATTATAGACGTTTTGTGCACCGTGTTATATACCTTAGGTGCTTGCTTCTGGTACTTGGCAGTTGTCTACCGGATTTTTTGGTGGTTGTATGGATTACTTACGGCCATGTTTAGTAGCAATTTGCTTGTGCAATGCCGTGGTGTGTCAACAACACAGCAGTTGGAGTAAATTTGTTAAATTTTTATTTTGTCACGTGCTGTAATAATAGCCTGGCTTTGATCAGATAGGAAATTTTGGCGCTCGACCGATTCTTGTCCTCTCTTCTTTGCAGAGCAATCTGTACCCAACAGTCGGGCTTCAAACGCCTGGGGAACTCGTAGAGGCAAACTTTGGGCAGACCGAATTCAAATTTGATATTGAGGACTACATGAAAGTAAGCAAGCTGCTTGGTGTCTGTGTTCACCTTCGTCCACCAACTCTTTTTCTCATGAATTGAGCAATAATGAGCATGTGGTACTCAGTGGTTGTATACAGCATGTGATATTGTTTACCTCAAGCAACTGAAAATTGAATGTACAAATTCCGAATCTTGCAATGCTGGTAGGGGCATGGCTGTTATTATATTCGACATAACCGGCTACATTGTTGGACAGCATGCACCCTTCGAGCATCGAGCAGGTCCCACAAAGGCTTACATGTGCCAAGCAGACATCCCATAGATAACAATTTAAAGCTCAAAGTCAGCAATGTGTTGGGGATCTTCATCAGCTAGCATACGTTGATTAGGTACCTCGATGCACTTTAGATCAAGTGATATCGTGTTTTCAGAGTCTTTTCTATTACACACCAAGCCAGCATTTGTCTGTATAGATGCATGTTCAGCAAAACAAAATTGAATCCAATTAGACTTGAGTCCACTGAGAGCCGTCGATGGACAGTGACAATACGGAAGTACTGGAGACGTGGGTGCAGAAGAGACAGAGCCTGGTGAATTGATGTGGCGTTACCCTTCACGACCCTGGAGGATTAGCAGAGGGCTTGCCGATGGAAGTCGTGTAATTTTTCATTTTGCACGGCATCACCGATTGGATCGTCGAACGGCCACCCCACTACTGGCCTGTCAGGAGCGATGCCTCGTATATGTTTGTACTCACAATCCACAACTCAGCATCTAATACTGCTTAACAATCCTAGCTATATTTGCCATGTATACTGAAGTGGCATCGTCTTATTGCGATGCTTGTTGCAGGACTACAAGACGAAGGTGCAGAACAACATTGACAGGTTTCCAGCAGCTGATGAGAAAGGACAGTGGCGAGCCTCGCTTCAGCGGTGAGGGCTTTTCTAGACAACCCCCAGCTGCTTGACGAATCACTGCAGCGCTACTTCTTGGGGTAGCGCTGCCATGTACTTAATCCTAGCTGTGCTAACCTAGCTGTCATTTTATAAAAAAAAAACTACTCTTCGTTGCCGTAGCTTATGCTTTATATGCATGATGGCATTTTTAGTTGTGCTTGTCGGCTGAGCTCTGGCTGCAAGCCTCACATATTACGTGTCTGGTGATTGGTACTTGTTCGTAGGAATCCCCCTTTTTGATTCTAGGTGATTTCAATATCTATTTTGATAGCCCATCTTATTAGGTGTGCTCCAAAATGCCTGCATTTGAGTCTTACCTATGCTTTGATCCTTCCCAGCCCTCCAGCTGGTCACATTCACTCAACTCCCTTGCTGCATATATTACTGACATCCATGGCAGCAAACTTTCTCAAATTGAATAATGATAAAAGCAACTTACTAGTTGTGGCCAAACCGGGTGTGATTGTGAAATTAGAAAGGTTATAATAATAATAATAATAATGCACTTGATAAAGCACCCTCAGAGAACTCAATCTCTTTCTAGGAGCTTTACATTTGATGCAAAGGGAAATGCAATTGAATGGTGAGTAGTATCATGCTTGATAAACAAACAACATGAATAACATGGTTAGGGGTGACATGCACAGGGTCAGCATCCAAATGTGGTTAGTGGCAGCATGCACAGTGTCAGCACGCGTAAGTACATTAAGGACGAAGCACAGGGACCCACTAAATGCTGTCCTAAATAGGTGTTTCAAGTTCTTTTTAAATGTGATCAAGTCAGGGGATGTTCTGACCCAGGTCGGGAGGGAGTTCCATGCTTTGGGAGCATACGAACTAAATGCACGGTCTCCACATCCAGGTTAACACTCAAAATCGGCTCTGCTAGCATATTTCCTTGTAGCATGTGCACGCAATCTGGGTGTCTTGTTACAAAGTGACGTATCACTAGACGACAATCCACAGTCAAATCTGCTTAGTTTTAGCTACGTAAAATTGTTAACATTCGGCTCTGCCTAAACTGTATTCAAATTGGTCCGATATTCCGTCTTGACTTCTGTTGTTTGCTGGTCTACCGGCCTGTGCAATCAGGTGCTTGCAGTTGGTTTAACGCTCTGCAGCTAGGCTTGTCTGTCATACGCGGCAAGTGCCACATCACACCACTTCTCGCCGACCTGCACTGGCTCCCAATCAATCAGCTTATCAACTTTAATGTTTTGTCACTCACTGTAAGGACCCTTCATTCTCTGGCTCAAGCTTGCCTACCAGAACTACTCCTAAACCAGTCTAGACATGTTACCACTTGCTTTTCTGACTCAAATCCTTGAGCAGTGCCTCGAACTAACCGCAAATCCTTTGGTGACCGTACCTTCAGTATGTATGCTGGGAACTAACTCTAAACTGGTATAATAATAATAATATATAATAATATTGCACTTGATAAAGCGCCCTCAGAGAACTTAATCTCTTTCTAGGCGCTTTACATTTGCTGCAAAGTGATACACAATAGAATAGTAAGTAAAATCATGCTTGAAAAACAAACAAAATGAATAACATGGTTAGGGGTTACATGCACTGGGTCAGCATGCAAATGTGGTTAGTGGCAGCATGAACAGTGTCAGCACGCATAAGCACATCGAGGACGAATCACAAGGACCCACTAAATGCTGTCCTAAATAGGTATGTTTTTAAGTTTCTTTTAAATGTGGTCAGGTCAGGGGATGTTCTGATGCAGGTCGGGAGGGAGTTCCAGGCTTTGGGAGGATACGAACTAAATGCACGGTCTCCAAAGGATTTAAGGTTTGTACGAGGTATTTCTAGACTGTTGGATTCCGAAAAGCGAGTGATACGATGCTTTGCCTGATGGGGTAGTATATCTGAAAGATAGGCTGGAGCCATAGAATGAAGAGACCTAAAAGTGAGCGACAAAACCTTGAAGTCAATCCGTTGCTTGACTGGTAACCAGTGCAGGTCGGCGAGAAGTGGAGTAATGTGGCAACTGCGACGCTCACGACAGACAAGCCTAGCTGCAGAGTTTTGCACCAGCTGCAATCGCCTGATCGCACATGCTGGTAGGCCAGTAAGCAGTGAGTTGCAGAAGTCGAGACGAGATGTCACGAATGCATGGACCAACTTGGACGTGGTATCCTTATCTAAACAAGCCCTAATTTTAGCAATGTTATGAAGCTGAAAATAGGCTGATTTGACTGTGGAGCTGATGTGGTCGTCTAACGAGAGGTCGCTTTGGAATATGACACCTAGATTTCGAGCTGATGCAACTGGAGATATGCTGGCAGAGCCAATTTTGAAAGTCAGCCTTTCCAATTTCTGAATCACACTAGGTTTGCCCATAACTAGTAAGTTAGTTTTATCATCGTTTAGTTTTAGAAAATTTGCTGCCATCCACGATCGGATGTCATCAATGCATGCAGCAAGTGAGTTGAGAGAATTTGAGGTGCTCGAAGGCTGGGAGGGATCAAAGCAAAGGTACAACTGAGTGTCATCCGCATAGAAGTGAAAGCCTAGATTGTGCTTGGCAATCACATCAGCGAGAGGGAGAGTATAAACGGTGAAAAGGACCGGACCTAGCACAGAGCCCTGAGGTACTCCATATTTTAGAGGTACTTCAGATGATCTTTGTCCATTCACGTCAACACTCTGGAGTCTCCCACTGAGATAGGACCTGAACCACTGCAGAGCAGTGCCAGTGATGCCCAGGCGAGATGAGAGGCGCTCTAGAAGTACTTTGTGATCGATGGTATCAAAAGCTGCCGAAAGATCGAGCAAAACAAGAAGACACTCTACCCATGTCTGCATTCCTAAGTAGGTCGTTGTATACCCGAAGCAATGCTGACTCTGTGGAGTGATTAGCTCTAAAGCCAGACTGGAACTTACTAGCAAGGTGTGAGGTTTCGATATACGAG
This sequence comes from Cristatella mucedo, assembly GCA_009760855.2. Lineage (NCBI taxonomy): Eukaryota > Metazoa > Bryozoa > Phylactolaemata > Cristatellidae > Cristatella > Cristatella mucedo. The sequence goes on along the minus strand of WPIO01000023.1, from coordinate 4,429,398 downwards.
TTTGGTATCACGACATCCCCTGACTTGACATATAAGAAGCTTAACATGCACCCTGTTTCTCAAAGCAATTGGTGGGTCCTTGTGATTGGCCCTTTGTATGCTCCTGCATGCTTGCACTGTGTATGTTACCACCAACCATATTTACACGTTGACAATGTGCATGCACTCGAGACATTTGATCACGCTTCCTTTGCAGCATCGCTTATGTGCCCAGAAAGAGAGTAAGTTCTCTTAGGGGCCTATACAAGTGTATTTGCTACGCTGGTTTGGCCCTGTGATTCAGGTGCTCGCCCTGACCAAGGTCTGGCCGAGGTCGTGGGATCGAGCCCCATGGCCTATGTGGAGCGCCTGAATAGAGAATAAGTTCTCTTAGGATGCAATACAAATGAATTATATATATATATTATTTTGTTGTTATTATTATTTCTGCCTCATTGCTCACGTTCAAGACCCTACACAGATAAAAGGCCACAACCTTGACCAGATTTCCTCTTGCAATTGTACCTATCGACTCCTGTTGTCACCCCTTTCTGAACGTATGATTAAATGTGGATTTCAGTTACGATGCGTTTTTGTTTTGGCCTCCAGAATTACACGTGAGTCAAGAAACCTTAAGTATTTTGACATTTTTGCTCTCAGCAGCAGACTCGCATCCTCTGCCAGTCTGCGTGACCCTCCTTCAGACCTTCCCTCCTGGATGAAATGCTACATCATCACGATGCTAGTCGTCGATGAGTTTGCACCTCAGCGCCCAGACGCCCGTTCACGGATGACTTAAAAGAAAGCTAGGAACACTAAACACAGGCTCACAAAGGCCACCAAAAAGTTAGGACTCACTCTCTACCGCCTTGCATTAGAAGGTAATTGTAATAATAATAATAATAGTACCCTCGATAAAGCACCCTTAGAGAACTCAAATCTCTTTCTAGGCACTTCAATAATAATAGTAATAATATTGCACTTGATAAAGCGCCCTCAGAGAACTTAATCTCTCTCTAGGCGCTTTACATTTGCTGCAAAGGGAAATGCAATTGAACGGTGAATAAAATCATGCTTGATAAACAAACAAAATGAATAACATGGTTAGGGGTAACATGCACAGGGTCAGCATGCAAATGTGGTTAGTGGCAGCATGCACAGTGCCAGCACGCATAAGCACGTGAAGGACGAATCACAGGGACCCACTAAATGCTGTCCTAAATAGGTGTTTTTATGTTCTTTTTAAATGTGGTCAGGTCAGGGGATGTTCTGACCCAGGTCGGGAGGGAGTTCCAGGCTTTGGGAGCATACGAACTAAATGCACGGTCTCCAAAGGATTTAAGGTTTGTACGCGGTATTTCTAGACTGTTAGATTCCGAAAAGCAGGTGGTACGATGCTTGGCCTGGTGGGGGAGTAGATCTGAGAGATAGGCTGGAGCCAAAGAATGAAGGAACCTAAAAGTGAGCGACAAAACCTTGAATTCGATCCGCTGCTTGACTGGTAGCCAGTGCCGGTCGGCGAGAAGTGGTGTGATGTGGCAACTGCGACGCTCACGACAGACAAGCCTAGCAGCAGAGGTTTGCACCAGCTGTAATCGCCTGATTGCACTTGCCGGTAGGCCAGCAAGCAGTTAGTTACAGAACTCAAGTCGGGATGTCACAAATGCATGGATCAACTTAGACGTGGTATCTTTATCTGAATGTAGATGTAAATGTCGTTCATGTGGAAAGCCCTTAAAGTATATGATACCTAAAAGGTTCCTATATGGTTCTGTCTTTGGCCCCCAATCATTTCACCACATATACTCTCCCCCAAGCTGATGTTATCACTAAACACAGTCTTGGGGCTTTTATTCCTGTGCCGTTGACCCTCAGCCCTATATATCGATCTACCCTTTCCAGCCTTGCTCTGCATCTAGTTCACTTGATTCCCTTGCAGCCTGCATCGTCGACATTCGCCTCTAGGTGGCTAATTACTGCCTGAAGCTCGGCGATAATACGACTGACCTAATTGTAATCAGCAAGCCTAGTGTCACCCTAAAGCTGGAAGACCTCATCCCAAGATTGGTTCGTCTGGCATCACTCCAGTGACGTCTGCCCATAAGCTGGGCATACGATTCGAAAACGACTTGTGATTGGATGAATGCACTGCCTTCACTGTAAAGTTGGACTTCTTTCAGCTGAGAAACATCGCCAAAAAATAATTATAATAAAAATAACAATAATAAGAATAATAATACATTTGATGTAGCGCACTCAGAGAACTCAAATCTCTTACTAGGCACTTTATATTTGCTGTAAAGGAAGAGTACTCGAACGGTTAGTGATAGCATGCTCAATAAATAACAAGAATAACATGGTTAGGCATGACATGCACAGTGTCAGCATCCTAAAATGGTTAATGGCAGCACGCACAGTGTTAGCATACATAAGCACATAAATGAGGAATCACAGGGACCCACAAAATGCCGTGAGAAATAGATGCATTTTTAGTTTTTTTTTAAATGTGGACAAGTCAGGAGATGTCGTGATGCGAGTCGGGAGTGAGTTCCAGGCTTTGGGACCATACGAACTAAAGGCACGGTCTCCAAAGAATTTGAGGTTTGTACGAGGTATAGGTAAACAATTAGATTTTGAAAAGCAGGTTGCACAATGCTTAGCGTGGTGGGGGAGTAGATCTGATAGGTATGCTGGAGCCAAAGAATGAAAGGACCTAAGAGTGACAAAACCTTTAAGTCGATGCATTGCTTGACTGGGAGAGAGTGCAGAGCGGCGAGAAGTGGTGTGATGTTGCAACTGCACCACCACCACAGACAAGCCTAGCTGCAGAGTTTTGCGCCAGCTGTAAGCACCTGATTGCACAGGCCGGTGGACCAGCAAGCAGTGAAGAAAATAAGACGGGATACAAATGCCTGTCTAAACAAGCCCGAATTTTAGCAATGTTTTGTAGCTGAAAGTAGGCAGATTTGACTGTGGAGATGATGGTCGTCTAATGAAAAGTTACTTTGGAACACGACATCTAGATTTCGTGCAGATTCAACAGGAGATATGCTAGCAGAGCCGATTGTGAGCGTTAATCTTTCCAATTTCTTAATCACACTTGGTTTGCCCATAAGTAGTAAGTTGGTTTTATCATCATTCACTTTAAGAAAGTTGACTACCATCCACGTACGGATGTCATCAATACATGCAGCAAGGGAGTTGAGAGAATCTGACGTGCTGGAGGGCTGGGAGGGATCAAAGCAGAGGTACAGCTGATAATGCATAATGCGTTACGGCCAGGTATTTTAATCCATCTATCACTAGTATGAAGGTAGATTAATGAAATATCACGGACATCAGCATAAAGCTGGTACCTTTCATACAATGGCCACAGCCTAGTGGTGCAAACTGATGCATAGTCAGTATGAGGCATTTTTGTTTCGCATTGAAGCTAGTGACATTGAAGGTGACGATGAGTGGCTGATCAATGAATGGGCTCTCTTCTAGCTTAACCCTCTCATTATTCAGGACTACTGACCTGTGACTTTAATCTGTTGCAACTGCTGAAAAACTCAGCTGCTGCTCTGGTCTGTCTCTAGCAGCTTAACAGGCACATAGTAATGCAACGAATCTGCATCATTTAAAAATTGTGTGTGTGTGTGCGTGCGCGCGCACAGCTAAACTTTGGGCAGATAAGTGCCTGGCTGCAGTCATTGTGTCTGGATTTCTGAGGTTAGGGCGTCCTTTCCATTGCAAGATACTTTGCAGGTTGGCATCTTCCTCGTAGATTTGGACGTGGCACCTCCTACCGTCTAGCTCGTCCCAGTGTATTCACCCGTCAGTCGGCTTTCGTTCGTTAGCCCCATTTCCTTTGCTGGATCGTGGTTGCTTGATATAACGAATAGATGCTTCTGTATTTTCCAGGATCGTTTCGTCCTACCTTGTTCATTATGGACATTATGCCACAGCTGAGGCATTCTCACGGAGTACCGGCCTGCCACTAGAAGAACCAGTATCATCAATCAGAAATCGTCAAGGTCAGCCCTGGTCTTCCAATCGTGCAGGCTTCGTGAAAATCAAAACCAATTCTTTTAGCTTTGCTGTTGTAGTACACTGCAGTTAGCATGAGGTACAAGTGTGCACATTTTTTGGCATCTGCCAGACTCAGCTTGTGATACGTTCTGCCTCATTGTTGGCAGCAGCTTCAGACACAGCTCCTTGTTTTGTACCTGTTGCTAGCGTTAAATGACTTGGCCAGCTGTGTGTCATGTACTCTTCAGTTTTTCAAACCTAGCCTCTGTTTTATCGAGTTTATGCTTCGTGGCTGCTAAGCATGTTAGCAACACTTGCTTAACTTAATTAACATCTACTCATCAAGTTTAATCTGAAATGGTATCCCCTGTGGAGTTTCAGCCTGCATCCATTACTCTACCGTGGTACTGATTGTATCATAGCTTACCATCTTCTGGGATTGGGGTTTATGGTAAGCCGTGATAGCCCAGGAGGTAAGGCCCTTTCTTTTTACGACCGGGGTCTTGGGTTCGAATCCTGCAGTGGGCGATCCTTTATTGCCAGCTGCAAGCTGTGGTGATAGCCGTTAAGTCTCTTCTGAAGATATACAAATGAGGCTGTTAAATCAGCTCCATTTTTTTTACTTTTTCTTTATTTAGCGATAGAAGCAGGTAGCAGGGGTTCTTTAGTCATGTACATAGCCCTATGGCTAGCACTATGTTGTCGTTGCTTTGATAGTCGCTGCTGAAAGCATTATCACACATTGAAAGCACACGATTTCTCTGCCTTTGCACGTGATTTTCTTTGGCTTATATTCACACTGAAATTAAAGGTTCTTACAAATGAGCATCTTTCAATCGAATGGAAATTAGTCCATTATGAGGCTGTTTTAAAAGTGTGCAGTTTACCGGGTGTTGTATTCCTAAGGCTCCTTGACTGGTCTACTACTTTTTGAGGTATACCCTGCACCTGTGGGAAATATCGTTCTATCGTACGACATCCACTAATATAATATGTATGCCAGTACTTCACAGCTCGATCATTCGATCCAGGAGATGCTTGAACAGTGATGCAACTTCTGAATTCCTTTCCTTTAGAGACTCTTCCCTGGAATCTCGCGATCGAATCTCCTAAAATACTAAAACTTGAAAACCAAAATGTGTTCTCCCTAGGAAACTTGACCTGACACCCGAAGCCCTGGACTCCCAATTCTGCATTGCTGACTCCGTAACAGGACATTTCAAAGTCGGCCTGAACTTTGACTTTCTCATGCTCGAGCTTAGCTTCGAATGTTTTAATGGAAGCACGCTGCTCAAGCCTTTTAATTGGTCTTTTAAGTGGGCCAGCTATACTTCACAGTACTAGCAATATTAGTGAAACAGTTTGAATCAGTAAACTCATGGCTCAAAATCATCATTGGCTTCCTGGCAAGCTGTCAATCAGTTCAGTGCTCTTATTGCAATGTATGAAAGTCGCAAGGGTCAGGCTCCTCTTTACTAGCGACCCTGGTTTAGGGGTATTAGTTGGCTTCGTCTCTCGAGTCATTGGAATAAACAAGCGAGCTGTTCTGGTCAGCTGCCTCAAGACAGCTGAAAATAGGCCTTCTACCTGTCAAGCTTCTGTGCTGTTGAATTATTCACCAGATCACGCGTGGCTAGCAAGCTTGTCGCAGGCTTGTTTAGCATTGGATCGAAGACGTGCCTCTCCAGGGTTGCTTATGGGGTCTAGGGTTTGGCCACACTCGGCAGCATGTAAGTTGGCAAGCTCACGAAAATGGCTTATATTTGTAAACAGTATCAAGGCTAAACCTTTTGTTTTCGGTGCATCAGCAACTTGCCATCCTATCGAGCCACTATTGCACTTTACAAGCTAGTAACTCTCTGGCTGCTTTTACATTGTGTATCTAGGAAGTTTGCCCATTTCTCTTGTGTAATCAGTGCAAGAGTGGATCTGCATAAACATTGAGTGTATGCATCACTTGTTGCCTGTGGAGCATTGAGTGGAAGACATGCCACCACTCTCTCAGATGTTTTGCATGACATCTGCATTTCAGACAGCTGTGGCATTGTTGCCTCATTTTAGGAATCCAGAAATTGATACTCGAAGGTCAGATAGGTAAAGCAATTGAAGTTACGAATGGGTTATATCCTGGTCTGCTCGAGAAAAACTGTGACTTGTTATTTATGCTCAAGTGCCGACAGTTCATCGAGATGGTTAACGGGACTACTGCTGCTAGCGGACAGCTGGCCTGTTTGAGTCCCAACGGTGCCGACCTGGACGCCACGAAGGGACCAGCTTCACAACAGGCAGCGTGCAGTAGCTCGAACCAGTTGCAATCGAGTAGTGGAAGCGTATCAGAAGCGCATCATCGACAGCATCAGCACCATCATCATCATCATCATCGGGGTACATCGGGCACTGCATTCGAGCGCTGCAGCTCCTCAACCACAGCACCGCCCTGCAATGGCACTCGAGAGGCATCCTGCCCTGAAGACCCTGACCATCTGGATGAGATGCACGTGGACGAGCCTCCAGACCGGAACCTGACCAGCTGTGGCAGTAGCTGCAATGGCTCTGTTGTTACAGCAGCAGCAGGCGATGCCTCCTATGCCATACAAGGGGTGTTGTCGTATCGAGACGAGCCGTGCTCAGCCAAGTGCACGAATGGCAGTCGGTCCAATGGCAATTCGGCAGTCGACGACGACGGCAGTGGTCTGGAGGACATGGGTTCGTTAGCTCCTCGATCTCGTGCCCTTGTATCTGTGTCGCAGGCACCAATCGCCTAGAGCCTGCCGAGCTAGCATCCCACGACGTCGGCTTCCTGCTGGGTGGGGTTTGGGGTTGGGCAGTCACGCTCTCTAGGACGCCTGCGTGTATCCATCGGGGCTTCTTATTCTTCTGTAGATGTAGACGCGTCGTCGACCGCTGCTGCAAGCTGCAAGCGTCAGCTGTGTGGTGGTGACCAGGCAGCCATCGAGGCGATGCTCATGTTTGGCCGTGAGCTGCAAGCCCACTGTGCCCAGCTGAAGCAGCTGAATAGCACCAGCGGCGAGGCAGCTACGCGGATGTTGCAGGTACATCTTTCTCTGTTTCTCTGCAGGTCATCTTCCTTTGTTGTTGTTGTCCATCGTGATCCAATGGGGGTAGAGAGGAAGAGCCAATTAGAGTAGTTTATTACGTCACTCGCTGATTTGCTGTTGGCATAGCATGTGTGCACCATTAATGAGCATCAGTCGGGTGACTTAACCAATCACCATTTGCTTAAAGAATTAGTTTGTTGCATTAGCCCGGCTGGCTCACCCTTTTGTCCTTATATGTCTATCAGTATTGCAGGGACGTCAGGGATACTTGTCGAATTCGGCCTGTACTTTTGCTTTAACTCAATAGGTTCGTTATTCCCCCCTCCCCTGCCAGCCTGTATGGCTGTGTCTACTGTGATATTACGACAGTCAAGGAACTATGTAGCTGAGATTAGTAGCTAAAGGCAGCTGGAAAATAGATGACGGAATCGGTAATGGGAGAAAGTATAGCATTTGCCTAAGAGTTGTACAAGTGACTTTCACCAGCATGAGATGTGCAGAGGGGTGAGCCGTGATGGCGCACTGGGTAAGGCCGTTGCTTTTCACGACCTCGGTCCCGATGTCATGGATTCTAATCCTGCGGTGGGCGATCCTTTATCGCCACTGCAAGCGGCGGTGATAGCCTTAAAGGCTCTTCTGTCGCTATACAAAAGAGGCTGTTAAATCAGCTAGTATTTAATTTAATGTCATGGATTCTAATCCTGCGGTGGGCGATCCTTTATCGCCACTGCAAGCGGCGGTGATAGCCTTAAAGGCTCTTCTGTCGCTATATAAAAGAGGCTGTTAAATCAGCTAGTATTTAATTTAATTTCGAGCAAAAGAAAGCTGCAGTAGCAGCGACCTCGGTCCTCTCAGGTCAATCAATACATTAGCTGTTCTGTTTTCTTTTGTATTAAGGCTTCTGGCGGCCGATGCCCCGCACAGGCAGAATTTCAAGACATATTATTGAGGATTTACTAGGGAGGCTTGATAACACTCTTTTGGCTGCCTTAATAGCAAGAGTTTTCTGCAGCCTTGCCCCAAAAGAACCAGTGAGCTCTTTATGTACATAGCTTGACGTTTTGGTATTGCCCGTAATTGTGGGAGAGAATTCGTATGTTCCCTACCATCTCTTTCAATTAACTGGTCGTTTCTTAATAATAATAATAAAAATAATAATGTACTTGATAAAGCGCCCTCAGAGAACTTAATCTCTTTCTATGCGCTTTACATTTGCTGCAAAGGGAAATGCAATTGAATGGTAAGTAAAATCATGCTTGAAAAACAAACAAAATGAATAACATGGTTAGGGGTGACATGCACAGGGTCAGCATGCAAATTTTTGACGATCGTCGTGATGCTGCCTTCGTTGATATATCAGAATATTGCTCCAAGAAACCCAATCGGGTATCTTCGGGGATATTCTGCTGCATGCTAAGCACAGTGCTTTACGGCATTGCATGACCGTCGATGATGCTTGTGTTTCTCTGGACACACGAGTGTCAGGTGTGTTTGTCAATGCCACGATCAGCAAATTGTACTATGATGTCGGACGATTCCCTAGCCACTCCAGCAGTTGGCCTTAATGTGAGCAGAAATGACCGACCGTAGGATTCCTATTAACCTTGGCAAGGCCGTGGGCAAAAGCTTTGATCAAGGAGCAGGCGTTTGAGCAACATCACTTAAGCAATAGTCTACTTTATATATATTTTCTGTGTGCCTTAGCTGCCATGCTTGGTTGGATTGCATTGGCTGATCAATTGCACTGTGCCTGTCTTACAGTGTGTCTGTCAGCTGTTCTGTGAGCAGCATTACCCATCGTGCTATCGGAATCTTGTCGTTGCAGGATGCTTTTAGCCTGTTAGCCTATGCAAAGCCTTGGGACAGTCCTGTTGGCTATCAGCTGGATCCGATACAACGAGAGCCTGTTTTTGCTGCCTTGAACAGTGCCATACTCGGTGCGTAACGGCTAAGCTGGTGCTTCGAGACAACTGCTTTCCACCCGATGCTGCTGCTTTTCATTTGATGCTGCTTTCCATCCGATGTATGCCCGTGTTCCACGTTCCTTCCTCTCTGCTGCGGCATGAATCGCTAACATGCATAGCACCATTGTTCGTTTCATCGGCAGCCGACAAAAAGCTTTTACATGGGTGAAGCATGTCCTTGGTAGAACGGCATGTCGTTACCAGGTTTCTAGCAACTCCTGAGTTGCGAGCAGCAATCAGCCATCGCTCCCCTATATCTGAAGAGTTCTTGAAGCAAGGTGTTGTTCGAAAGCAAGTTGGATTTAAGATCTCAAATACTCTGCTTGGGGGTTGTACTGTATGATAGCAAGATAATGCCCCTAAGCACACTTCTAGGCCGTAAAGTGCCTTTTTTGCAAATCCGATTTTGCGCTAATGTAGCTGCCCACAGTCACCTGATCTGAACCCCGTGATACGTTTATGGGACGATATCAACAGATGGCTGTGGCGGGGTGGGGCGTTCGGCCTCCCATCAGTAGTCAACCTTTTCAGCAACATTCAGTCTACGTAAAATATGCTACAACAGCAGAGACCACGCACAAGTATATGGCCTCTATACCTGGCCATTTAAAGGTCATACAAATCCCCATTACCTGGACAGAGTTGCAGCCACAGCAGCTGTGGCCATACTGCAATGATTTTTTCTGTTGGGTAAATGTGGAGTTCCGGCTCAATTAACTGTCGTACTTCTCCCCTCCAACTAAGGTGAGGACTTCTGTACTTAATCTGACCTAAACTCAGCTGTTATTCTTGGACTTCAGCAGACTACTGAGCGATCAGCATTAGCCTTTCATCTCTGCTGGGTTTTACTGTGTGTCTTGCTCTCTGGGTATAAATAAACCTGCCGGAGTGCTGTTGCATTTCCACGAGCACCGCCCTTCCGGTCAAACCCTTCTTCAGTTGTTACTGTTACCTGAGGCTCTACCTTCTGTGTGCACAGAAAGAATTACTGTAGCAAGGGTGAGCCTGAGAGTGATCTGGAGCCTGGTCGAGTGGCCTGGGCGTGTGGCTTCTCAGCTCCACATGATGTAACATTGCCCTCTGACCTCTCCTCACTGTTGTCGACCTTGGCATAGCCTGAGCCAGCCCCGGTAAACGGTTGTGGACTGTTGCACCTGCACCATCCTTGTCTTTTGAGGAGAACCGGAGCGATGACCATCTGCTTTAGGTATCAAGCCTCGACGACAGGGGAGGTAAGTTGTTACGCCCGAGGGTTTTCTAAAATGCACTCAAGCCCGACCGGCTTTCGTTTCATATTTGAAAGCCAGCGGACTTCATCTCAGGCAGCAAAGAGTGAGTAAGAAGCACATCCGTATCAGCAGGAAGTAAACAGCGTAGAGTTAGCAGTGCATGAAAGCTGAAAAGGATGCGTCCGATTCGGTAAAAAGAACAGTGTCGTTGCACAAGAATTGTGGGCTGTGTGTTTTACAGTAAAGTCGTGACAGCCGAATTGCACTACTTCATCGACCTGCACTGGCTCCCTGTGGAGCTGTGTATCGACTTCAAGGCGATGTCGCTTGCTTCTAGGTCCGGTCCCTTCATTCTCCAGCTGCAGCCTACCTATCGGAAGTACATGCTAATCAGGCTAGGCATTATACCATTACCCTCTCCGACCGGTCGTTTGGCGATGCCTCTAAAGCCTGGTTTAGATGGAGAGTCTTGCTTTCTACCTGCTTCCTACCTACTTGAGTCTTACTTGAGTCTTCCGGCTTGTATGAGGTTTAGATGACAGTCTATGAGGTTTAGATGGCAGTCTTGCTCAAAGTCTAGCTTCCTACTCTCTCCGCCAACTGAGCATTCATGGGATAGCTACAGCATTTCTCTAGGGCTTGAACGGCATCTATGATTGGTCACTTGCTAAGTCTTGGCTGGAAAAGTAGAACTGGGTTTGGCTGCTGAGCCTCTGCAAAGTCTTCCATAAGTCTGAACCACCCCCACCGTAGTGGTAACGTATACACTGAATACTCGAGTAGCTAGGAAGCAGGTAGGAAGCAAGACTAGCCGTCTAAACCAGGCTTAACGAACCTCAAATCCTTTAGAGACAGCGCCTTCAGCTCATGTGCTCTTAAATCTTGAAGCTCACTCCCAATCAACAAAGCAAGATTCCCTGACTTAACGACATTAAAAAAAACCTAAAAACCCACGTTACCTGAAGCATTTGAGCCATCGGTGTGAAATGTCCTTTATATGCTCGTGCTTGCTGAGTGGTGCATGTTATCGCTAACCAATTGACACGCTTTGTTTCTAGCATATATAAAGTGCCTAAGAAAACGATTTAATTTTCATAGGTATGATTATGCAACTGTTTTATAAGAATTAATATTACAGTTCGTCTCAGATTGCAGAGGTGTTATTATTTTCTTGTACCCCCACCAATATTGAAATTCGGGAATGTAGTCAAGAAAGCCTTGGAGCTACTAAGATCTTCAGCCAGCCACGAGTAAGGGCCCCTAACTTTGCACTGGGTGGAACATGATGACTAGATTGGAGGCAATCTTCAGAATAAGCTTTTAAACCCATCAAGCATCTTCAGACAGGACAACACTTGACGATAGTCTCCCAACGGCACCGATGATGGAGAGAGAAAAGTTGCAGTCGAATATTAGCATTTTCTCTGAGGAGTTCAGTTGTGTCGTCATTTAGCCAAGGAAAATTGGCTGACATTCAGGACCGAATATCCATACTACAATCGTTCAGCCTATCAATCGCTGCAACTGACTGGATTTTATATGACAAATAGTACAGCCATTTGTCTCTGGCGTAGCCTATGCCGTGGGCCTGAATTGCCTTCCCAGAGGCACTAGAGAAGAGTAGTCGACAAGAGAGCAGACTCTTGTTAATTCTAGTGATGGGACTGCCGGATGAGACGTGACCGCCACATGGTATGGACGGTGCTCGATCGGACAGGTGCGTTTTGACCATCGCCAAAGGCTAATGAGCCAGAGAGCTAATGAGCCAGACCGATCGCTGTTCTTAATTGCTCTCAAGCAGGTTTACAAATTGTGTCGAAAGCCCAACGTGTAGAGCAGGACCCAGGCAGTTTGACGCTACTATCATCATTGCTATCTACAATAGCATTGCCAGATTGTTGCACATGCAGGAAAAAGAGTTGTACTGAACAACTGAATGACGCCAAATGTAAGAACATGATGCTAAGCAAATGGTCACTGATCTGATGTGGCCTGCTTTGCTGAAAGTATTATCACTGTTGATCTTGCCTGTCTGATCAATACTTGCTGCTACATTGCTTAGCTCGCTCTGCATTGCCCGGTTCTGGTCGTCGGGTGACAAATCTGTCGAACTTATGAAGAGTGCTCACGGACTTTGCATAAAAGACAGTGTTTTCCTCAGGCTTGACGGTCCCGAATGACTGTGGTGTGGGCGCCCGACTCATGCCCTAGGGAGCTGGTATTCAAAAACAGCATTGAGCTGCCAGTCGATTAGTCGTTCACGTGTCAGACCTGTTTGCACATCGTCTGTTCCGATGTGTGCTTGCAAAACCCCGAAGCCAGTTGGTAGCAGCTAGCAAGGCATTAAAAAGAATAAATGTCGGCTGAATCAACAGCCTTATTTATGTAGTGGCACAAGAGCCTTTGCTGCTATTATTCGCTTGCAGTGTGCAGTGATGGATTGCTTGTTGAAGGAGGTGCTGACCCTGCGTATGTCATCGCTAACCAATAGACATGCTTCCGTTACAGCATATGTAAAGTGACATGAAACAGATTTAGTTCTCTTAGGATGTTATACAAATGTCTTATTATTACTATTATTATTATTAGCACTCGAACTCACGACCGTGGTCGTGATCCCATGGGCTAAGACAAAAGGGTTCACGACCAGGGTCATGAATCGCTCACTCTATTTTCAGAGTTGTGTGGACTGCCGAAGGTGCCAACGCTCGAGTTCATCATTGGCCATGCCACCGAATGCACCAAACTCATGTCGAAAGCAGGAATAGGAGCAGCTGCATTTTCGAGTGTGTCTGAGTGTATCAAAATTACGTGAAGCTCGTATAAGGTTTGGGGTCGTGCTGGTTTTGTTCTTTCCTGTGCTGCGGGGATACGACACTTTTTGTCACGTGTCTCTTGAGTGCTGAGCTTGTCCTGCCTTCCCGGAGCCAGGTGCCACTTTTCCCTTGGTGCAACCAACATGTTTGCTGGCAGCGAATGAAGATTCCTCAGATTATAAAAAACTTGTATGCTTACGGGTAAGGAGAAGTAGTACAGTTAGGGCGACTCCGAGAGGCTGCTGCTGTAGCGTGAAACTGAGCAGCAGACTTGCTGGTGAGCTTCCACAGGAAGCCGGCTGCCACGATCACTATTTTGTGTTACCATAGGTCGCCTTTTTTTGAAAGCATGTCATGCTTTCACTACGTGAGCATTCTTAATTTGTAAGCTGTAGCAGTACCAATAAAACAATATGCATCACTTGATTAATTTCTTATATTGAGTACTCGGTGTTGCCTCCATTTTGCTGCACAAACCCTAGCATGCATCTGTTGAACAAGGTTAGAAGAGCCGATGCCCCCATTTGCTTGCCACTTACGGCGACTCGTGTGCAGCACGAGTCTGGTCTGGAGGTGGTATCCCCGATAACCTATACGCAAATCGTATGTCTCATTACTTTTTTCACTCACAAAGGCCTCGTAGCGATTATGGGACTGTACGAAACAAAAGGAGTGCAGGTTGTCGATGGAAATGTGTGTGGACGTTTTGATGTCGAAGTGGTCCCCTCGTTGGTCAGCGACTTGACCAATATTTACCAGTTAAGTGTAAAGGAGATTAAACTAATCTTGTTGAGAAGTGCCAAAGTAATCGGCCTTCCTGTGCTATCGCCATGTAGTCAATTCTGAGCATATCTATGCACTCTTAACGATGCTTCATCCGAGGTCGGCGGTACTGAGCTGGTGCAGCTGAGCCATTATGTGTACACACCTGGCGAAGAATGTGCTGCCGATTGACAATTTTGCTTTTCCATTAGCGGTGTACCATCACTTAACGAAGGGCTAATACTACGATCCCTTACCACGTGCTCATTGCAATGCGGGTAGGAGCAGTTTTTCTGTTGACGTCTTTGAGAGGCGTTGGATTGTTTGCACTGTCTTTCGGTACATCGCGAGAATCCCGACAAGCACGTCGTGTCGTGCACGTTAAGATGGTACTATAACGATGTTCGGGTAGCCGTGTGTAGTTTTACCACCCTCGAAGTAGTGGGAAGGAGGGCATGAAGATTTACGACCGGCTCTTTTTTTAATTAGTCACCTCGGTGTGCTCCCATCACATGTGTGATAAAACGACAAAAAAAAACATTCCACCATCACTGGTAAGGCGTGCAGGAGTACCAAGCGATCGCCGAGCTGGATTGGTCCAGCGGTTAAGGCGCTCGCCCCGGCCAAGGTCTGTGTGGCTGAGGTCGCGGGCTCGAGCCCCCGAAGCATATGTAAAGCGCCTGAATAGAGATTAGGTTCTCTTGGGGCGCTATACAAATGAATTATATTTATATTTTATTGTTCAACGCCGGCAGGTTGCAAGGCGTCAAGCTTGAGCATGCTTAACACGTTTAAAATAAAGTGTGCCTTCCTCGTTTAGGGCCAGAAAACCCTACACTAAGACCGTTTAAGCCCAATAACCTTTTAATGATTATTATAGACCGTTTATTTATTATATATTAATTATTTATGTAATTTATATAACAATAATTAGTGTTAAGACCAATACCGACGTCCAGCTCTTTAGATGCTACTGAACGCAGAGGCACGACCTCGTGATGCCTCGCGATCCCGACTTGCCGCTATACTGAGCTAACTAGGTTTCGGCTCTTCAGCTTTTAGCTCGAATGAAGCGCTTAACCAACCATGCAACTGCCAGCATCGCATCAGCAGACGCCTCGGGGGATGTCATTCGTGAATCTCTTTCAGACATGCTCTCTCTCTCTCTCTCTCTCTCTCTCTCTCTCTCTCTCTCTCTCTCTCTCTCTCTCTCTCTCTCTCTCTCTCTCTCTCTCTCTCTCTCTTCCTCCCTCCGTCTCCTCTCTCTCTCTCTCCTTTCTGGCTCAAGAACAAAGGAAGCAACAGCCAAGTCAGCCCAAAAGGTTAAATCACGTTTTACTCCTGGCTACTAGAAGCATTGAGCATGTATTGACTCAAAGGCTAACGGGTGTAGCATTTATTGAGAAACTACATTGAGTCTCACATAAACCGCGTTACTAACCAGCTGGAAAAAATTCCCACGTCGAAGAACTGAAGGAATGACTTGCAGCTGCCGCATTCACGTTCACATACAGTGTGCCTATCGGCTTACTCTTCGATTAGGTAAACGCAGGACAAAGAAGTGAAACATCCTCTATGGTGCAACCGCTGGCTAACCGAACCATAAATAATTACAAAAAATACTAAGTAACGAGTCGGAGAAGGGGCTTCACACTCGCTAATAAACTGCTAAGATCGCGATCCTCATCAATTGTTAACACGAGTAAAAATCACTTCGCTACAACCTGGCCGACTCGACGCCCGGTGAGAAGCGACGACAGAGAGGAAAAAAGCAGGCAGCCTATTCTGGCCGTACGAAATCGGAGCTGGGCCGGCTCGGGATGTACCAGCCGACCTTGACTAGTTTCGGCCGGCTCGCGAATAGGCCCGGCTTCCGAGCTGCTACCGGTGCAGTACCGACTCAACTGCACTAGCCGGTCGCAGAAGCGGCAGCAGCAGGTCAGTCGGCACCGCGACCTGGCGAGACTGTGCTGAACCGTCCTTCAACCGGACCGTATGTTTAGCAGACAGCCACAGTTCGATGCTGACTTTCAAGCGCACCGAGCGTGCTCAGTCTGCAGCTCATAGCGGATAGCCCCGTGCACTTCAGCAGCATCGCAGCGCTTCAACCTCAACCGCTGGGCCGCGCGCAGGCAGGCCGTCGTACGTGAGCTAACGGCTGACTGACGACGACACAGAGGTCCTGCAAAGGTCGACGCTGGCAATGGCATCCCATGGTCGACTAGCAGTCATTTGATCCCATCCTTGGCTTCGACGTCCGACTTTCTCGCCAACATACCCACCAGGCTGCTGCTGCTGCTGGCGCTTCCATCTGCGCCGGTAGAAACCGGAGCTGACTGCGACTTCTGCAAGGACACGACTCGCTGTGGAGGCGGCGGCCTTTGCTTGGCGGAAGTGCTGGGCGAGGGTGGCGTGAGAGCGACAAGAGTCACCAGCGAGCCGTCCGGCGTCGGCAGCTTCGGCACGGGCTCGACGGAACCGGAAGCGACCTGCTTCGCACTCGCTGACGTAGCTGCCGCCGCCACTGCTCCGGGTAAATCGAGTGGCCTCGCGGCCACAGCAGCAGGAGCAGCGAACGCCGGCGGCATCTTCGCGGCCACCGCAGCTTGAGGCTTGTTGGGTGGCACAGGCGGTGGAGCCACCTTGGCGGCAGCGGCCGGCGTCGAGGCCGGAGCTGCTGCCGGCCTTCTCGCGGTGGGAAGCGGGAGCGCCGGAAGAGTAGTCTGAGCGACGACCTTCGACGGCACTCCGCCTCCGCCGCTGCCTCCGCCTCCAAAGCTGCTGCCTCCGCCACCACCGCTGCTGCTTCCGCCTCCACCGCTGCTGCCTTCGCCTCCACCGCTGCTGCTGCTGCTGCTGCCTCCGCCTCCACCGCTGCTGCTGCCACCAGCGGCTGTCGAAGAGGACGCGGCGGCAGCGGAAGCGCCTGTCTCGATCGACGCCACTTTCGGAGCGCTCACCATCGATGCTGGCCCACTGGCGGAGCCACTGCCGACGGCCGAAGCACCGGCAAACGACGCCAGAGCCGACTGCAGCAGCTGAATGGGCGACGTCAGAGTGAGAGGCACTGTGGCAGCGCTGCTGACAGACGTGGCAGCAGAGCTGTCGCCGCCGATGGCTGTAGCCGCCGGCGCGCCGCTGCCGCCGACAATGGCGCCGGGCGCTGCTGCCCCGGGCACCGCCTGCACTGCTGCTGCCGCCGTCGAGGAAGCCCTGCCCGTCGACGACGGTGCCGCCGCAGTTGTCGAAGCCTGCGGCAGCGGCATCTGTTGCGTCGAGCCACTGCTGCCGCTGGTGCGACTGCGAGCCAGCATCCAATCGGGCAGCGTGGCGCTGACGCGGGCGGGCAAGCTGAGCGGTCGTTGCAGCGGAGACGGTATGAGCTCGGCCAGCCAGCTGCGCTCGTCAGTTGGCAGCGACGGGCGCTCGGTGGCGGGTGGCGCCGTCGCCGCCACCGCAGCACCGCTGCCGCCCATGTCCACGATGCAGTGCTGCGGCCGCTGAGGAGATCTGTCGGCAGCAGGGACAGCAGCCGGGCTGGCCGCGGCGCCACCGCTCAGCCGGTCGTCCGGTTTGGCGGTCTGCCGCAGAGGCGACTCGGCTCTGCGCGGCTGCTGCGGCGGCGGCTGCTGCGGCTGCGAGCTCAGCTGCTGCAGCTGCTGCCGAAGCAAGTCCGCCTGGACGGTCAGGTCGGCGACGCGGCCCTCCTCGCGACGCAGCCGGGCCCGCATCTGCTCGCGCTCGATGTCGAACTCGGACAGCTGCCGCTCCATCTTGGCCTCCATCTGCAGCAGCTTGCTGGTCTCCTGTCGAGCACCGTCCTCCTTCTCCCGCTGCAGCTGCTGCGCGACGGACTCGTTGAGCCGCTCCGCTTCGAGCACCTTGGCCAGCATCTTGCGTCGCTCCCTGATGAGTGCGACGGCCACCTAGCAGCGAGCGCGCAAGCGGCAGCGCAAGAGTCGAAGCAGCCGCCCAAGTCGCGCTGCTGTTTTGAGCTTTCCGCCGCCAGCCAGCCAGCCAGCGGTTTAACCTTCTTGTGCTTGTCCATGATCAGCTGCTGCTCCTCGACCTGCTGGCACGCTTTGCGCAGATCCCTCTCCAGCTTTTTGCTTTGAGCTCGCTCGAATTCCAGCTGCAAAGCAAAGACGACGAGTGTTGGCAAATTGCGAGCGAGTTACCCGGCAAAAGAAGGCAACGCAGCAATGCGATTGGGCAACACGTCGGCGCAGCTATAGCTCGCCAGAGGGCAATCTCGAGGATGTATACGTCTAATAGAGCATCACAGAGAAACCCTGCACCACAAGATCTAGGATTTCGTCATAGCAGTGCGGGTAATGATCTTGGTACGTATGATATGAAGCACACGGACATGCAAATGAATCGTTCGAAGTAATGAGCATCTACATCTACGAGCAAAGAGTCTCACAGTGACAGCCACCTTCCAGCCACTTGTCGCGAGTCAATACTCGCTGCAATGACGCACCGTGAGGGGGTCAGTAATGAACCGTAAGGAATGCTCTCATCCAAGCCATAGCTACACTAACTCGAGCAAAGCCGGCAACTTGGAGGGGACAAAAAGGATCCACGTTGGAATAATATGGGGAAAAAACAAATAGAAGACATTCATCGAATGCTAGCGGAGTGTTGCCACTGCTAAATTTCGCTACGAAAGCATCTCTGCCAATAAAACCTGATCAACAGATTTCCTACCTCAGGTATCGCTTACACTAGCTTAACTGCCAATGAAGCGAGTCGAACAACCAGGCAGATGGCATTTAAATTTAAAATCAAATTTAAAAGATGCCCAAAACCGGCAATCACACCACTAAATATTGCCTTAAAAAATGCACAAGTCGTATGTCAAAGCAGAAGGCATCGTGGACTTATCACCTCCTGCTTCAGGTGCTCTCGGTCCTTCTCGAGTGCCACGGTGATGTCGTCGCCTTTGGCAGTTTCCTGAGCATGCTTTTGCTTCTCCTCGTCCAGCTCCAAGCAGACCTGCCACAGAGAGACGTCACAGCCTTCAAACCGGCTAAGCACCCACAGCTGTTGCCATGCATGGTGGCACACGCACGCACGCACACACACACACACTAACATTGAGATGCAAACCCAAGTTGCCAAGCTGTCTGCAAGCACCAATACAAGGCAAGTCTAAGCGAATGAAGCCGAACATTGCCAATAAAAAAGCATGTTCACCGCGTTCGCAAAAGGCTAAATGGGTGCTCATTCAAGGTTGCTATTAATCCACGCGCCCAAATATCTTAAGAGTATATTCACGTGGAAATCCAAGATCGACAGTGCAGCGCAGCCCTCAATGCTAGCGCGGAGCATTGACGACACGTGCGCGCATCACAAAGCTTCCACAATCAGCCTCCAGGAAGAACAAGAGATGTGGTCGCAGCAGCAGCCGAGCGAGCAGGCAGCCGTGCTCGCCTCGGTGGCCCGCCTCGGCGGGGGGGGGGGGGGGGGGGGGGCCCGAGGGAGAAGGAGGGCCGGGCTACGACAACGGCTACATCGCAGCACCGAAAAGCTAAAAATGCATCGATTTATCACATAGCATTTAGTGGGTCCGTGTGATTCGTGGTCAGTGTGCTTATGCGTGCTGACACTACGCATGCCGCCACTAACCATATTTGCATGCCGCTGAGCCTGTGCATGTCACCTCTAACTATGCTATGCTTGTTGTTATTAAGCAAGCTGCCATCACTAACCATTCGACCATGCTTCCTTTGCAGCAAATGTAAAGTGCCTAGACAGCTTAAGTTATCTGAGGGTGCTATACAAATGGATTATTATTCTTATTGTTACTATTACTATTATCGAGGTTAACTTGAACTCTCTCTTCCAAAACCCAGTTCATTCTTAGCTGCCAGCAAGGTTGTGGACTCATTCGTGACCTCCAGGCTCATGCCAGGTTCAATCCCCAAGCATCGTGGCCACTTCACTGAACGAGAAAGTACTAGCTGATTTAACAGACTCTTTTTGTATAGCGACAGAAGAGCCTTTACGGCTATCACCACCGCTTGCAGTGGCGATAAAGGATCGCTCACCGCAGGATTCGAACCCACGACCTCGGGGCCGAGGTCGTGAAAAGCAACCACCTTACCTAGCGTGCCACCACGACGCGAAAACCGTGCGACGATCCCGCACACAGCCTGCCTCAAGCTCCCAAGTCCAGCAGCAGGCACGTGACACGGTGTACAGGCACGTGACACGGTGTACAGGCACGTGACACGGTGTACAGGCACACCGCTGCTGCTTTTGCCACCGTGCCCGGGATCAGACAGATCAGGCTTGTCTGGCTCTTGCACCAGCACCTCGAAACTTTTGTTTACGGTTTGGCTCGGTCGTGAGCGACCTCGTCGCATCCTTGATCTGCCGAGCTATTGTGGTAAAGCAAAAGTTAGACCGGCTGCCTCAACAGGCTCTTTTACATAGCGGCAGAGGAGCCTTGGCGGCTTTCGACGGCCGAGCATGCAGTAGGCAGATAGAGAACTGCCTTTTGCAGGGCTCAAAACCGTGCGCCGGGTCGACAGAGCTACGATCGCACCATCGAATATACTAACACCGATGACGCACCATCGATCGATCATCGACCATCGATGAAGACCGTCGTTGGTACGATCGCACCATCGACGGGCAAGGATCCGAGCAACCAAGGACTGCAGAGCAACGTCGAGTCGGCGTGGACGCTCTGCCTCGACGAGGCGACTGGCCAGCAGTGCATCGCAGCGTCAGGGGTCGCCTTTGCTTCGCTCTGGGAGCGCATGCCGTTCAGGCAGCTGACCTGTCGTGAGGCCACGACGTCTCTGTGCAGCCCAACAGTCTCGGCACATACTTCGTTCACATCGTTTACACATGCAGCACGTGCTTATCGTTGCTCTCCTCCGTTCCTCTCTACTCCCCATCTCTCATCTCGTTTGTCGCCTAAGCTACAGTGCTGGCCCGAAAAACCTAACACACCCTGAAGATCGACTTATAATCTCTGATAATCCAGCTTTTTTTCATGGACTGAAGGCCAACAAAATTTCACCGGAGCATGTGATTTACACGAGTTAGCAATATTTGTGACAAATCGGACGTGCTACCAACCTAGTTATCTTACCAGGTGAAAAATATTCGCAATGACCTTGCTTTAGCAGCAACTCGGGCAATTTCTGGCTACCGACGTAGTCACCATTCTCGACGGATATTGTTTTCTAGTACCGTCGGAGCACTGCGAATTAAGATTTACTAGATGCATCGCTGACTCTATAAAAATGAATAAAAAAAACCTTGTTGGGCATTTTTTCAGAAATCATCAAGAGTAAGAAGCATGCTAATATGAGCATTCACAACCATACGCTTGATATGGTTCGAAGAAATATGTTAAAATTGGATGACGGATGGAAAGGAAATAATCGAACAGCGTTTTTCTGGTAAACAAGGCATAAATAAGTAAATAAGGCTTTCTTTAAAATGGTGTCCTAGGTTTTAACTACCACAGTTTACTAAATGTGTGCACTAAATTAAACTACCGTCTCATAATTTCAGGGAACACATAGTAACATATGCAGGTCACAATGGTTTTGGCATCTCGCTTGCTAAGACTTATAAAGCAGTGTTGTAATGCTCTACGGCCCTCTTTCTATCGGGAAACGTCTAGCTCTAACTGCACCACTGATTTCTTGCATATTTTCAAACCAGTTCTGGCCAGTGTATATGCATGCCCAAAACAAGAAGTCTCAAACCTTGAACATTCCCCAAACTGGTGCCGACACAGTTGTTAAGATGCATTTTTCTAGAGGGGTACATCTAGCACATCCAAAAAATCGTACTTCCCGTTTACTGTATGTGCTGCAAAAAAGAATCCTTCGAAACCACCTAACTGTTTCCGAACCCATGTGAAACCGCCAACCATGTTAATCGTGCATGGTTTTCCATATATAAAAGTCCAACCGAAGTGGCAGCATGCACAATCTGGTACATTTACTGCTTCCTCATATTAATCTTACCCTGTGGTGGTATTCTTGGCCGTGCCTTTGCAAAACCTTACACAGTTTCTGATTTGGAGTAATTTCCATGATGCTCTCTCTCTCTCTAGCTCTTCCCTCTTCTCTCTCTCTCTCTCTCTCTCTCTCTCTCTCTCTCTCTCTCTCGTCTCTCTCTCTCTCTCTCTCTCGTGTCTCTCTCTCTCTCTCTCGTCTCTCTCTCACGTCTCTCTCTCTCTCTTCTCTCTCTCTCTCTCGTCTCTCTCTCTCTCTCTCTCTCTCTCTCTCTCTCGTCTCTCTCTCACGTCTCTCTCTCGTGTCTCTCTCTCTCTCTCTCTCGTGTCTCTCTCTCTCTCTCTCGTGTCTCTCCCTCTATCTCTCGTCTCTCTCTCTCTCTCTCTCTCTCTCTCTCTCTCTCTCTCTCTCTCGTCTCTCTCTCGTCTCTCTCTCTCGTGTCTCTCTCTCTCTCGTCTCTCTCTCACGTCTCTCTCTCTCTCTCTCTCTCTCTCTCTCTCTCTCTCTCTCTCTCTCTCTCTCTCTCTCTCTCTCGTGTCTCTCTCTCTCTCTCTCGTGTCTCTCTCTCTCTCTCTCGTGTCTCTCTCTCTCTCTCTCTCTCTCTCTCTCTCTCTCTCACGTCTCTCTCTCGTGTCTCTCTCTCTCTCGTCTCTCTCTCACGTCTCTCTCTCTCTCTTCTCTCTCTCTCTCTCTCTCTCTCTCTCTCTCACGTCTCTCTCTCGTGTCTCTCTCTCTCTCGTCTCTCTCTCTCTCGTGTCTCTCTCTCTCTCGTCTCTCTCTCACGTCTCTCTCTCTCTTCTCTCTCTCTCTCTCTCTCTCTCTCTCTCGTCTCTCTCTCTCTCGTGTCTCTCTCTCTCTCTCGTCTCTCTCTCACGTCTCTCTCTCGTGTCTCTCTCTCTCTCTCGTCTCTCTCTCTCGTGTCTCTCTCTCTCTCTCGTGTCTCTTTCTCTCTCTCTCTCGTCTCTCTCTCTTTCTCTCTCTCTTTCTCTCTCTCTCTCGTCTCTCTCTCTCTCTTTCTCTCTCTCTCTCTCTCTCTTTCTCAGTGCAGGCTAGCTCGCAAAAACCAGCCCGGAATTTCACGAAGCCTACAAGGGGTCGTCGACAATGTTGTGCTCCAGAGTACCATTGGCTACCCAAAGCATTTCATTTTAAACGTGTCCTATGTACAGCCGAAACGAACAGCACCGGCAACGTTAGCATCAGTACTAATTCAAAGGACTAATACTATCTTCGAATTCCGCGACTTTACTCTAACTTTATTTCAAGCTCAAATTCGAGCTTGAAATCTGCGACAATCGGGGTTGCCGGGTGTCTTCTTTTGGCATATTCACCAGCGACGACAGAACCGAAACTCACGAAGCTGACAGATAGTAGATGTTGGCGAGCTGTCGTCACCGCACAGCCGACATGCCAGACAAAGGCACGCGACCGACTTAATGGTCCAAGAGCAAGGGTACCAGACCTCGAGCCAACTGAAGGAAAGCCGCGATGGATAAGGAGGGTACCACCGGAGGACCAATCGACCTGGCGCTGGGGACGACTAACGGCCGATAAAGCTGCAGCGCCCCCTACCGACCAGTGGGAGACGGAGCATCATCAGCGGCAGCTGTCGAAAATTTCGTCGCTATACGTAGCAAAGCGGCTGCACCAGGGAGAGGCAAAGGAAAAGCTCTCTCCGCCAAGCTCTCAGCCACACTCACTCCAGCGTCGACCACGACGCCGCACAGTCGCTAGCGCACAGTCGCTAGCGAGCGTGCTCGCCGAGCCGACTCACTTATGAGATCCGGCGCAAGCGCTCGCCGCCCAGCTGATCGCGGGTCCGCGCACGAATCGCAAGCTCGAACCTAGGTGCTCGAGAGGCAACAGCAGCAGCTGTGCGGGATAGGAACACCGGCGGGAGCGCGTCGGGCGGGTGGGGGGGAGGAGAAGGAAGGGGGAAGGCGACGGACAGGCGGGCGGCGGCGGAGAGAGAAAGACATCCGGGCCGGTATCCGATACCTTGTTGTACTTCTTCTCGGCTAGCACCAGTTGCTCTCTCATTTTCAGCTGGGCCTTGCGCTGCGTGGCAATTAGATTCTCCAGCTGCCCCAGCTGGCTGTCGAACATTGCCCGCACGGCGGTCTCGTCGAATGAGTCATGCTTCACGTGGTCGGAGTCTCGCTGAAGCGCGTGGAACGGGTCGCTCAGCCCGAACCGGCTGTACTTGGCCTGGTACAGCGTGTGCTTAACCTTCTCTGCCTACGAACGAGCAAAAGGGAGCGCTGGAAGCATGCTCACCGAGGACGAGGCACCCGAAGGAGGCTAAAGTGCCGGCCACGTGACCTCGTCCTTCTTAGCCGCAAACGTTCACTTGTCACAGAGAGCCGTGCTCGCGAGTCCGAAGAGAGCACCAGAATGGACCGGAATGCACTGCAGCCTGCTCTTCGTTTGGTCGGGGGCATGTGTCGCCCTGGCGGCCTTGCCCCATCACAGTCAGCTGGCATCTGACTTCCACTAGATTTACACTCTCGTGTTTTTTTCTGACTTCTGTCCACCGGAAGGGGCCGTGCTCAGGCATAAGAAAGAAACGCTCAATAATGTTCTCAAAAATGCGTCTCCACTCACAGCGAGGAACCGTGGGTTTTATTCACTCATTGCAGACGTTTGAGCCTACTCTCATCCGACCCTTGCAGTGTAATGGCACCTTATTAGCACCTCCAAGGCTCAATTTAGCGATCAATAAATTGGCAAGAATGATTTTGCATTCCGGGGCTTTTTGAAAACCTGACCGTGACAGCTGATCCACTCAAAGGCTTCATTGTGCCCGAATTCTTGTGAAGCTCGCTTCTACGAGCTCGTCGGATTCGGTTGGTATGGCAAACCGAAATTGGACAGTGAACGCCATCTTAATGAAGCCCTTAAAATTGGCACGATCAGGAAGGCCATAGAAACTTACCAGCAGCGCGCATAGCCCGCGCGCACACACAAACTAACAAGGAAGCGTAAAAAGCAGCACGGCGAGCTGCATTGGCTCACCGGATCAGCTTGGCAAGCCAGAGAGTCGGCCAGCAGCAGCGAGCTCGTCAAGCGCCGGCGCCTCGGTGCAGCCGCGCCGAGCGGTTACCTTGAGCATCGCTATGGCAACGTCCCTCGCTTGCAGCTCGCTCTCCATGAAGCGCAGAAGCCGCACAAGGTCTGCAGCAGGCGGCATCTCGAAGGCCTTGGGCTGCTGCTGCAGGACGACAGAAAGAAGCTGCAGACACTCAGCGCTGCCGCTGCTGCTGCTACTGCTGCTGCTGTGGCCACGGCCGCCGCTCCCGAGGCGCTACGCAGGACCTGCCGCCGTAGCAGCAGCAAAGAGCTGACCGAGGGCAGCAATGCCGCGAGAGAGACGAGAGAGGATGAAGGAGAGGGACGAACGGACGGACGGACGGAGAGGAGAAAGGAGAGGAGAAAGGAGAGGAGAGGAGCGAGCGCCAAAATAAAATAAACATTTCGAGAAAACTTGGCCGGCATGTTGACCGGCTGAATGAAAAGAGCATAGAATGCCATCTTGCACTGCGAAAGCCTCCCTCTTCGGAATGATAAGAGGCTCTTCTGGGCCTTTCTCTCCAACATCGGACCGTCGCCGAGTGCTCATAATTTTAGTGTCTCCTTTGACTACCGCATGACGTTTAGTGGTCTCATTCAGACGATCGCCTCCGAGGCTAGTCCTCAAGCTAAATTGCCCGTCCTGCTATGGGTACTACTTGGCTCGCTGGCTAGCTCTCCGCTTCTCTCCGAGCTGGCATAGCTGCCGCATCACACCCACTTCTATCTGAGCTTCAGTGGCAGCCAATAAAGCATCGAATCGACTTCAAGACTCACTCTCTGGCCAGCTGGTCCCTTCTTCCACTTGCACCAGCCTACCTATCCGACCTAATCGCTCATCCAGTGTGTGATCTCGTACCACCAGCTCATCGGCTTCCAGTTGTCTCGCTGTTTCTCCAACTAAATTGAAATGTTTTGTTAATCGGGTCTTGTTTTTCCAAGCATCAAGCGTCTGGAACTCGCCTTCGTCTTCTGCCACCACCTGCAATGACTTGGCATCCTTTAAGCTTCAGCTAAAGATCCGTCTGTACCCCATGGCTTTCCTTCGCCCCAGTGAACTTGTCTTTATTGTTCCCGTGTACTTTGCATGCTATCGCATGATTCACTGCACCCAACTAACCAGGACACCAACAAACATGTGGCTCAGCGTGTCATCCTTGACAGCTTTTGCATGCTGGTCTAAGCATGACACCTTACACGTCATTAATCCTCGATTATTGCTTCTCTTGCAGCAAGTTGCCAAGCGAATGGATAGAGATGTATATTAGTAATAAATAATAACAATAGGTCGTCAGCACAGCACCATAAAAGAACTAAATCTCTATTCGGGTGCTGTACAAGCAACAAACAAGGCTCAATGACATGTACGGCATCATGCTTAGAGAACTATGCAAAAGTATACCAGTATCATACATTTCAAAACGACTTGACAGTAGAGGCCATGTGCTCATAGAATGACAAGCCGTTTTGGAATAGCGTGCCCAGATTTAGTTCTCATGTGGTGCTATTAGAATGACATAATGTTATTACTATTGCTATTATCATATCATTCAGCTTAGTGGCAGGGCTGCCAAAAATGAGATCGGACCTCAATAGTTGGCGCTACACACGGCCACTAGGTTGGCCTTCAATACGAGCCAGACCATTACAGTACAAGACCAGCCGCGCAGTGCTTGTGCTAAAACAGCCACGGTAGAACCCGGTTGATCAGCAGGTATCTAAAGCAGAATTTATTTCTTGGACCGACAAAGCCTGCCACGGCATGGTGCCTTCGTAATTACGAGCTGCTGCACCAGTTTCGAGCGGTTCCGGTACATCTCACACCCAGGACCTCTCAGGATCAGGACAAGAAATCCTACTTTGGCTTTCACTGCAATACTGTAGACAACAGAAGATCATGCTCTACGGTTGCTAGACTGTAGAACTCACTTCCACAATTCTTTGGAAGAAACAAAACAAAAAACTTTTTCTCCCGATGCCTGCAGCTGCTGCCAGCTGCCGCCGGCTCTCCAGCCGTCCTGTCGCCGCTATGCTAGCAGCCACATTGGTCAGTCAGCAGTCAGCTGCTTCGCTCGCGACTTTCCTTTGCCGCGCGCGATACGAAGTCTGCACTGGCTACAACATGAAGCTGCGAGCGTGTGTGCATCGCTTTTGAGTTCACTACAGGAAGCTCTCTTGTGCAACGTTCCCTTTCGCTTTAAGGCCGTGTGTGTGTGGGGGGGCTATGCGCAGAGATAGGCATGCTCACTATTTATGGCATTGTGCAGTTGAGGGCAGAGATCGACAAGCTTAATCAGTGTGGCTTTGTGAGAGTTATAGGTGGAGGTACATACGCAGACACACGCCCATGCTCACGAGGAGAGCTGTCGTTTAAGAACAGGCACAGCCTGACATCGGCAGCTAGCGGTGCTTAGATTTTTAAATAATCTTAAAATTGGCATTTTTAAATGTCTTTTATAAAATGCGTCCAGATTTCCAGAACATTTTGTGCGGGTTCTTAAAAGTAAAACTACTGCAGTAGAGCAGGCACTACTGCCGGTTCCTGCAGTCCAGCCATTTTAATAATAATAATAATATAATTCATTTATATAGCACCCCAAGAGAACTTAATCTCTACTCAGGCGCTTCGCATATGCCTCGGGGCTCGAGCCCACGACCTCAGTCAGACCTTGGTCGGGGCGAGCACCTTAACCGCAAGACCAAACCAGCCCGTGGACTCGTCGCATTGCAGAGCTGTGTGACTGAAAGCAATTTGGAAATCATGTCTAAGCACGGGCATCTAAGTCATCCTCTCACCGCCCAGGAGAAGCTTCGGCAGCAAGAAAGGAAGAAAGAGGTGGGGGAAGAGAAGGAGTGAGGAAAGGATGAGGAGAAAGAGAATGACGGCACAGGCAACATTCAGGATCAATGCCAGTTTGCTGACGGGCCGGGGGAACATTCTGGATCAATATTTGGGGCCGAGGAGTTGGAGGAAATTGTCGTGGAAGAAGGCAACATCTCACTTGAATACAAACAATTTGTTTAATATTTCATAAATATTTAGAACTGCATTTTAAATGCTAGCTGTGCCCCCCCGAATAAAAAACGAAACACTAGCAGCAGCACGCACAAGGCTCACAAATAAGAGAAAGCGCTCACGTGATCCCTCCAGAGCACAGACCGGTAGCAGTATCTCAGCACTGTTCCCGAAAACGGTTTTGCGAACACCAGTTCGCGAACGGTGGCTGCTGTCCGCCAACAGTGCAGTACAGCAGCAGCTACTGCACAGCCCTGGCTGAGCTGGGATCGAATTTAGTTAAGAGAGGGCAAAATTATCTATAGCCCGGAAGCCAGACGGCTGTGGGGGGAGCAGAGGTCGCCCAGGTGCAATCCAACAAGATAGCAACTGCCTACCCTTCTGCTTTACCCAATCACCTAGCAACAAGCAAGGATAAGCCAGGACTGCATGGGTTTAGCAGCAGGATGCTGAGAGGATTTACAAGCCCACCAAGGCAGCATCTAGCCAACGCAGGTGCACGCAATGCCTTGCCCTCACTCGCCGGCTGGCACGGTAGTCTCGGCCAGACACAACACACTGCATCTTCCGACCTGGCCTTTGCAGACACGAGAGAGAGAGAGAGAGAGAGAGAGAGAGAGAGAGAGAGAGAGAGAGAGAGAGAGAGAGAGAGAGAGAGAGAGAGAGCCACTCTCTAGCACAGAATAGCACAACTACAGTCGGGCTTGCCTGGTCTGCAGCTGCCCTAGCCTTGCCAAATTAAGCCCACGGCACGAAACCACGGCAGGCCTAACCACTAGGAGATCGCGCTGCAATGCAGCATCCCGTGAGGCAAGATGCGCGAGCCGTCGCTCGCACGGAGGCCGGTTGGCTGAAGGAAGGTGAGACAAAACCAGGCAAGGCCACGACCACTCGGACTGCAAGCATGAGCTGACGATCGATTAGGCATTGCTGCAGGCATCGACGTCGATTCGCAAACCAGCAATGTAAACCGGAGGAGGGTTGGGTGGGTGGGTGGGTGGGGGTTAGGAGACAGAGCCGAGCTAAGAAAAAATCGTGCAGGCACTCGAGCAGAGCGACGTCCGGCATGAGAATCACTGCTGCACAGCCAGCAGCTTCGTGAAATGGGATGCACAGAATGCCCCGGCAGCTGCACCACGTAAACCAGGTACCGAAATACCCCCAGGTACTACCCAGTGACAGCAGCAGTCACTAATCTAACCGTCCCTCCTCCCAACCGCCGCTGCCGCAGAAGCTGCTGCTGCTGCTCTATACTCTGTATTGCTCACCCAAGAGGACCCCTGTCCTAGCTCTAGGCATTGTGCCCAGCTTTGCAAGCACAAGCATTTCCATTCAAAGCAAATATGCTGCCCCCCCCCATCCACTCCTCAGGCCTGCCGGGCAGCTTCGGGGGGGGGGAGAGGCACAAACCCGGTGGTGTGCTCGTCTGAAGTAATTCGTGTGGACGTTCACTAATATTAAAGCAAGAAAACTTAGGCAAGCTAACAACGAAACAAACCACACACGTAAAAGACCGTAAATATGAAGTCCCAGAGATGACTTCATCGCAGCGCAACCGATGTAGCAGATGCAGCATTCATTGCAAGGGGCAGCCTTCCTATCGGCCTCATCACTGAGTATGTGGATTACTACCAGCACGCCCTTATCCAGCGGCCCATTTGAACAATCTATCCCTATATATTTTGCTGAAGATCGTACCCTAATCGCAGTTTGATCAGACACTTTGCCACCTCCAAATCTTGACGGTTTAATATTGAAGTCGTTAGTCCTCTGAACAGTCTAGGATATTCATTTATTAGCCCTTTGAAGTATTTACCCCCCCCCCTTTACTTGTATGGACTGGCCAGTGACTAGCCTTTTATGGAGATTGTTGCTATCATGTTTGCTGATACTTGCTTAAAGTGCTTTTTTGTGTGCTACGCCATCTTTTAATACCAAGGAAAAGGCCAGGGCAAGGAAACTAAAATTGACAGTGCTGTTGACAGTAAAAACAACCCAACTTGCAATCAAGGCATGATGCAGTTGCTGAGATCTGCAAGGGTGCATAAGAAGTTATGTACAATAAATAGCTCTGCTTGGTTGTTGATCCAATATCGGCCCAGCCTAGACCAGATCACTTCACAGCAGTTGACAAGAAAGCTAGCTAAAGCTCGGCTATTGTACTTACACTGGTGTACCACGGGCAGAGCAAGCATGAGACTACGACGGTAAGCTACCTCGGATTTAAACAAACTTAATCAACCCACTTTCTCACAAGTTGACTGCTTTTTCAGTTTGTCTGGTAAAGAGTTCGTAAAATCTATTTTTGGCAGTAATACTGGCACTTACATAGTTTCTGAAATATTCTGTGCCAAGTACAGTCACACTGGAAATGAAGTCAGGGTAGGCAGGTCCGGTTTCAATGAAGCATCAGCCTCTGAATACCTAGCCAGCATCAAGGATTGCCACATGCCCATGGATCACCCGTAGACCTGCGAGTGCCATAGATAAGGCACTTGCTTGATACTCAAAGAACACTCCCGATTTCCTCGATGCGCCAGAGTCCCACTTTCATGTCATTAAACCAATATAAGCCTTATTTAAAAAATGTTTCACTGAGATTATAACTCATCCACTCACTTGCGTTATTAACTGTATCGAAATAATCTGTCACAGATATTTGCACAAGTAATCTAGGCTTTTGATCTTGCGATTGGCAGAAATTCGTAGGAATTCACTGACCGGTAAGGTGAGTAAACAATGACTTCTTACAGGGAGTGCACAGATAGTGGGTGGCAGCCCCCTCTCCAAGCCATTGTCAATGATGGCCCACCAGCACCAACATGATATCAACACCTCACATGCAACCCTGGAAGTGCAGGACGGCCACAGGATGGCCTAACATCAAGAGCTGCCTGAGACGGCATGAGTCAGGGCTGCCAATCACATAATCAGTGCAGAATCGGGAAGGGCAGCACACCAGTCAGCAATTCTACTCGAGCCGGATCGTCCTTTCCAGCCGGCACAGCAACGATTGCAGAGGAGGAACGGGATTGGGATTTAACGTGTGGACAGGCATCCGAGTGAAAAAATATAGGCAGGTAGCTTTGCAGCTAGGCAACACCAGGCCAGATCATGGAGAAGAGCTGCACCCATCGGCTTGCCTCAGACGGCCGGATTCTTCATGTCCACTCGACCCCAACTTTGCCACACATTTCTCTCTCTCTCTCTCTCTCTCTCTCTCTCTCTCTCTCTCTCTCTCTCTCACTCATTCTCGCTCACTTGTCGGCTGCCTTTTGAAGCCATGAAACATGATCGTGAACACGATAACTGCAGCATGGTGTGAATGCAGCACAAAGCCCCTAGCTATCATCAATCGAACTGCTTATCATGCACTGGTGCCATTTGTAGATGCTACTGCTACTGCTACTGTCAGGAGGTGCTTACCTGCTCAGCCATGCCAATGCAATCCGATATCACAGCTGCAAGCAATGGCTAGGACACACGAGTAGGCACAATGAAGCAGGCTCCAAACTGCACCACGACCGAGGTCGCTCAGCCTGTCAGCAACCACCCCCTTCCATTCTCAAGCGTGTCTGCCAAAGAGCGTATTGTAACCACTGTTGACAGCTAACATAAGCTAGTGCCACTTACTCGAACAGATGCTCGCTAGAGGCTATCTCAAGGACGGACTGCTGGTATAACAAAGCCAACTAGTATCTGCACAGCTAGCTGCAAAATCTGTGGCAATTTTCACTGGTTCAGCCAAACTCTAATGCTGTCCAGCTTCATCGCCAGGACCTCCAAACTGAGCTGCTGAGCAATAAAAATAGAACCCTCCCAATTTCAGCCTGAAACTCCAACTCGTTTGCCAGCAGCATTTGGTTTGATCGACCATATTTTTAAATTCATTTGTATAAGTTTTGCAATGGCCTTTGGCAGTAGTTACTCACAGATCTGCCCTATTAGATACACACTGTGGAGGAAGAATTCAGTGACTACGTAATATATGGCCCACAATTTGAAACCTATGCCTGCGATAAAATTAGTTTTCGAACCCCGATAGATCATGTCACCTGCCGAGCAATTAAAGCACCAGCTGTTTTCAGACAGGCTTTCATGTAGTTGCTAGGCAGCAGTTTACACACAATAACTACAAAACTTGTATATTGCCCCGTGAGAACTCATCTATTTCTAGGCACTTTACACGTGTTGGAAATGAAAATGGTTAGCCGGGAGCCATAGTACTGATCATGTCTCCCGACGGCAGAGGATTGTCTGCACCCTGGCATTAAATGGCAGACTCAATCTTCCCAAAAATGCACAGTGGAGTATGTGTATATGCACCTTGGTCAACGCAAGGGCAGCCGAGTTACATTTTAGATGTTTGCTACATGGGAAGTCAGTGCCTCAGAGATACAATGCTAGTGCTTTATAGATACCATTTCATCTTCTACCTGCAATTACAAATAGATGGCACTAATGATGCCCAAGCCAGAATTTAAGAAAGCAAGCAACTTCGGATCGGTCCGGTTCCATTCATCCCACTCCCGACTGAAGTCACGACATCCCCTGACATGACGACATTTAAAAAGAAGCTCTAAACACCTGTTTATATCAGAATTTAACGGATCCTTGTGATTCG
The DNA here is from genome assembly GCA_009760855.2 of Cristatella mucedo. NCBI lineage: Eukaryota > Metazoa > Bryozoa > Phylactolaemata > Cristatellidae > Cristatella > Cristatella mucedo. The sequence continues at coordinate 4,396,878 of WPIO01000023.1, read as the reverse complement.
TTCTTTGTGTGCTTGCGCTTGCTGACAACGTGCCAGGTACTACTAACCACATCTGCGTGTTGACCCTGTTCATGTCCCTCTAACAATGTTATCCTTGACCGATTGCGAATGTTACCACTAATCATTTGGACATGCTTTCTTTATGGCATCTGTAAAGTGCCTAGAAGGAGATTCAGTTCTCTGTGGGCGCTACACAAATGCATTATTACTATTACTCTTATTTGTCCAGGTTGGCCCGACTTGACAGATACATACGTACATGTACGGTAGGGCAATCAAGCATTGCCGGCGATCAGAGCAACGAAGTGGAGATCCCGTCGGACCAAAAAGAAAGACACGCGGAGCTTCGCGGAAATATTCACTTTCAGAAAAACGAGACTGCAAAATAAACAAAGTAAACGCCTCGGTGAGATCCGTGAAGATAGGGTTGCAAAGCAAGTTGATAGGGTACAGATACCCTATGTCTAGGTTTCAAAGAGCTGTTGGGACCATGCATAGTCAAGCCAGATGTCAGTACGTATAACTGATGAGTATGTTCAGAGTAGGTGCTAGTACGCACTATGCAGATCAATGAGAAAGAGAATTGCTCCAAGAGTAAATTAGCAGGACATAATGCACGCTCCATAAGGTGAAACGTCGAGCCATAGCGATCTGCAATCGGCAACGCGCATCAATACCTCATCAAGTGATTTCTGATGTCTGATGTGCTCCTGCTGGACTTTTAGGCTGGGTGACGGCGAGCTTTGTATGCCAGTTCGAGTCATAGCTGGGGGAAGGAGATCGCCCACAGATCCCGAGGGGCGCTGCGTCGCCATGTTGGCGATCGAACAAGAATCGAGTAGAAAACGACCATCGAATGCGCTGCTCTGGCAGCTGGTGCTACGCAGCAACTCCTGGCGGCACCATGCTGAGCTCAGTCGGCTTCCACCATAATGCACCGTTAACGGAGCGGGCGGCGGCTAGACCACCCGCGCCAGCGCTCCGTTACGATTGCGGTCACGTGTGTTGAGGAATTAGCTCCACTCGCGTAATTAGTACTCGTCGACCCCCTTTCGAATTTCCGCGTGGGGTCTGGACTCGCTGGCTACCTCCAACAGAGGATGGGGCTTAGTCTCCAACTCCCAGATCGTGAATTGCCTCCTCTTTCTATCTAGTAAATTTCCAGCTGCAGCAAGCATCCAAAGCAGAGACTCTGGCTAAAAGCCAAATGGTCGCTAGAACAGACTATAACGAGCTGACGTAAGACGGCTGCGTTCAGCCAGAGCAAGTCGACCCAAAATAGAAACAGAAGCTTGTTAAAGAAGAGGCAAGAAAATCTCTATGTGAATTAAGCTGACAATCACATTGACCTTTACATGGGCATCAAGAGGGTAGCAGAAAATAAATTGAGCTTAAGCATTATCTTTTTTTTTATCTCATCGCCGAGCTTAGACTGCTTCACAATTTACCATATAGACATTCCACCAGCGAATTAAGTATTACGTAAGCTTCCAACTCTGGATTTCTTCGAAAATTTTGCATATTTTTCTCGTCATAGGTTAATTCGATAGCTTTTGTGGTGCTCTATAAATTTGCCAAGTTCACCAATTCTGCCAAAGATTAAACCGGAAGAGTTACAGGTATCTCTACATCAACTAATATCTACATAAGGGCCAAAAGCAGTGCACCGTGCATCACACATGTTAAAGCCCTCGTCAATAAAAATAACTTATTGTTCTTCAAAGCGGATAAAATATTACAGAATACCGTAAGAGAGTAGATAATTAAATTGCAAGGATTAAGAGGATTATCGAGTTACGATCACTACGTAACCAAAATGCAAACAGAGCGACTCGTGATTTAACTAATATGTCAGGGCGTGCGATTAAAATTTGAGCCGGTCATTAGTTTTGGCGTGCCGGAGCCCTACTCGCAGTGACTGAACTGCGATTCCCAGTCGTGAGAAGTCTGGAGGGCGTGTCCTTCGGGTCAGGTTCGGAGCTGGGAGTGGGATTCAAACGCCCCTCGCCCAGCACCATCCCAACGACCTTAGTATAACTTTGGAGACCGTGCATTTAGTTCGTATGCTCCCAAAGCCTGGAACTCCCTCCCGACCTGGGTCAGAACATCCCCTGACCTGACCACACTTAAAAGGAACTTAAACATACACCTATTTAGGACAGCATTTAGTGGGTCCCTGTGATTCGTCCTTGATGTGCTTATGCGTGCTGACACTGTGCATGCTGACCCTGTGCATGTCACCCCTAACCATATTATTCATTTAGTTTGTTTTTCAAGCATGATTTTACTTACTATTCAATTGCATTTCACTTTGCAGCAAATGTAAAGCGCCTAAAGAGAGATTAAGTTCTCTAAGGGCGCTTTATCAAGTGCATTATTATTATTATTATTATTATTATTATTATTATTATTATTATTATAACTAACTACTAACATAGACTGTCGATCGTCGACTATGCTATGCCTCTCAAGCTCATGATTCCGACGCTGAGCGCTAGTTTGATCAGAGTCAGAAGTCAGATCGGAGTCGGAAGTCAGATCGGAGTCGGAAGTCAGATCGGAGTCGGAGGTTTGGGTGAGAAAGCAGGCGGAGACGCTGGGTGAGTCATTTGCTATCTGGGGGTCACTCGGTTGGGTCCTAGTTTTTCTCTCTCAGTTTCGACTGCTGGGCTTCGCGACGTTTTCGCGGCGTGCGCTTGTAATTTTTGCTGTTCTCCAGGCGGACTGTACTTTCTTTGCAGGGCATGATGAGCATTACTAGCCGAAAGGGCTGGGCGTTGCCGGGCTTGACGAGCGGTACTCCGGAGAGCGTCGTCTGCTCGGACGCGGGAGGCGTCGATTGAGCACTCTACTAATGTCGCGATGGGTACGAAGCAGTTGTCTAAACTATATGCTAATGAGATTATCTTTAAAAAAGGATGAGGGATTCTCTTATGAGCAGCGATTATGGATCCACTTAATTGAGAAATTCACTCGACTCGATTCGGAGAGCAAAGTTTCACTCTAACTCCGGTCAGCAGAATCGTGTTGCATTCTCTCCTCGCGTCACTGAAATCTACCTAAATAGTAAAGCGGTTGCAATGCGAAGCCGTCGGTGTGCACTGAGCACAGCGACGGTCACTCAGCACTTTGTGCTCTAATAGAACATGTTATAGCAGTTGAAGGCTTCTTCCGTTAAAACTGAGTAGTTGCAGTTCTCAGTTCTAACTGGTGAAGTCGCTTACTCGCGGCGGAGACGCGCGAGCGGAACTTGTCGGCTGAGAGACTGGTAATGAATGGGCTTCGCGATGTCAACTTCGAGTTCTGTGCCGGCAATATATCTGCAATTCATTTCCCCTGAAGCGCAATGCGGCGGTGGCCGCATAGCAGAGTGAGCGTGTCTGAAAATTGGCCTTGTGACTTGGGCGCCGCACGAGATCTGCTATACTGTCTGCACACCCGCGCGTATTTGTCTATTTGAGACAGCTGTCATTAATTCTGCTATACTGTCTGCACACCCGCAGCATTTACGACCCGTTTTCTCGCTTCCCGGTCGCTGGCTCAGTTTTTTTTTTAAATTTTTCATTCATCTTGAGTCTGTGCAAAGGCAGCGTCTCTACGAGCGGGTTATGTGGCCTGAGGACTTGAGTGCAGAAGTCACTACAGAGCGTTCGTAACAATAGTTTTGCGTTTCAGTATACTCGCTTATGCACGAATACTTGCTCGTCACTGACTCTTGGTTATTGCTCCTCTTGCAGTGCATTTTACAAGGCACGCATAGAGATTCGGTTCTCTTGGGGGGTGCTGCGCAAAAGACTAGCTATCATTATTACGGCAGAGCACGTAGCGGCGCCAGTCCTTACTGCATATGCTAGAGATATTAGTGAAGCTAACGCCTTGCGAAGCACAGCTAGCGAGTCGCAAAAGCCGCACCGTTTCATACTGGTATGGCTACGATAGCCGAGAGATCAAGTTCTCTTGGGGCGCTACACGAATGAATTATATTATATTACGGCAACAATCAAGAACGCCCATACTTTAACATTAATTTATAGTCCACAGCCAAAATCGATCGCATGTGTATGACGAGGCATAAATTACAACCCACTAATCATAATTTCAGATTTATATTCTATAAGCTCTAAGCCGTATCTTATGGTGACACATCCCATTCCCAATAATCATAACTCAGGAGCTGCTACGGGCCTCTAACGCAGCGGTTCTCAACCCGCGGGTCGAACGACCCCTTTGGTGGTCGAACGGCCCTTTCACAACGGTCTCCCATCGACCATCGGAAAACGCGCATTTCCACATTTTCCGCACTATGCTTTTATGGTTGGGGTTCGCCACAGCACGAGGAACTGTACTAAAGGGTTGCAGTACTAGGAAGGTTGAGAACCGCCGCTCTTGCTCTAGCAGCAGTCTAAACCCGACTGGTTGACTTCACGACGTTCCAGTATCGCGCCGCAATTCGGACTGGCGGCTGAGCTTACCGGGCTAGCTTCTGATTGCTTGCAGGGATTCTTTCCAGCTAGAATTATGCTACGCCATTCGAAAATTCGCTTATAAAAGGTTTGAATATTTTAATCGGACCAACGGCTGGCGGAGCGGAGGCGGCACCGGTGGGTGTAGGTAAAGAACTTGATCATTCTAACGAGAGGATGCGATTCCGCCTATTCCTCTCTGAAGGACAAAAATCTTGGCTGCGAGTAAGCATCTGTCATGCAGATGCACAGGCACAACTCAGAATTAAGTTTTAAAATTCAGGTAAGCGTCATGTACCTTAACGGTCTAATGAAGCTTGCTAGTTTTGGCAGGTGCGATAGGTACATCGAGACAGCTGTCATTTCGGCCTGAGTGTGATGGCACAGTGCGCTAATCGTCAACCCTAGCGTGTCTGAGAAGATGAGACAGGAACCTTTCGCAGATTACTCACTTTTCAGCAGATGGAGTCAGATACTTCTGACCCATATGTCGGAACGCGAAGGGACACACAGGCGAAGGATGCTAAATAGCAGAGGCATTTTAATAACAATTGGTTGATTTTCTTTGCGTAAGAAATACTCTACAGAATGAATGAGTGCCGAGGGATCATTGCCAGATGCTGCCGTAATAAGTTAGCATTTGTTTTCATTACAATTGGAATCAGAAATCGTCAGATGCCGAAAAGTTGCATGTGACCTACTATTGGCTAGGATTTTTCTGAAACTGTAGTGATGAGGACTTAGAAGTGGCAGAGGGTTCCAAATTGGTTGGTTCGAAAACATCTGAGAGGACCCTATATATATATATATATATATATATATATATATGTGTGTGTGTGTGTGTGTGTGTGTATATGTATATATATACATATATATATATATGTGTGTATATATATACATATATACATATATATATATATATATATATATATACATCAGAAACCTCAGCTTACGACTGTCTCAACGTACGAGTGTTTTGAGATACGACCTGTCTCTCGACAGATTTTTTACTTTGAGTTTTGAGCTAAAATTCGGGTTACGAGCCAACTTCAGATACTCCACCGCTAGTTGCCACAGCGAACGTCACATTTCGTGCGGTTACTCGGGCCTATAAGGGTCGGGCAGCGAACGAAATTTCATTCCAAGACGCTGCTATGATCCAGGTGTGACACCAAGCACAGGCCTGTTGGTTCGCTCCCAGACAGACTCGAGCGAGCCATCGCAGTGCTTGGACGTACAAGATCGCCAGACTCCGGTGTTAAATCCGACGACGATAGAAGCAGCTAAGTACTCACCGTACTCTATTTACGCAATATCGTCGTGTGAGAGTTCATCCCATACCTGATAACAATCGGTGCGTCCGCGTAAAGGCACAGCCAATAAACTGAAAGCGAGGAAAGCCCGGTGAAAAGGTCAAAAATTGGAGAGGATGATTCATATATTCATTTCAGCTTTTGTCCTCTAACTCTATCAGCATCTTCAAGTCGTCTGATCTCCAAGTTACTCTTGTATATTAGGATTTATAAAACCCATTTACTGCAAGACATTCCATTGTATTGTTTTTAAAACAAGATTTGTTATTTATAAGTACATTTTTAATTTAAAAACATGTGACAAAAATCGCAGTGCTTTCTTGGGGGTCCAGAACGGATTCACAGCATTTCAATTCTTGATTAAACTTGCTTCCGATCCATGCTCAGTGCCGTCGTTCGTTATTCGACCCAGCCAGCAGCGTTCTGCCTCCGTCTTGATCTGGAGGAAGCTCACTACCTCACTTGCTCTACCGTTGCGGTCCGGTGATGCCGATTGTCATAGCCAGGCATGAACTTGTCTCAAACCGTTTGATCGCCGCCTCTCCGGGATTACGCGCGACAGCCGGCGACCATCACTTTGGGGCTAGTGGCAGCCTGATACGTCCAGATTTAGTTATCGACGACGGGACCGCGGCCGGCCATTATCGCAGACATCTGCCTCTCCCGTCTGACAGCAACGAGTATGTGCCCTAGATGACTGCAGGCCGCAAAATCGATAAGTCTTGGAGGCATCGAGAGCGACCTTCGGGCAAAAGAGCAGCCGTTGAAGCAGCCGCGCTGCCTCTTACTGGGGGCGCTGGTCTCTCGGGTCATGGGAGCCAGCTAACGAGCCACCGGCCTCCTCGATGAGCGCGCGTCGTGGAGCAATCGGAGGCTCTGGCTTCTGGACGCGCCGAGTTAGTTTTTTTTCGATTATCAGCAGCCATTCTCGCAGAGAAATTCTACTCCCGCGAAGGCAACCTTGCGGTCGTTCGGCAAGCCGCCGCCGAGCCCTGGCCGGTGGAGGACGTCCCAAAATCCGCGACTCTGTAAACATTGCATAGACATTTTGTAGCCACTATGAAAATGAACAGGATCATTAATTACGTTTGACGACGCTGGTGCCACGTAGGATATGAAAAGTAAGTGAGTTTGTGCTCGGGGTATAAGTATCTTCCAAGTGTTTTTTATTACGACAATCATAAGCATATACCTTCAGAGTGTGGAGCCTACTTCTGCTCTAGGGTCCGGACTTTTGAAAGCTGAGCCACGGTTACTGCTGTTAGCCTATATCCACTGACCTAATAGTACTTTTTTTTTTATTGCGCCTGAGAGAACCAAAGCTTTATTCAGGCGCTTTATAACTCGCTGCCTGAGAAGTTATTGGTACTCCAGAAGCCAAATAGAGATAACCGATGCAAAAAACGAGGAACTCATCGATTTTTAAGCTCACGATCTTTTTATAGGCATGGTTTAATTCTTTATCTTATAGCTATCCGTGGGCGGATGTGGGAGCGGCATCTTCGGGGGGCGGGGCGCTTGGCCGACTAGCGGTTCCATTCACGACCATTTGGGATGGATGGCGAGTGGGCGGGCGGCGGAGGGCCTCCGGATCTGTGCACTTTCTTGGATTTGGACGAGAGCCAGGCACGTTGGAGAGTGTTTCATGCTTGGAAGACAAGAAATACATAACTTTATACAACTTGATGAGTATAAGCGTCTCGAATGCATGTATATGACTGCGACATTACTCGGTTTCTAGCCAATTTAGCACTCCCAACATCTACCGAAATTTGCGAGGCGAGCGAACTGGCTTCAACGTCGTCACTATGGAAATTTGGCTGTTGTAATTTCTAGCGAGGAAAGTGGGATTCAATTAAATTCAGTGGAATTTAAAGCCCTGTCGTAGTCGCGCCACCGATGTTGATACCGTGGATGCATACATCGTTAGAGATAATGTTCTGGCTTTAGAACCCATACAGGTCGCTCATATTCAACAGAGTTTTTTCAGTAATATTTTACTCATATAGTGCCAAACTTCTTCTGATCTATCTGCGGGGGTAAACTAAATTGGTCGTCTTGGTGCAACGGTTAGATTACTAATGGGAGTTTCGATCCGTTCGTAATTTTGATTGGCGTTGGCTCTAGACTTGGTTACACACAATTCTCTTGTTTGGTCCACTGCAAGCCGGAGTGATATTCACTAAATATCTGATTCTGCTATATGAAAGCCTCCGACGAATAAACCGGCCCTAAGCTTCTTTTTTTTACTTTGACGTGAGCTAATGCCGGTAAAACAGATTTCCTAGTTTGCTTGTGTGTCGCATTTGCAAGGAACATTGACACGGAGAAGACTAGCAGTGTACTGGTCGTGCTTTTTCCCAGTGCACGTGCATGCTGAATAATCGCTGCTTTTGCGATTGAGTGTCTTCTGCGTTAGATTAAACAAGCAATTTTCTTTCTTTCAGCTCGACGAGAAAGAGTTTGATCTTCCAACTGTAGAGGCGCCATCCCTTGAAACTATTTTAACGGAAGTAGGTACACAGAAACACTTCGATGTGCTCAGCAGGTGCCTTGTACTGTTTCTATTCTGACCCTCGACCACTTTTTAAACAGGCAGACAGTGATCTCGACCTAGCACTTCCACAAGCCGATGCAGCTTCCGACGTATTCTCACCCATTAGCTACTTTTCCAGCCCGCTGCTGGATAGCACAGATGATGCTGACAGAAGGAAGTAAGTGCATCGTGAAGGCCACTTTGATCCCTAGCTTGACCTGTGCCTGCAACAAATCCGAGCGCTGCTTGCAAAGCGTTTGCTTGGATTAATGCAGAGGCACGACTTCGGGCTTCTTCTCGGGCTCTCCTTTTTCAGGAAGAAGTTTGCCTACGACGGGCACGGCCCTGTCAGTAGGCACACATCTCTGAGCAAAATTGCTGCCCAGCTAAGCTCAGCTCAAGTAAGTGCATCGCCATAGTTTTTTGGTTGTATATTTTCCAATAAATAATAGGTCGTCTGTAAAGCATCCAAGGAAACATAATCTCTCACCGGCACTTTGTGACTCGCTGAAGAGAATCAATACCCGAAGGTTAGTGACGTGCACGGCATCGAGTATGCAAAAGCAAACAAGTATCATGCTTAGGCCAGCATGCTAAAGCAAACATGAAGACACTAAGAGCCACCGATTAGTAGGACCTCTAGCCTCTAGAACCCCTGTATCGTGTGCCGAATCATTCAGACGTACTTCTGCAAAGCATGCACAAAACAAAAAAAAAGACAAGCCCTCTGGGGCGAAGGGAAAGCGTGCTGACCTGAACAGATGCGTCATCAGCAGACGCTTTAAAGACACAAAGTCGTTGCAGGTGTGGTGACTGTAGCCGGAAGCGAGTTCCAGACTTTCGGTGCACGGGAGTTAAAGGCTCGATCGCCGAAAGATTTCAATTCAGTGCGAGGAACAGTGAGATGACTAGATGCCGAGGAATGAGTGCTACGAGAGTACACGGGAGAAGCAAGGGGGTCAAATTAGGTAGGATGGATATATAATAAATAATAAATATAATACATAGGTAGGATGGTGCAAGCCAGTTAAGCGACCTGTATGCCAGACTGTAGATGTTGACGTCGATTCGATGCTCGATAACGAGCCACTGAAGGTCAGACATAATGATGGTTTCATGCGTCAGCTACACCATTGACGACAGACTAGACAAGCCGCAGAGTTTTGCACCATTGGCTGCTAATCATAGGCTCAGGCTGGAGGTCCTTAATAAAGGGAGTTGCAACAATTAAGGCAAGACGTCAAAAACACATGAACTCGCATGCTTCGATGCATTCGCTTGAATTCATTCGTCAGTCTGGCAACATAAAATGAAGACACGATCTTCCTGATCATTACTCGGAAGTACCTAGACTGTGGAGCCCACTTCCACAATTCTTACGCAACGACATCTACTCGCCTGCTGCCGACTACGGCAGATCATTTCCAGCCGTCCCGAGCTGGTACTTCCACGCTACTCGCTACCTCAACTACCCTCTTGATTCAGCTATGCTTCTTACTTTTTCTCCTGCAGTAACACCCACTTAGTCTCTGTGGCTTTGTGGAGTTGCAGATGGATATACATTGCATGACATCTTTGAGTGCAAACTTTGATGGTAAGCATAGGCATTTTTAAGCGGTCCTTGGCTGGATCTCGGTCTCTCCAATCGTACAGCGCCCCCACAAGGGAGTATTTCAATTGAATGGCCATCATGCGGAAGCTCAGGTTTGTGCCATCAGCGCTTAGTGTTCAGCCAGCATGCACTGGTGGCAGGCGAGATGTGCACACCTTCCGGTCATGCAGTCGTAGCCGAGCGTTTCGAAAGCATTATGTGCAAAGCTGCCCTTGTAGTGTTTGAACAGGATAGAACTTGCGTGGCTCTATTTTTAAGCTCATTTGAAAGACCCACTGTTATGGTTTTTGTGCTTCTTTATATTTAATATTAGGTCTTTCTTTAGGTGCTGTCCATTCCAGTGTGCATGGTTCGTCTGTGAGGAACCTCCTGCCTGAAGCAGTGCAAAGCCTGGCATCCAAAGTGCTGGCTGCCTCCTTACTTCAGATATTTCGTCGTTCTGTTGTAATTTAAGTGTGCTTGGAAAACACGATTTTCCTTTTCTTGTTGCAGCCACTGATTAGTTTTCATTTGCCATTGCTTTGTGAGTATTCCTACACCCGGATCACTGTTAGTTGCTGTCCAATTTCCACCACTCCTGACTTTGTCTGACTCGTGAAGCTGTATGTAAACAGTTCACACACTTTCACCCGCCGTCCTTTGGTCGTCGTGCTGCCGCTGCTCTTTCAGCATTCTCTTTTCAGCAGTCTCATTTCTGTATTCTCATTTTCAGGATCGGGTTAATGCCGGCACCCCGACCGCCGTGTGTGTGGACAAGCAACTGGCCGTGGGCACTTCGCGAGGGCTGGTTCTGACTTTCGGTACGCATTTCGAAATCTACTGCTTGCCTTGCTGTTGACTCGTGGCTAAGCTCGTAAACCACGGGCAAAGAGGGCAAAGGGCGTGCCGAGCTCTCGAGGAGGAGCTCTCCATCCTCGTGAGGTGCCCCTGGTTCGAGACGAGCCCGAGTGAATCGTCGGCGTAGGGCACGCTTGCGCTAGCTGTCTAGTATCTTTGATTATAGCCTGGTGATGGGTCGTCTAGCCCCCTCCCCCAGTGGTCGGTAAGCTATGCACCCCCTGTGAGATGCCTTCCTTGCAGGACTCCCATCCTCCTTCCCTCCTCCCCCCCAAGGGGCAGGCATTCCTATTGTAAACAATGCCGCCATGGGTCGCAGGCCAACTGCAAGGGGTTCACTGCTGGTCACCCTCGTAGTGAAGTGCCAGCCACGTTGGCATGCATCTCTTGGCTTTTGTGTGCGCATCCTTTGCATGTTTCGAACCTGCTGCGCTCGAGCACGCCCAACGACTTCTGCTTTGTGCGTTTTCCATCGCAAGCTTGCTTTGCACCGAGATTCGTTGGCTGTCGATATGTTCGATCATCGAGCGTTTCGCAAGAGCGCCACCATGTTTGCACTTGCTGTGATGCTTCGATCGTGTTGCTTCGATATTGTTGCATCCCTTTCGGCGTACATCGATTAGCGCCAGTGCTCATTCACGCGAGAGCGATTCGGCATCCCCTATGACGTAAGCTCGCTGAGCTTGCTTCGGCCTGATTTGCCTATGATGGTCTACCCCTACCCCCCTCGTTTGCTAGTGAAGGTGATGCGACGTATGTGTGAGATGAGCACCTGCCGGTGACGCGCTGCTATTGTTTGGATTTTGCTCCGCAGACACCAAGCAGGTGCTGCGATGGTGTCTCGGCAGCGCCGCCATTGGTTCCCAGCACGGCGCCGTGTCGGCGATGGGGTTCAGTCGCGACGGCTCACGTCTGCTGGTCGGCTTTGCTCGAGGGCCGATCATGATGTGGGACCTGACGGACGGCTCCTTGCTGCGCACACTCACCGATGCTCATCCGCCTGGCACCGCCGTACTGCACGTCAAGTTCACGGACAGCCACACTCTGGCCGTGTGCAGCGACAGCAGCGGCTCCGTGTACGAGCTCGAGTTCACGTGAGTTGTTGTCTCCCCAGCTGCGCTGCAGCATCAGCAGCCCCGGCCCTGCTGAGCAGACAGGCGGGTGAGAGCTGACCGACCCACGGCAGGTTGCCGAGGCAGCGCCTGGCCTTAGCGCGATCCTTCTTTTCGTTTTCCAGGAGGATCATGGGCATTCGTGGCTGCAATTCTCACTGCCTTTTTACAGGCAGGTGCGTGCGCTCGCATGCACGCTTATCTCATTTCGGCGCTGTCGCGTGCCGTTGCCGATGTAGCACTCTGACGTCGAGCGCTACACCACTTCCTCTAGTTGCTGTTGTATTGTTTTGTCGTTGCCCGATTCCTTTTGCTCTTCGCCTGTAGCCGTGGCGAGGTTTGCTGCGTTGAGCCTCTTCGCCTACATCCTCTGGTGCAGGATCGGGCACTGGAGTCGCTGTCCCTCGTCGCCATGGCAACGTGGACCAAGGTAGTTCCGGCCAGACATGCACTGCGTGCCCATAGCCGCAGGCCAAGCTCGGCTGGCGTCGTTCGGTGGGACTTGCGTGTCGCTCGTTGCTGCGATTTTGCAGACATCTTGGCCGGATGCTGCCGTTGACGATTCGGTACACTTTGACATGCCTAGGTTTGGCTCGTTGCACTAAGGCCAGAGCTTAACGTCGTTGCTGTTCAACCACTCACCGGTAGTGCAGACTGCCTGCCGTTGCTAACCTGGCAGTTCGTTTACATCGAGGTGGCACCGAAGCAGAACGTGTTTTCGCCTGTCCTGACCTGTGCTAGGGAAGGCAGTGTTCACTTCTATCAGGTCAGTGGTAATGTAATGTAATGTATCTCCATCTGTAACTCCACTAAGTCATAAAGACCATGTGGGTTTTACGAAGGGGAGTTTTGTGGAGCGCACTCACAGCCTAAGCGGCTTTCGGTGTGCATTCGGTAGCCAACAAACTTCGTCTCACGCAACAAAGAGAAATTGGGAAGCATAGCAGAGTCAGGAGAGCAGTTGAGGTAGTGAGTAGCATGGAAGTAGCAGCTCAGGACCACTGAAAAGGATGAGCCATAGTCGGCAGTAGGAGAGTAGTTTCGTTGCGTAAGTTTCGTCTTTGCGTTGTGGAAGCAAGTTCCACAGTCTAGGACTTGCAGAGCTAAAGCTTCTGTCGCCAACGGTCTTTAAGCGAGAACTAGAACAGCTAATTTATTGTCCACACAGGACCTGAGGGTGCGAACAGGCTGAAACTGATGCAGCAGTTCAGCTAGGTATGAAGGAGCCAAGCCGTGGCTGGCCTTGTGGGTAAGCGTGAGAACTTTGCTTTGTATCCGTTGCTCAACCGGCATCTATGCTAGCTCTTTTAGCAAAGGAGGCACGTGCTCAAACCGCTGGGACTTGAAGACTAGCCTTGCAGCCATATTCATAGTCTGCTGCAGTGGCCTAATAGCTTTCTTTGGTAGCCCAGCCAAAAGGGAATTACAATAATCAAGCCGAGACAGAACTAAGGAGCTGGTAAATTTTTTACAAGCAACTGTGGGAGACAGCTCCTAATCTTGGATAGGGATCGGACGTGATGGCTAGCTTTAGAAGCAGTCTTCTGAATGAAGCTTTTAAAATTGATTCAGCTGTCGAAAACGACACCTAAATTTCGAGCACGTGGTGATGGTCGCACAATAGCATCACCTATTGGAAGAGCAAAGCCTTATAGTGGTCATGGCATTACCCGTGTGTGGCTAGCCTTTCATTCTTGGCTCACTCGTCAGAATGAGCTAGAGATCGTGTCTCCCATGCCACGGCCGGGCACTGCAAGGCTGCTTCAGTGGTGCTGTCGTTACCTACTTGTTTTCCAGTTTTCTGCTTTCGTTTGTCGTTTTCGGCTCCCTTTCTTTGCACTCTGCATGCTGTGTGCTACTTTTGTTTCCATTCAACGATACGTCATGCGTCTCGTGCTGTGCTGAAGCTTTTTTTTTTTTAGTGGCCTTTGCATAGTTTTGTTAACTTAACTTTTTAACTCACCTTAGCACTTTTTCTTTGCTGCTTGTGACGAAGGCTATGCATGCACTACCGATTTTTTCGAGGCGCCAGTCACATAAGCTGTGAGTGCCTAAGCTGTAGAAAACGTCACCATCGTAACACCATCGCAAATCTCTCGTGGCTCCGCGGAGCCAGGCAGACTGGCCGTGGTGGCGCATACTCTATTGCTGAAGGAATGCGTATATGTGGGGGCAGCCGGCGCTGCCAGCGCTGTAGTGACACTGCCCTGTAGTAAAGGTGCCTGCCTGCAGGCCTTGCTCGTGCTAGTGCCAGCAGAGCGAGTGTCTGCTTCGTGTTCACTCCGACCAATTTACCAGCTAAAGAGGTAACTAGCCTCCGACCCAAGCTAGTGGTCGTCGGCTGCCTCTTGCAATCACTACCTTATTTTGTTTTTCATACACAGGAGTTTTCAGTCATCCTGCTTGCTCTTGGCATTTGCATTCTAGACTTTTGCATTCTTGTCACCCGACACACTGCTGATGTCTTCAGAGACTTTCGTGTTTGCTTCGATCGGGCCTTTTGATTGGTCTTTTCGGTCGGACTTTTCGATCAGACCCGTCCTCCGTGCATTGCGTGCATTCACCGACCTCCAGGTCCCCAGGCCCAGGCCCTCAATGTTCGTGCTTTGTATGCACTTATTGTCCTTCCTATCTCACAGGTAGTGTGCAAGAGTCCGAAGGAGGTGTATTTGGAGCCCATTCGACAAAGAAAGGTGCACTTCAAGATCCAGAGCTTCATGGTAGGCTGCTGCTGCTTCCATAGGTGCATGCACTGAGCACTTGAGAGAGAGAGAGAGAGAGAGAGAGAGAGAGAGAGAGAGAGAGAGAGAGAGGAAAGATAAGAGCATTCAGAACGACCTTGGCTGGTTATTTTTACGAATGCAATAGTGGCCGTCAGCTGTCACTCTATTCCACTTTGCTTCTGTGTCTTTGCTTTTTGTCGCCGTCGGTGCGCCGACCCCCCATCCTAATCGGACTCTGTTTACCGAGTGTCGGACGGTGGTGACACTTCCCCACCCGACATGGCGGCTTCCTATTTCCTTTTGTCGTGCGCAGTGGATCGACACGCAGATCGTCGCTGCCCTCGACACGTCAGAGCGAGTGCACGTGCTGGAGGTGCGCTCGTGGGAGGAGCTGGAGTGCATCGACCTGTCGCACATACGCCTCGTCTCTGGCACGAGCTTCTTCAAGTCGCTTGCCACTGGCGGCAATGTCAGTCCTGCTCTGGTGAGCTCGACGGCACCAGGCACCACGTACCCAGGCTGGCCAATTGCATCCGCCGGAAGCATTACATAGCAGCAGCTGCAGCTGCCGTAGCTGCAGCAAAAGTGGCAGCAGCAGAGGCGGCAGAAGTAGCGGAAGTGGCAGAAGCAGAATTTGCCGGGCTCTAGACTGCTGACGTGTGCCGTCACTGTACCTTTAGGCTTTTGCTGCCGACCATGCCTGCTATCAGTCTGTGTGCAATTACCGGAGGCAGCTCTTCTTTCTGGGGACGAAGTCTCTCACGGTGATGCACTTGCGTCACTGGAACGAGGTGAGGCGGTCCGCTTGATAGCCACATGGGCATGCACCGGCCGCCCGCCCGGTTGCAGCTGCTGTTGCATTGCTGTCACGCCTCGTCCTCATCGCGCAGCGCATCGACGTTTTGGTGGGCCAGAAGAAATTCAAGGACGCTCTGGCTTTGGCCTACTCGTTCTACAATGGCACTGCCAAGGCCGTGCTCGGGCTGGAGGGCTCGCGTGATGAGCAGCGGGCAGTGATCAGCAGCAAGGCAAGTGCTCGCTGCTGCCGCCTTTGCCACTACTTTTGCCACTATCGCTGCTACCTGCTGTTTCTAGCTGTGAGTCGCTCTCAAGCGCTCTGGAGCCATTGCTCGACGGCGGCGCACGATGGCACGTGCCCTCGCACCATCTTGTATTTCGCAGATGATGGACGTGCTGTATGATTACGTCGATGCGTCCATGACGAGATTCTGTCCAGTTTCTGGCAAGATTGAAGAGCTCGTGAAGTACTACAAGGTACTGCACTGTCGGTGTCTCACGGAATTCCGTGCATGCACGGACAGGCTGCCGTGCTGGATGTGAGCGATGAATTATAGCCAGAGGATTGGTTGTAAACTGGCTTAGCCTGTCTTGAGCCTCTCAGTGCTCAACTGGTTTGCTGCTCTGTTCTGACAGGTGCAAGTGTCACGTGTGCCGAAGCCGAGTGCAGTAGCTTGTAGGCTCGAATCAATGGACATGTGCCATTCTGCCCATAGCAAGCATGAGGGCACTGCACACATCTCGCCGATCAGGCTGGCATATCGTGGTGCAGCGGATTTCCCAACCCCAGCACTCGCAGTTTTATGCGACACAATTGGTCGTGTGTGCACGTGAGTGGGGCTATGTGTAATAATAATAATAATAATAATAATAATAATGTACTTGATAAAGCGCCCTCAGAGAACTTAATCTCTTTCTAGGCGCTTTACATTTGCTGCAAAGGGAAATGCAATTGAATGGTAAGTAAAATCAAGCTTGAAAAACAAACAAAATGAATAACATGGTTAGGGGTGGCATGCACAGGGTCAGCATGCAAAATGTGTGTGTGCCTGTGTGTGTACCTGTGCGTATGTGTGTGTGTGTGTGTGTGTGTGTGTGTGTGTGTGTGTGTGTGTGTGTGCGCGTGCGTGCTCGTGCGTGTTTGTGTGTACGTTGCAGACTGCTTGCTGCTACCGAGTGTGCGGGAAGCTAGCTGGCTCATAGCCATGCTAAAGGCCCGGCAGCGTGGCATTACCTTTGTGCCTAGGCTCGGGCCCTATTAGTGCCCAACCATATTTTATTGGTTCTCTGATGATCGGTACCTTGTGCACTCTTATTTTTTTGGGCCTACATCAGCCTGATCAGCCACTGTGCGCAGACTGATTTTTTTGCCCTTGATGTGACATGTGGTATTCGAGTGTGAACATAGATGAAAACCAATTCAAAACGTCGAGATGCCTAATTCAGCACTTTTTTTTACCCAGGCTTTGTTATTTGAGTTTGGAATGCACTTTAGTCACGCTTGTGGGCCGGGGAGCCCGAGTTTTCTACAGACATCTTCATGGCAGTTGAAACCGGCTGTCTGTGAAGTGCCTGCTGGAACTTCTTGAAGGTGCCTTTTTCAGCGCTAGGGTAGTCGTACTATGCAGCCTCATTTGCTGCAGACTGCGCAACTGAAAGTAACGGCAACCACCAACTTAGAAGTCCAGCGTAGTGCAGGTCTACATCTGTTTGCACTCGGGCACGCACCGAGAATGCATGCTAGTAGACGCACATGCACCCACGTGGGCAGCCAAGCAGGCATGTACTGGCCCGGATGTTTAGTCGGAACGAAAAAAGTTGGTCGATTGAATTTGCAAAGTAGTAGGCAATCTACCTCAGTAGTCACAATGTTGCCAATCTTGCATTTTCAGAAGTGCACGGCCCTAAGTGCCCGTTATCAACCAAATTGAAACAACGTGACTACTAAACCTCTCTTGCATATGTGAACGGCCGAAATACTTTAGGCCCACTCACTTGGGAAGTTTTGTAGTGCTAATGTTCGGCTGCACGGCAAAAGGATTACTGCCTAGACATGTCTTAAAATTTCGTTGCATATGTAGCAGTAATTGAATTTTTTGGCTGCTGGCAGTTAAATTGAGATCATCGGATGATCAAGCGTGCATTACCTCTGTGCCTCTCTTTCTTGCTCTCTCCATCTATCTATCACCTTCTCTCACTCTCTCACAGTTCGGCAAATAGAGTCACAGTCTGAGTTTTTACAGGCTTATCGCCAGCTTGTGATGAACACTGATCTATTGGCAATTGGTTGGCGATCTACTGTCTAACCTATTGTCGCCTGTCAACCATGCTTGCAGCAGTCTAATAGGACATTACAGCCTACGTTTGGAATCACACTTTTTGCATCGTTGGCAACAGCAATGTGGTCAAATCCTTGCTTAGTGTACCCGAGGTTGCTTAGCGTGGGCTCCTAGGTGTGGGGCGTCCTGGCTGACGGTAGCTCCAGCTCCAGCTCTATCGGAGGCCTGGAGCCTGCTAGTCGCACACCCTCCTGAATATGTGTTTAATATTTTTTTTTTTTGGTTCTGATTGCGCCGATGCATTATAGGTTGGGCAGCTTGCTTGCTCGGCGATTCTTGCTCACGAACTTGATTGTTAAGGCTACATGGAGCTATGAAAGCACTTGATCTTATTTAATTGTTCACTGCTGTAAAACACATTCACAAGTGAGCATGACCGATGCTTGGTGTCTGTCTGCCATTAATTACCATTTTGTTGCCGAACTCTCAGAAGATGTTGTACTGAGGAGCTGACAGAAACTCGCTGTAGCTAACAACAGAAAAGAAGGACACCGGATGCTAAAAGGTGACCGTGGCACGTGGGTCTTGAATGTAGTTGCATCGGAAACACGGTAGCACTTTTTACCACTCCGCTTGCGAAACGGTATCATCTTTGCTGGTGAGTGTGCGGGACTTACTCTTGCAGATCCATTAAGGATTATTCGGGTAACTAGAGAAACGAATATCGGATAAATAGTGTTCTCTTGCTGACGATAGAACAATGGACTTATTCGGACCATTGCATTGTACAAAGTAGTATTGCAGGGAATGATCTCTTTAGTTTACAAAAGTTAGTACTGCCAAGATTTTGCTAAGGGATGGAATCCTTATCTTAGATGAGCTATACCATTATGTGTTAGGAAGTTGTAGTCAAGCTCCTAAGCATTAACATAGTTTTTTTTTACAAAAAAGTAAGCAGCATGTAGTGATTTTCCTCAATATGTTATTCCTCTATGTTCAATAGTTTCAAGTTTCATGTAACAAGGAATCTATGTTCACTGTTGCTAGAGATTGGTTTCCAATCCAACTACTCCACGCAATGGTATGATAGGTAAACTCCTACCTAGCTACAATGGAGCGCTAGCGTTCTTTCTGACCTTTCTATTGACCCATGCCTGACTCTTTAGTTGACGGACCTAAAGAAAACATGGCATCCAAAAACAACGGTTCCTCTCTCAGTTTCTGGGAAAGTTGCTTGATCCCATTGCCAGCTTTTTTGTCACAGGCTGACTGCAATTTCTCGAAGTGTTTCAGATCTCCTTCTCACCTTTCATTAGCATCCTTAATTAGAGCATGCAGGAAAGAAGCACAGTTAAAAGCTAAAACCGAGCTCCACATGGTTGTGCTTGTACCATGGAATTATATGTGAACACTTGTCTTTGACATGGGTGCTATTAGTACCCGTGAGTAGGTCTGGATTATTAACTCGCCGGTCGGCTGCTCGTGGACTTAAGTCGCAAAAACTCAGCAAGGCAGACCAGGAATGGAACCTGGTCTATCTCGATGGCCGGTTGAGCTACTTGTACCACGACAGGTAATGAAATCGAATGCATACTGTAGATTCTTTATAAGCGAGGTGAAGTGTCAAATATGAGGTAATATGGTAATCGTGTCTGCCAGGCATACTCTTTCCAGATAGATTTGGGGGTCGGTCACCCCTGCCCTCCCAACCCTATCTGTAAATCATCCATATGTAAGGCTAATGAGCCGAATTGCATCCACCCACTAACTTAATAATTAGTTGTGAGCTTTGTGTTGGATGTCCAAAACCCTATTTCTTTTGTCCAATTAATTATTATTATTAAATTTGTTAAATTTGTGCTATTAAATTTGTGGACTTCTTGTCTGTCAGACAATCCTATCAGTACGCGACTTTTTTTTAGAAATAATGTTGACCCAGAGGCAAGCAAAACAGGAGTACTCATAACTTAGCAGGCCTATTAAATGCCGTTGCCAGGATTACTTTAATGGTTAGACTGAACTTTTTAAGGGAGAGCTGAAACAGAATCTTGACAAATTAGCCAGATCATAGGGGGTAGCATCCCCTACCACTACGCTCTGGCCCTTTCGACTTTTCCTTCTTTAACAGCAAGCTTGTCAGTTGCAAACGTGAAACGTGCAGCAGCTGTGGAGACTTTTTTAAAAGGTGCGCAATTATAGTATTACGTTAATCTGCAAATGGGATCATTTAAATTTCACCGAAGCTTCAATATCTTCAGTGGAACTTTGTGAGTATAACCAATCAGATGATGTTTCAGTTCTGTATCATGTGGTAATCTTCAGCCCAGAAAACACTGTTTTTTTTAATAATCTTCTGGAACAATTGCTGCTGATTTATTTGTGTTTGGATATATCAGGGGTACATATTTCCTGGGCTGGCTTCGTTTTGTAAGTGCTCTCTGTCCTGTGCGATTGCACTTGCATATGACGCTGTGCTGTACTCTTGCTTATGTAGGTATTTAACAGCTTATGTGCATTGAAATTTACTAATTATTTCTTTTATTCATTCCAGGGTGTTGTGCCAATATGCGTGGACTGTTGTCTTCTATTGGATCGCCTGTGAGTGTGGTATACTGTCGCCAAGCCAGCGTTGCACCTTTCGTCAGCTTCTGAAGGGAGCTATGTTGTAATACGAATACTACCCGGCAACTGTAACGTTGCCGTGAACCCCACATCCGGCGAACCACACATCCGGTGAACCACACATCCGGTGAACCAGTTATCATGATTTTCTTTTAGTGACGTCCTGTTCGGCAAACTCTACGATCGGTTTGGTGAAGATGTGATTGCTCGGGGCACCTTCCTAGAATGCTTGGAACCATACATCCTGGAGGGAAGGCTCACAACGATGTCGCCAGTCATCATAAAAGATCTGGCTGCTCATTTTGGTGACAGGGGAATGCTGAGTCGTGTCGAAGCGTGCATTGTGCATCTTGATATCATCAGTCTGGACATCCACGAGGTATCTTGGCTCATTTGCATGAGCGAATTTGGTAACGGTTTTTGTATGTCGGCAAGCAAGATGGATTTGTTTGTGATTACTGTGTTTTCACATTAGTTGTGCTTGTCACCGGTTGATAGTATGGAGCAGCAGTTCAGCTTAACTGTTTGCCAGGTGGTGGTACCATTCTTCTTGGCAGTCAGTTTGTTGATCTGCACCTGCGAGTAGTGTCTTGTGTTAAAGAGTTAGTAAAGTGAATTGCATATGTAATGTATCTCCATCTGTAAGTCTACAAAGTCATAAAGACTATGTGGGTGTTACGCAGGAGAGTTTTTTTTATAGCGCACTCATAGCCTAAGCAGCTTTCGGTACGCATTCGGTAGCCAACAGACTTCGTCTCACACAACAAAGAGAAAGTGGGAAGCATAGCAGAGTCAGGAGAGCAGTTGAGGTAGTGAGAGTGAGTAGAATGGAAGTAGCAGCTCAGGACTGCTGAAAGGGATGAGCCATAGCCGGCAGCAGGAGAGTAGTTGTCGCTGCGTAAGAATTGTGGAAGCGAGTTCCACAGTCTAGGACCTGCAGAGCTAAAGCTTCTGTGGCCTCCAAAGGCCCGAGGGTAGTCTATGAACTCTCCAGGGTGCTAAAAAGGAGAGGCACCATGGTTAGAGAGAATGGGCGACAGTGAGCAGAGCAAGCATCGGCAATCCTTGGAGAGAGAGAGAGAGAGAGAGAGAGAGAGAAAAGACATATCAGCAGGTTTTGGCCAGCCAGTTCGCCAGACAGCAAAACCTTTGCAGCAGCTCTGTAGTGGCCCTTTGATCTTTCTTAGGCGTTCAGTACATTTGCACTCCTTATTTGTTATCTCTTGTTAGAGACTTTTTACGGTTTTTTCAGGTGTTTTATAGGTCAGCTTGTTACCTCCCTTAAGTCGCTACTTAAGAATAGCTTTTAGTGTGACTTTCTTGCAATATGAGTTGCAGACGTATCTGTTGGAGGGCTTTTGGGATCCAGCACTGGGCACTGAACCGAAGGCTGATAAGACTATGCCAAGCTTAGCCATTCAAATGATGAACACATGCAAAATGCATGTACAGTGTGTGATAAAAAGAATGAAGTATACACTAAAAGCCAGCTAGATCTTAGCCCAGCAGTAGGATTCTTGCATTTTTTGATGGTCTAGGTCTTGGTTTATAATCCTGTGTTGGTCAATTCTTAATGGCCCACTGTAAGTGGAGTAAGGGGCGCCAAGGCTTTTCTATCCCAACGAGGATGAGGCTCTCGACTCAGCTGAGCTATAGATGTTTTGTTTAAAGGCAAGCAGAAGCTGTATAAACGTTTTACTTAATTCTAACGTTGCCAGTTACATTTTGAGGCCTTAGTCAATTTCTCTTCCTGTTAGTGTTACAGCGCTTTGACGTTCCATCGGTTCTTTCGGATGTATGCAAATCTGTTCATCTTTATTCCATTGCAGACAGTGAAGCTATGCTGGGACAACTCTATGTATGATGCATTTATATACGTTTACAATGAAGGATTGCACGACTATCTAACTCCTCTGCACAAACTTTTGGGAGTGCTTCAAGAATCGCTCAAGACTGGCAAGCAGTTGTCAGGTAAGATTGCATTTTGACCTCGTTGAGTAGAGTTTATTATTTTGCTGATTGCTACTGAATGCATGTCATACTACCAACCGTTGATGCACAAGGTAACTAGATGTTTCTCATTCGTTCTTTGGTCATTCATACCGTCCTACTACGAGAACAGTAAGGAAAAGTATTTGACTGTGTTCATAGTTAGACAGAATGGTAGCAGCGAATCACGTCACGAACCAAGTTACAGGACTTAAGCTTAATATGGTTAGTGTTACTGATTCTTAGGTTTCTTCATTTCAATTCTGCTTGAAGCAGGATTTTTCTTTTTCGTGTGGCTCCTCTATGCCTTTAAACGGGTGGTCTATTTAGTGTGTCTGTGCGGTAAGAGATTAAGCAGTGCCCTACTCGAAGTCTGGCTCGAAAAATAATCCCTGTGAGCAGCTGTAAAAATCTGTTTTTTTCATTAACTTAACAGGCTTAGACTTGTGTCTTTTTTGTGCAAAATTAGTTCGTCACTTGCTAATACAGCCGGGAACAGCGTTGAAAACGCCAACGTCTGTTGATTGTCCCAGTCTCGGACGCTGTATAGTGCACGTAGCAGCAGTCGCAAAACGACAGCAATAGATACCATCAGCTTTATCCCTGGTGATTCAAACGCCAAGCTCTTATTCCATCCGAGGCACCTCTGAAATATGGGGTACCTCAGGGCTCGGTCCGGTTCTTAATACGGTTTATACTCTCCCTCTTGCCGATGTGATTGCCAAGCACAATCTAGGCTTTCACTTCTATGC
The DNA here is from genome assembly GCA_009760855.2 of Cristatella mucedo. Classification (NCBI taxonomy): domain Eukaryota; kingdom Metazoa; phylum Bryozoa; class Phylactolaemata; family Cristatellidae; genus Cristatella; species Cristatella mucedo. The sequence goes on along the minus strand of WPIO01000023.1, from coordinate 4,373,842 downwards.
AGATGACACTCAGTTGTACCTTTGCTTTGATCCCTTCCAGCCTTCGAGCACCTCGAATTCTCTCAACTCCCTTGCTGCAAGTATTGATGACATCCGAACATGGATGGCAGCAAATTTTCTTAAATTAAATGATGATAAAACTAACATACTAGTTATGGGCAAACCCAGTGTGATTCAGAAATTGGAAAGGCCAACACTCAAAATCGGCTCTGCCAGCATATCTCCTGTTGAATCTGCACGAAATCTAGGTGTCATGTTCCAAAGTGACCTCTCGTTAGACGACCACATCAGCTCCACAATCAAGTCTGCCTACTTTCAGCTGCATAACATTGCTAAAATTAGGGCTTGTTTAGATAAGGATACCACGTCTAAGCTGGTCCATGCATTCGTGACATCCCATCTCGACTTCTGTAACTCACTGCTTGCAGGCCTACCGGCATGTGGAATCAGGCGATTACAGCTGGTGCAAAACTCTGCAGCTAGGCTTGTCTGTCGTGAGCGTCGCAGTTGCCACATCACACCACTTCTCGCCGACCGGCACTGGCTACCAGTCAAGCAGCGGATCGAATTCAAGGTTTTGTCGCTCACTTTTAGGTTCCTTCATTCTTTGGCTCCAGCCTATCTCTCAGATCTACTCCCCCACCAGGCCAAGCATCGTACCACCTGCTTTTCGGAATCCAACTATTTACCAATACCTCGTACAAACCCCAAATCCTGTGGAGACAGCTCATTTAGTTCGTATGGTCCCAAAGCCCGGAACCTCACTCCCGACTTGCGTCACGAAATTCCCTGACTTGACCACGTTTAAAAAGAACTTAAAACTCCCCTATTTAGGACAGCATTTAGTGGGTCCTTGTGATTCGTCTTTTATGTGCTTATGTGTTCTGACACTGTGCATGCTGCCACTAACTACACTTGCATGCTGACCCTGTGCATGTTGCCCCTAACCATGTCATTCATGTCGTTTATCAATAATGATACCATTCACCATTCGATCACGTTTCCTTTGCAGCAAATGTAAAGTGCCTAGAAAGAGATTGAGTTCTATGAGGGGGTTTTTATCAAGTGTATTATTATTATTCTTCTTATTATCCGTCTTGGTCGGTCTCCCCTTGCTCACTTAATATCTAGGGTCAACCCCTAAAGCCTCAAAATGCCCGGCAGTCCTATAGGAATTGTCGGAAATGGATATCCGACATAAATAAATGCCCTTAAGCAGTAAGCCCTCGCTCAATCCAACTGGCTGCACACCCGCGTCGCCGATGCAGATATAGTGTGTCATGCAAATGCCCTGAAAGCAGTAGGCATCATCAGGATGCTGGCCGTTGTCTAACGGCTCTAACACCGTTCATCACATCATCCACTGCCAGCCATAAACCAGTCATCATCATCTCTAGCTGTACTAATGCAAGAGATGTGTGGCTCAAAGTAGGATTCTGTCGTTTTACTTTAACTCCTCGAGTCAAGATGATGCTCCTGCTGCAATTTTTATACCGGTGCTATGCTATCAGAAATCTGGAGGTATAGCGTCAAGACAACAAAATGTTGAGCCACTTCAGCTTTATTGCCTTCATCAGCACAGCCAGGTCCTGGTGATGCCGGCCTTCAACTCCGTAATCTATAGCCAAACATATTAGCTTATTTTAACAGCCTCATTTGTGTAGCAGCAGAAGAGCCTTAGCGGCTGTCACCACCGCTTGCAGTTGGCAATAAAGGATCGCCCACTGCAGGATTCGAACCACGACTTCGGTCGTGAAGAGCGAGCACCTTACCTCCTGGGCCATCACGGCTCCGTTGGGGTTCTTGGCATTCAACGAGATCCCGGGTCGAGACCTGCCATGTCGACGTATGATCTTGACGTCGTCGATGAGATCTGTCATTTTGTACTTGCTTTAAGGCTGGTTCCTTCTGCGACCATCTCTGGCTGCCAACTGTGGCAAATCATTTTCAGCAGTCCTGTGTGGCTACTTCCATGCTACAAACTTCCTTGATCGCCCTCCTGACTCAGCTGTGCTTCTCACTTTCTGTTTGTTGCATGAGATGAAGTCTGTTGGCTATCACATGCGTACCGAATGCCACTTAGGCTTTTAGTGGGCTATAGAAAATTCTCCTGAATAATGCCCACTTTGTCTTGGTGACTTCATGTAGTTCCAGACGTAGGTACATTACATTACATTAGACCACGTGCATTTGATGACGCCGTATAAATAAACCGGAAATTCGAAAAATTTTGTGCATCGGTCTCAGCCATTCTAGTTTCAGCTGTATAAGTGGCTGGAATATTCCTTTATTGAAGAGAATATTTACTGCTTCCCGTCTTTACTTTTCCCTTTCTCGCGTGACTGTGACTCATTCACCACGATTGGGTTCTGTAACTGGAAAGGTCGGCAGAGAATATTTCAAACTTAACCGTCCATCAAGCCAGCCACCAGTCGCATCTAAGCAAGGCAATGCAAAGGCTATTGACCTGATGAACAAGGAGGCACATATAATTACAGGAAAGTGCAGTATTAAGAAACAGACGGCCAAGGTAATTGCTGAAAATTGAACTCGATTGCAATGATCACTTGGTGAAATACGATTCCTAATGAGTGCCAGCCTGCCCTGTCGGTGCCACGATTAGTCGACCGAGTCTCTCCACCACAGCGACTTCCTGGGGCTCCTCACATTCAGTTGCAAGTGGGACGTCGAGCTTGCTGCCATGAGAAGAAGGCCGCCTCTGCAGAACGCTGAGATGAGCAGTTCCTTAGCTGAAAGTTGACCGACTTGACAGTGGAGGAAATGTGCTCATCTAGTGACAAGTCATTTTGAAATAGAATGCCTAGATTTACAGGCAGTCACTTTAGTGATGTTAGTTAAACCAATCTTGAGGTTCAGGTCTTCCAACTTTTGTGACACTATGTTGACCCATAGCTATTAGCTTAGTCTGATCATAGTTAAGCTTCAGGATTTGAGTAGCCATCCAAATGCAAATTTTGTTGATACATGATGCAAGGGGAATGAAGTGAGTCGGAAGATGAGGAGCAATGATATGTTCGCCTCAACCGATGAAGTTATTTAGTATGTCAAAGAGAACGGTAGCACGGCTGAGCAGAGAATGAATGCAACATGCCTCCTCGACGACATGATTTCATCCAAGTTCATCTTAATCTTACATCTCACGGAAAACTTTCTATTGATTATACACGAGTTATGGCAGGCGCTGAAGAATGCACGTCGATCGTATCAGTCAGATGCTGGTGGAGATGCGGACCGCTGGCTCTGATGATCTGCTGACAAAGTTTCAGAATATCTAATTGACAGGCACTCAGTGGAGATGCTCTGCCTGGCTTCTTGCATCTCTTCTCATCAACACTTCTTAATGTTCAAAGTCGACAACCCTGTAGAGCTTGCAACCATATTCGCCTTCAGATAGACTTTCCATATGTCGAACTGATTCTTACGAGACAACAGCCAGATAAATTTCGTAGGAGATAGATTCAGACATGCATTAAAGAGAGTCAGGATGCTTTCCAATCTTGCAGTCACGCTAGCATAGCCTGGTTGAGCAGAGGCCAGCTGTGACCTATTGTAGAAACTGGTGCAACTTATCCTCACATTGCCTGTGTCAACCGCCAAGACCGAACGTATATTGAGCATATTAAAACTTATCTTGACATCATTTCGAACGGCGATGGGTGGGGACTACCTGAACAATACCGTGCTGTTGCATGCCGTGGTTTGGCCCAGAGATAAGGTGCTTGCCTTTGAATACCAGTTTCTTGGGTTCGAGCCCTTTGGCTTAGCTAAAGCGCTTTGATTGAGATCAAGTTATTTTAGCGTGCAGTACAAACAAAGATTGGTTTTCTTTTTTATGTTGAGGAAGAAGCAGGTGCGATGGTGACGAATGATGAGAGTATCACATGCTTTCAATCTATATGAAGTTGCTGCTCACCAATACAAGACTTGCAATTTCCACCGTGTTTATAATTGTTGGCAGGGCTTGCCTCCTACCTGAAAATCCCGACTTTGTCATTTTTCCCGACTAAATGCCAATTCGGAAGTTGATCACCTCTGACAAAGTGGCCGTCAAACTTAGGTAGCCATTAAGCAATGCTGAACCCAGTGGTATGGATACTGCATAAGGCCATTACATTTGAGCTTGGCGGAATTACTTGAAATGCATTAAGACTTCGAACAATATAATAATAATAAGTATTTTGTGTAGTACCCTAGTGAACCAAGGCTTTATCCTGGTAGTATAAAACTCGATGTGAGACAAGCACTAACCAAATCGGATAGCAAGCAAGTTAAGTGTAGGCAAGCATGCAAAAGCACTCAGGTATCATGTGTAGAGAAGCTTGCAAAAGCATAACTCAGGTCCACTTGTTAGCAGGACCCCTTGCTAGTAGCATGCACTGAATCTTGCACAGGGAAATGTGTGAAACACAGGAGCAAAAAAGATATGTTCGTGTGAGTGCATGGAAATCTGAGCAAAACAGTTGCATCTTTAGCTGAGACTTAAATGTTCCAAAGCCAATTTAAGTGGTGACTGAAGCCCGAAACAGCTCCAAAATTTGGGCAGATTCGAACTGAAGGCCTGATCAGCAAAGATTTTAGTTTAGTACTCGGAACCACGAGAGGACGGGAAGCCGAGAAGTTGGTGGTGCAAGAGCACGTGACTGGAGGAGCAATGAAGTCTGAGATGTAGGCTGGTGTGATTGGAGCAACCTGTAGGTCAAAGAGGGGACCTTGAAAGTAATGCTACGAATCATTGGGAGGCAATGATGCCCATACAGAAGTGGTATGATGTGGCAGCTATGCAGTTGAGGCAGGTTAGCCGAGCTCCCGAGTTTTACGCCAATTTTGAACGATTCAGGTCTTAGGCCTGAAGTTATGAATAAAGGGAATTGTAGTGATCTTGATGCGATGCCACAAACTCCCGTATTATTTTAGCATTAGTACCCTTATACAAGCATAGTCTAAGGTTTATGTGCATGACTGAGAGAAATACTGCCTAATTTCTTGCAACCATCAGCTCGTGCATGCTAAGTGCATAGCTTTGCCTGCATATGATTGAAGCAATGCAACCCTAGATTAGCAATTCACTGCACGTCCTTTCTGCTTATACTGCAGAACCGTACAGCATCTGGTGTACAAGCCGATGCATCACGTGCTTATGGCTGTTGCCGATCTACTGAGCCCTGGCCAGGTGGTTTGACCTAGAAGTTTCCGGGTGGTACAACTGTAAACCTTTGTGCTATGGGAGTTAATGTTTCTTTCATAATAAGAGCTGCCATTATTTTGCTTTACTTGCTGGAAATTGCCGTTGATAGGTATATTCTGGTACAGGGCAAGTAAAGATAAATCAATCCCAACGGTTTCTTGAACCTCTCTTGCTTGTGCAGATGTGGAACAGGCAGCTCTGGCTGGATTGTTGAGCGTTTTCCTTGTGCACTTTCCACTTCCTCTCAAATTCTCATATGGCTGTCAGCTGCTCGTGCAATCAAATTGGCTAAAACAGCCGATGGTCAATCATTTAGGTACCAGGCCTCATTGCTTTAGGTGTTCTCATTCTTTATCACATCCTCATTTATGCGATTCAAAATGGACAGTGAGCTACTTTGCCATACCTTTAATTACCCACATTCATTTTTCGTGCATGTATTTGTAACTTACCTCCACAAGAAGAAGACAGCAGTTTTTCATGAAAGCAATCAATGTATGAAAGCCTTTGTTTTAGGTGTGTGAGATTTTCACTGAAATACCTGAAATGTGGATGCCACACATGATTGGCCCAGTGATTAAGGTGCTTGCCTTTAACCACCAAGGTCATGGTAAATGCATTTGTGGAACACAGTTGTGGGTTCAAACCCTGTGGCTCATGTGAAGCACCTGCATAGAGATCAATAGTCATGATACATTTATTAAATCGCCCTCAGAGTACTCAATCTTTTTCTCGGCATTTTACGTATGCTGCAAACGAAGCATGATCGAATGGTTAGTGGTAACTCATGCTCAATAACAACATGTATAAAATGGTTAGAGGTAAAATACACAGGGTCAGCATGCAAAGTTCTCTTAGGATACCATACAAAATAGTTATGTATATATGTGTTTGTGTGTGTGTGTGTGTGTGTGTGTGTGTATGTGTGTGTGCATGCACGTGCATGTGTGTGTGTTTGTGTATATATGTATGTGCATATATCTGACTGTGACTGTGAGACCTTCTTTTGGCACAAAGCCACGGCAAAGCAGTGCACAAACACATACATAGCTCTTCCAACTAATGGTTTTAAGAACACGAACCGTTTTTATCATCACAGCTTTTAAGGAGGAGCGCTACAAAGTGCAGCTAGATGCAGGTGTGGCATCGAGCATTCTCTGTCAGTTTGACACTATATAGGTTCTGTCACTAACTTGTAGGTCCCTTCATTCTTTGCCTCCAGCCTACTTATCCGTATCTACTCCCCCCACCCAGGCTAGGCAACGTATCACCCGCTTTTCTGAATTGAATCATTTAGCTACACCTTGTAAGAGCCTCAAATCCTTTGGAGACCATGCCATTAGTTTGTATGCTCCCAAAGCCCTGAACTCACTCCTGACTGGCATCGTCACGACATCCCTTGACCTGATGGACTGACATCACAAAGTCTGTTGGCTACCGAATGCGTACCGAAAGTCGCTTAGGCTGTGGTATAGGCCGCTTAGGCTATACAAAACTCTCCTTCGTAACACCCACATGGTCTTTATGACTTTGTGGAGTTACAGACGGAGATGCATACATGCATACATACATACTGCCAATATTAGTTGGATTTGTCCATGTCGTCGACCTAAAAATTACCCACATGCTTAGATTTTGCTTAACAGTTTCCACTGGCATTACATTATAACAATGTCAATAAGACATTTATATAGCACCCTAAGAGAACTAAGTCTGTTTCTAGGCACTGGACATTTGCAGTATAGGAAGCATCTCAATTGCTTAGTGATGCAAAGCACAGTGTCAGCATGCATAAGCATGCAAAGGGCAATTCACATGGACCCAAAAATGCTGCGAGGAACGGGTGCGTTATAGCTTCTTTTAAATGTCATCAAGTCAGGGCTATCATTACATCTTTCGAGAGTGAGTTCCAAGCTTTAGGAGCATATGAACTTAAGTTTCGGTCTCCAAAAGATTTGAGGTTGGTATAGGCAAAGCTAACCGACTTAAGTAAGAAGATTATGTGTGCAATGCTCGAAGCATAGGCAGTGCTTAATAAACTGCTCTTGGGCGTAACGTGTAAATTAATGTAGATTGCTGGACAGCCTTGTAAAGTTCCATTGATGAAAAATTGGCATTCTTTAAATCACATCTTTGTTTTTAACACAACTTGGTCGTGGTTATGGCATTGTGGGCTGAATAGTTCCAGGTTTGACCTTCGTATTGTCTTTGGTTGGTCCAAGAGAATTGTTCTTCGTAAGACTTTCTATTTTGACAATTCGTTTATTTAGCCCTCGCATTGCGATATGATTTTGCAGACTCCCAACTGAAAATAGGACACAAGCTACTCGTGTATATCAGCTGCTGCCTAGGTGGTGCTGCGTATCCGCCTAGCAGCCGACGTGTACCCGATAGCCTTGGAGATAAGCTGAAGCAAGAGGCAAGTGTTGCCCTGTTGGTCTGTTAGTATTCCCCTCATTATTGTGAATGGAATTGCAGCAAGTAGTAAGTGCTTTGTCATTGCACAGCAAGTTATTAGCTTTGGCCGTGCAGTTGTAGCTCGTTCAGTGACTACACCGTTTTAGTAGTGCTTGGGAGGCCTGCAGTTGACTGTGGTGCGTTTTTAGCCATGCCAGGCGCTACCTTTTTCTTGTGGATTATGTAATCTGCCTCAGAACGAACCGCCAGGGCTGGCTACCTAGTTTGCAGATCTTGTCATCTAGAAACAGGACTTTTTCCTTCTAGCGCTAGCGCTGTATGCGCTGTTACTGCCCTTGCACTCGGCTTTGCATGTTGACAACGAGAGTACTTCGGCATTCTGCGTTGGCTTAGTTGATAGTGAGGTCCTCGGCCTAAACTCCTCGTGACCCTTGAGATTGAACCTCTTGAGACAGCCATCGCGTGCATGCACGTGTGTGCGGTCACTCGGGAGGCTCTGTAGTTATGCCGGTAAATCGGCCAACAAGAAGGCGATTCTGTTTTTCCACTTGTAGGTGTTTAAATGCATCACTTGCCTTCATTCGAACAATGCCAGTCCAGGTATACGAGCTGGCCGCACTGCAAGTGAGAGTCAGCGTGAGCTTTCTGTAGTGAGCATCTGCTGTGGCATATCCGCTTACTTCATTGCTGTCCGAATGCAGACGAGCTGACTCACCCTTACTTGAGGATACTTCTGCAGTTCGACACCAAAGAGTTCCTCAACGTGCTCGCTCTCGCTTTCGAGGAAGCCGACTTTAATACGCCTGAAGGGTCTGTGCCCCTGCCAGTGGCTGGCTCGTGTCCACGCTTTGCCCGCGCTTTAATAGAACGGCTGGCGCAACGGCACCGACTTCTCTGCACCGACTTCTCTGCACCGTCTTCTTTTTCTTCTTTAGAGATTAGAGCGATTGCGATGCAGACCGAGTAGGTTCGCAGTAAAGCCTCTTTTGCGAACAATAACAAATGACAGTATTTTCTTGTGAGGTTGTACAGTGCTCTCTGTGTGTGTGTGTGTGTGTGTGTGTGTGTGTGTGTGTGTGTGTGTGTGTGTGTGTGTGCACACACGCATGCTTGTGTATGGGCGTGCGATGTGTATGGCCTTACTTGCAGATGAGAAATAATTGTCCTGACACTCTGAGGCCTTGCTAGTGCATACTAGGAGCACCACCTACAGGTGGCTATCTCACCCAGGCTCGAAGCGCATTTGCATGCAGCAAACAGAACCACCAGTATTCATCGGATACCTTTTGTGACAATGCTGGTAAGGCTGTGATGACTGATGAGGTTGCCCCAACTTTTTGTTGATGTGTGCCCAGCTCAGCTAGTATCTTATGGTTGTGAGGACAAAGACAGTGAGAGGCAAAAGAATAGAGTCTCGTGTCTACACTTTCAGCTGTGACTTTCATGCCACCAAATAAGCTTAGAGGTAATAGTTTGTTGCCATGAGGATGGCTCAGGTGGATATCGATGGCCGGCAAGATTGTTTACCCAGTTTCTCAGAGAATCGCCTAATGCCAGTGTTTAACCTGACACTGGCTGTTAAGGCAGTATCCTGAAGGGTTCCTTTCCAGCTGAGCTACACTGAGCTACTTTGATGCCACTTATCGATATGCTTCTCACCATTACTTTCTCAGCTTCATATGAAGGAATCTGTTGGTAACTGTTTATGCATTAAAAGCCTTTTGGGACTCTAAGCACTAATAAGAATTTCACAGTAATGCTTTGTAGAAGTACTGACGGAGATGTATTTATTCAAATCGTGCATGTCCACTTAACCTTCTTGGCTGGGGGGGGGGCTTGCTGACCAGTAAACCACGGGTTGCAGAATTATTTTGTAGTCGCAGAGACATTTTTTTCAGGTGTCAGTTTTCTGTTGACTGGTCGCTCGCGAACGAGATTGGTTAGACTTGTGCATTTGCCTCGTTCGTGTTTTTTTTTCTTTTACCGATCTTTCTTCCTCTGAGCGATGCTGCCATGTTTGGACTGCTTTGCTGCAGGGCACTCCAGAAGCAGCGGGTGGTCGATATTCTTCTGCACGTGATGGTCGAAAGCAGCACTTTTGCAGTAAGATTTGCAGGTGCACGATCTGGGCAGGGAGTGAGATATGCATCCAAGCGTGGAATGAGTGTGCTGCTGCTGCTGCTGCACACCTGGGTTGCCATAAACACTTGAAGGAGCCGTGGCAGACAGGAGGCAGTGGCATTATTCAGCTTTTCTTTTCCAGCCCTACAAGATTGGGTGTCTTTTCACGTTCCTGGCAAGGCAGATGGCAAGGCACAGCAGCAGCGTAAAGGTTAACCGGCTTCTGTGCGACCAGGTGGGCGGCTTGGGAGCTGCTCGGGTGATGCACTGCCACTGACTGTTTCTCGAAACATGCTTACTGATCGTAGCTGCCAGTAATTACCCTTACTTTGCTCAGGCTCTGTCACGGTCTGCTGGCTGGCATGACATTGACCTATCGCTGGTGCTGTCATTCATCCGTGCTCTTCCAAGTGGTCCTTTACGTATGCCTCTTCTAGAACGATGCTATTTACTAGGGCTGCACTGTGACGAGTGATGCCTTGTACTGTCTTCTTTGTTGCTTCCACACACAGATCCTCGAATACTTATGTCAGCCAGGCGATAGTCAATCGAAAGATGAGAGGCAAGAAGCCATATTGGAGATGTTGGCTTCAAGCAGCAATGACAAAGGGCTTGCAATCACTGCAACAAGCTTTGATCCAGCGACCCTTCTTGCAATGGCTGAGCGTGGTGAGCTGTAAGTACCAGCAGCTGCTTGAACTGGTTAGCTGCTAGATGACCGACCTGTACATACCCTTGCCTGCAGTCTATCGTGGGTCATCGCATCGTTGATGTCTAGTGGTGCTCTTGTAAGAGGTCAATGCAATACCTTTTGGTGGTTGAAATTTTTGATACCTCATAGACTGTTACCATAACTACTGCTGATGCTGAGCGTTTTATCGAGTGCCATTGATGTCGGTTCATCCTGAGCACTTTCTGTATCACTGTAGACATGTTATTAGCGTTTTCTGATCCGTCTGAGTGCTTTGGCGATTAATGCATTACAGTTATCGTGTGTGTGAGCATCTCTACAAGCAGCAGTCGCTATATGATAAGATGCTCAGGTGTTACCTGAGCGATAAGTCACGCAGGGTAAGTATTTGCTGTATTTTTCTTTGCTGACAACGGTACGAGCAGTGCCTTTTGCTGCCGTTGTTTCTCTGGCCACATTAGAGTTTATGTACAATTACGGCTAGCACGGGTGCTCTGCGCTGGTAGAGCTGCATATGGTCCTTTTAAACCTTGCCTTGCTACTTTCGTACTTGCTTCCACATGTGGACACTGAATGGTAAAAGTAAGTCTAAAGCTTCTCGTTACAGCACCAGGCATTTGTATTCATAGAGGGCACTCTTTCTATGCCCGAGGTCGGAAATGAAATGAAAGAAAAGGTTCGGGAGGTGGTGCTCGAATCGCTAGAGGTGTGTATGGTATGGACGTGTTTGGTGCAAATATTTCTCTTGCTTGCTAAAGATTGTTTGACATCGTATGCCGGTATGTAGCTAGCGTTGGTGAAATTACACAAATGGTGCATTTGGCTTTCTATTGATTCTATAGTCTCGACGGTACTTGTTATTTCATCTACATACATAGTTGAATCAAATTAAACCTTGAACCTGTGGTCGATGGTTTTAAGAACAGAATGCTCGACACGGTTGTAAATTCTCCCGATTCTACTCTTAGTTGGCATTTAAACCATGGATTGTGACCTGTGCTTTAAGACTTTGACTGGTTAGCAGCTATGGTGTTTGGCTATGACTTTTTAATTGACTTTCATGAAAATCAGCAAATATTGCTCCCCGGTAGTTCATGCCCTTGCGATTTACTGATTCGATCACGAGGACTTCTCTTCTTGACGATTTCTGAAGAATATTCTTAGACCAATGCAGCTCGTTTGAGGTGAGGCTGCTTGTTTGATCGGCAGGGCTTACGTTGAAAGTAGGACGCGTGTCTTTGCTGGTTACCGACTGACTGTCGAATATAATACAAGAACCCTCATGTTTTAATCAACTGGTAACCAGGGCACAAATTGAATATATTTCAGCTGCATATATAGTCTTGTCATTTAAAGAAAATGGGTCCTTGAAAGGGCCAATAATACTCAACCAGCAATCTGCAGGGCAGCAGCAGCAGAAGCGGTAGCAGCAGCAAAGCAATGTGTGTGTATATACATATACATATGTACATGTATATATATATATATATATATATATATATGTGTGTATATATATATATATCCCTCATCTACATATAATGATAACAATAATATGTAGTCCTCTGAATGAGCTGACTATTGAGGTTGCATAAGTTCACCAGCTACCAGAAGCAGTACCCCAGATTCGTGTCACTCCAAGTGCAGGTTGTAGACATGGCAGTGTTTCTTAGGCTTTCACATTCAGGTAATTACTTTAAAATAATGTTTGTTTTTTATTTGGTTAGTCAACTAACCCGAGATCATTCTTGTTATGGATTTCTGTTTGTTGTTATCCTATTGTGTCCAAGAGAGAGTACGCATATCCAAGAAAAGGTATGCGATCGTACAATAGCCACGCTCCCAGTGTACCAAAACTAAGCAAGGCAGTAACACTCTTAACCCTCACAGCAACCATTCAAAGACACTGTTAGACAAAAGGCCGATTTTGTAAGAAAATAGGCCTTTGATCTTAGCATGCTTTTTTCAGCTTTCACTCGTCGATCACGAGGCTATGCATTAGCTACGAGTTGAGCTGTCGGTCTACCTGCGAAGCCATGCAGTATTTATCTGCAAACATTCTTTTGTGCTCGTTTCCTGTCAAAATCAGAAGCAAGAGAAATTTTTAAGACAGCATCTGGACCTGTTTATCTCTGAAACATTGGCCAAGGCTAGAACGTATGCTATGGAAATGAAATTTTGGAGTATTGCTACCAATTGGATGTAAATGTCACTAACCTCGAAACCCTCTCACTACCGTGAAGGGCATGTCTCTCATTGCACACAAACACACACACACACACACACACACACACACACAAACACTTGTGCCCGTGGATGTGGTAACTAGTCGCAGATCTGACAGATTGCCCGTTCACTTGGAGCTTCTTGATCCGTTCCACATTGCTGTTGGCACATTTAAATAGTCATTTTTTATTTACTTTAGCAAAAATTTGTGGGAATGACGATTCTGGAAATGCAGCATGACATAATGAGAATATTGTTCTTGAGGATTGCAGTTCATGTAGTTCCTACATCCCCTGATGCCTTTCAGCTAGTGGTCCTGCAGTTCTGCCTCTGCTGTCTCAGTATGTGACCATGTCCTTGCCCATAGTTATAGAATGCATTACCCCTAATTCGTAGTGATACTGCAGTAGATTAAGAGAAGCTTGACTCAAGATAACATCTTTCATGTCATCAGCAGAGCTTTAACCTGCTTATAGAAGTACCTTATATGTTGCATCAGCCAACACGTGTTTCTTGCAAGGAGTATTTGTTATAGCACTTTCTATTAGCTTTTGTTTTTTGCTGTTTCGGGGCTATGCCGTTTACGCTTGCCTTATGGTGTCTTTGTACGGATCGCAAGAAATATTATGGGGAACTTAGTAGGCTTGGTGCCTCTGCATGCTATGACATGCCCATGTGATCTGTTTGTTTATAACAGAGCAAGATTTATGATCATTCGTCAGTTCTGTCCTTTACATCAATGTGCCTCTTAGTAGCTGCAAAAAAATTGGGTTGAATTAAGGAACACTTGTAAAAACTAAAATCGATGTTACCGTTCTTCAGGCTTTCGTATGAGGATAAGCGACCTAGTACAAGATTAGGACTGTCATCTTGATATGTGCAGTAATGCCTCGGAAGTAGGACACTGTCAGCTGTCTTAGCCTATGAGGTTCACATAATTAGTTTCTACCAGCGCTCTACCGAGTTCATACTTTATGTACATTGTAGTTAAACATTTCATACAAGTAATTTTTAGTGGAGACCTGTATAGATTACGTCATTGTCCCATTTGGCTATGTTTATTTGCTATTATGGCAGTTAGTGCTGTTGATTGCTGTTCCATTAATCATTGTTGAACGAGCAAGATCATATGCCGATTGAAGGCAGCTGCAGCATAGTAAACAATGAACACTCGAAAATCCAGGCGAGTGAGAGAAAAGAGCAAAGGGGGACAGAGAAGGGAGCACTAGCTTGGCTTCGTATAAGGGCTTAAACACATCCGGAAAAACCAACACTGCTTGCCGAGGGTAACTAGATGAGGATCTCTTGAGTCATGAGAGCAAGATCTGCGTGATAAACACACACCGTGTAATTGATCGTTGTGGCATGAATTAATATGTCTGAGGCGCACAAGCAACGTCCTACTATTTACCAAGGCCAACACATTTTCGGCTGCACTTTTCTGACCTATAAAATGCCAGAATTCATGAAAGTGGAGGAATTGATCATACTAGCTATTGACAGCTGCATTATGGCGGCAGGTGGGATGGCAAGCCCATTTAAAGCTATTGTACAGCATTTGCATGGTCGTCTGACTGTGTGACTGAGAACTATGCGTCACCTCTTGAGATCCGAACCAAACAGTGGTAAACAAGAGACAGTCTTCAGCTATGCCCCACAACATGTGTTCGGCCGACAGACCTGTTCACAATATTCAGAAGGTTTTGCTAATGCATACTGCTGCAATTGGGAGGTTCATTCAAAAACGTGTGATGTCTTTCTTGAAAGTGCTGTGCTTAAGCCTGATGGTCATGATGAAACAGCCTTTTATTAGTTTGAAAGTACTACTGATATAATTGCTTGTGTCTTAATGGCATTTCCGAATGTATCAAATGGAAAAACTATTTATGACAGCATTTAGTAATAATAATAATAATAATAATTCACTTGATAAAGCGCCCTCAGAGAACTTAATCTCTATCTAGGCGCTTTACATTTGCTGCAAAGTGAAATGCAATTGAATGGTAAGTAAAATCATGCTTAAAAACAAACAAAATGAATAATATGGTTAGGGGTGACATGCACAGGGTCAGCATGCAAATGTGGTTAGTGGCAGCATGCACAGTGTCAGCAAGCATAAGCACATCAAGGACGAATCACAGGGACCCGCTAAATGCTGTCCTAAATAGGTGTGTTTTTAGGTTCCTTTTAAATGTGGTCAGGTGAGGGGATGTTCTGACGCAGGTCGGGAGGGAGTTCCAGGCTGTGGGAGCATACGAACTATGGTGGGTCTATGGGCTTCGTCCTTTATGTGCTTAAGTGTGCTGACACTATGCATGTTGCCACTAACCACACTTGCTTGCTGACCCAGTGCATGTCACCCCTAACCATGTTATTCTTTTTATTTATTGAGTATGCTACCACTAACCATTTGATTGTGCTTCCTTTGCAGCAAATGTAAAGTTCCTGGAAAGAGATTGAGTTCTCCGAGGGTGCTATATCAAATGTATTTATTATTAATAACAGTTGGCCTTGAATTTTAGTGTGATGCATGTGATTTTTGACGATCTGCTAATATCATCTGGCAGCTGGTCAGTTGGACAATTTTTCCCCATACTCACGTGCATCTTAATTTCTTCCTGTAGATGCTTGTGAACTGTGACAGTGAGAAAACTGCTCGGCTCCTTGTGAAAGTCATGCATGCAGATGTATGTGCAGCTGCAAAAAGGCTTGCCAAAGAGCCCAGCCTACAATATCAGTTGCTGGCTGGTGTAGTGGCCTATTGGTAAGTAAAGCTCTCTGTCAAAAATATGTCGCTTATTTTAAAGTATTGTCTAGTGACATTGCTTCACGTCTTGCCGAATCTTCATGTAGCGTTATTACAAGGTGCATGCGCAGGAACATGTACCCCGTGTTATTAACCTGGGTTGCAAACCACTGAATCCACTCGTGGTGTTCACAGTTGACAGATGAAGCTGCAACAGCACTGTCCATACATTTGTGTTTGCTCAAATGAAAAGGCATGCCTTGTTGCCCCTGAAGTTTTGAAATGGCTAAAAACGGAATATTGCATTTTCGAGCTTGTATGTGATGACTTATGCAAGTTACATGCTCTTAGTTTCACTAGCAGACCAACTTAACCCTGCCATAGCCAAGATTGTTAATGCATCTCTAGGGGTCGTCCCTAAGTCCTTCAAATTGGCAATCGTTCGACCCATACTTAAAAAGGCTGGATTAGATACGAGGTCCTTGTAAACTATCGTCCAGTTTCCCTTCTTCCGTTCTTATCAAAGATTCTTGAAAAAATTGTTGCTAAGCAGCTAGTTGAACATATTGAAAATAATGGAATGTCAGAAACATTTCAATCAGGTTCAAGAGGCAGCACTCCACTGAAACTGCTCTCCTCCATGTTAACAATGACATTCTACATTGCTACGACGACAGGAATGTCACTGCCCTAGCTCTGCTAGTTCTGTCTGCTGCCTTCGACACCATTAATAACGATGTTCTGCTTGAACGATTGAGAACAACGATCGGTCTGGCAGACGAAGCACTGGCATGGTTTAAATCGTACTTGTCTGATCGTGTTCAATCCGTGTCGTGTGGGGGTTAGGTCTCACACACGAGAAGGGTCACCTGTGGAGTCCCTCAAGGGTCTGTACTCGGTCCCTTGCTGTTCTCCATTTATACACGACCTCTTGGAAAAGTGATTAAGGCCCATGGAATAGGATATCACTTATATGCTGACGATACTCAGTTGTATTTATCATTCAAACCATCGGAATATGCTGCAGCAACTGAGAAACTGAATGCTTGCCTTGCCGATATTCGATCCTGGATGTCGGAAAACTTCCTGAAATTAAATTATGATAAAACCGAGTTGGTGCTCATAGGACACCCTAAGCATGTGGGTGGATTAAAAGGCTTTGCTCTCCTAATAGGTGATGCTATTGTGCGACCATCAACACGTGCTCGAAATTTAGGTGTCGTTTTCGACAGCTGCCTCAATTTTAAAAGCTTCTTTCAGAAGACTGCTTCTACAGCTAGCCATCACGTCTGATCCCTATCCAAGATTAGGAGCTGTCTCCCACAGTTGCTTGTAAAAAATTTACCAGCTCCTTAGTTCTGTCTTGGCTTGATTATTGTAATTCCCTTTTGGCTGGGCTACCAAAGAAAGCTATTAGGCCACTGCAGCAGACTATGAATATGGCTGCAAGGATAGTCTTCAAGTCCCAGAGGTTTGAGCACATGTCTCCTTTACTAAAAGAGCTAGCATGAATGCCGGTTGAGCAACGGATACAGAGCAAAGTTACGCTGACCCACCAGGCCTGCCACGGCTTGGCTTCTTCGTACCTAGCTGTACTGCTGCATCAGTTTCAGCCTGTTCGCGCCCTCAGGTCCTGTGTGGACAATAAATTAGCTGTCCCATTCCTCCGCTTAAAGACCATTGGCGACAGAAGCTTTAGCTCTGCAGGTCCTAGACTGTGGAACTCGCTTCCACAATTCTTACGCAACGACAACTACTCTCCTACTGCCGACTACGGCTCATCCTTTTCAGTGGTCCTGAGCTGCTACTTCCATGCTACTCACTACCTCAACTGCTCTCCTGACTCTGTTATGCTTCCCACTTTCTATTTGTTGTGTGAGACAAAGTCTGTTAGCTACCGAATGCATACCGAAAGCCGCTTAGCCTGTGAGTGGGCTATACAAAACTCTCCTGCGTAACACCCACATGGTCTTTATGACTTTGTGGAGTTACAGATGGAGATAAATACATAAGTTTACAACAACAGATGATTGTGCTTTAGCTTGACTCTAATGGGTAGACTGTGTGAATTTGTCTTGATTGTTGCATTATTATCCGAACCGTATGCTGCCTTGAAACAAGTGACATAGCCACTTACGGATCTCTCAGAGGCAAAAGCAGAAAAATAATTAGTTATTCTGTGGGGTAGGACTAGTTATCGAACAATACCATGGAAGCTACAGGTCAACTATTGGCCGGTTTGCTTATGTCCTAGTTGACAGATACCTGTTGCCATAGATCTTGTAGTCTGTTGTGGTTTATGTCATTGCATTCACTGCAAGTCTAAGGCTGCAACTGCTCTCAACTGCGATGACCACTCACTGTGCCACTGACGGTGAATGCATGTCTTCATGAAATCTTATTCTTAGCTAGTGTGTATCATGTAATGTATTTCCACGTGTAACTTACACACACACACACACACACACACACACACACACACACACACACACACACACAGAGGCACACAGAGGCACACACACACACAGGCACACGAGCGCACACGCACGCGCGCACACACACAGACAGCCTCTCTTCATGTATTTCGTGTATCTCCTGCGAATTACACATAATAAGTCTGGAGCACCCTGCTGTATTCCTGCAGAACACATTTGCATGACTGTGAGCCATGCCGACAGACGGCAGACTATTCTGGAACATGCTGGTGTGTGAGCAGCTGCCTATCGAGAGTCTAGTCTAGTGACTTTGTCGGATTTGAACAGCTACACTGCCAGGGGGATCAAGTGGCTGGATCGAGTCGGCACGCGTTTAGAACTAACAGTGCAAGCAGCGCTGGCGGATGACAGGTTCGAGACGATGCAAAAGCATAAACATCAGATCTTGGCCACAATGGCTCAGTGTGCTGCCACGTGGCAGGCGGCAGTCGCACCGACGTAGCTGTGCCGCCTGAGAAAGTGTCAGCATTGGCATGCATGATGAGCACCTGCTAATTAAACAGAAGGTCAAGGTGTGCTGCACAATTACGAGATCCCTCCTTGTGTAAATGGATAAAAGGGAGAAGCTTGGGCTTCTGCATCTGCCAATGATTTAAAGGGACCGGTGCTCGAATAGTATCTCGAGTAAATGCTTAAATCAGTCGCTCCCAGGTAGCTCTGAATGCAGAAGAATGCCGGCGGCACGTGAAGGGGCAGTTGACCTATGCGAGAGACTGGTGCTGCAGCCGGTATGCCCACGAGTGGTGGTCTGCTGGTGTGCCGCATGGCATCTCCATCATGCACACCTATTGGTCCCTGGCATGCCAGTGCACTTTCTCAACTTTGGACACTCGCATTATGCATTCGAGCATATCGTGATTATATATATATACATATATATATATATATGTGTGTGTGTGTGTGTGTGTGTGTGTGTGTGTGTGTGTGTGTGTGTGTGTGTGTGTGTGTGTGTGTGTATATAGAGAGAGAGACTGTTGATATTTAATTTCGGAATCCCATTATTCGTAATATTTGTGCTGCTGCCCGATTTTACCTTGGGTTGACGCCGTGAGGGAAATGGAAGTTACCCTGGCAGTTGATCTGGCTGCCTAGACTTGCCTCGTGCTTTTGCCATTTGCTGCTTGCAACTGCCAGCGCTGCTAGTGACCGAGTAAAAGTGTCGATCGTCCGTCTCTTGTGTCGTCATGCCAAGTGGTAGCAGCAAGACCACTTAAACCGTGAACCACAACAGACAATGAAATCTGAACCAAGCTTCGCGTTGCCTCTTCATGTTTTGACCTTGCTGCTCACGCTATCTGGGATGTTTCGAGCCTGATTTTCTCACAAGCATGATCTGCTGCCAAAGTGCAGCATTGCAGTGGGAGACAGAACTAATCTAGTTGGTCTTTTTTTAAACCAAGCTTCCCTGTCTCCAGTATCCCAAGTACCCTCGCTAATGGCCATTGAAAGTTTGGATTCAGGAGTTCCATCCTGTAGCCCTCAAGCGAGCAGGCTAATAGGCAAGGGGAAGAGCTCTCCACTTCCGGAAAGTCTGGCAGCTCCCTCACCAGCAAGGGCTTCGCAGGGTACAGCCTATTTGCATCACCAAGTTGCATCTAGTTTACTTGAAAAGTGTAGCTTTGTTTTCGCGTTTTAGGCATTGCTTGTGCATTTTTTAAATAAGAGTAGCCGTGAATGAAATGCGCCCAAAAATCGACATCCTTTGATCAATGCAGATGCTTCTGGTAGCTCTCGGTCAATAGATTGTGTGAAGAGCTCAACCATTGCCCTACCGTTTGTCCTTGCCGAATATGTCCATGATTTCGTCTGGCTATGGTCCATGTTTCTCGCATGAGATGGCAGATGCCGAAAAGCAGGCGTTTTCCTAGCGCGTAATTTTGATATCGCCACTGGCCAGGCTTTTGCTGCGGCCTTTGCTTTGTCCCATTGCTTCAGCGGACACAGATAGTGTGGCTGCTGCTGTTCTCCTTGCCTCCGTGTATCTAGTGAGACCACTTGGAAGCCTTCGTTGAGTCAATATAGTAATGCTGGTGTGATGCTGACAATTACAATCCAACAGCCCACCGCGTAGCGTACATTCGACCTTTCGATGAGCCCGACATGGAGTAGCTAAAGATTTCACCTGCAAGGGGAGCTCGATCGGTAACCAAGGGGAGCTCGATCGGTAACCAAGGGGTGTGGCTTCCGGTGCTTCCTCGACCAGGGCATATCATTGGACTAAGACTTGAGGGTCTTATAAGAGGTGCCAACCACCTTAGTAAAGGCAATGCTGGGGCTTGGAGAAAAATGGTTTGCTAGCACCCACTAGCCTGAAGGTAGCATAGTACAGAAGTGTGAACTTCCTGTGAAAAGTTGAACATAGCCTGTAATTTTTTTTAGCCAATGGCAGTTCGGTCAACGGGCTTTTTAAGTCTTTTGGCTGTTGCCCTTTGAGGCCAAAAACAAGGCCACGGTGCCTCACAACTGTCCACACAGACATTACTGGGAGGAGCACTGAGACCCTTTTAAGGCAAATGAAACTTTAAAGTAAAAAGCCACATGAGTTCTGTGAACATGTTCACAATTGGATCAAATCTTTTTGCTTGACAAAACTTCAATAGATGAACCGATTCTTTGTCGAGCATATTCGCAATGCACTGGGTCGATTGATGAACGAACACAAATTGTCTGGGGCCACGGAGGCTGGCAAGTGTCGGCAGCATCTTTGGCACACTGCTTCGAGTTCTGTCTTCAGAGCAGGAGGATGGGGCTAGTAACGCATTTGAGGGGGGCAGCTAGTCGACGGCTGCATCATTCCAAGGTTTGGCCTTCAGATAGGGGATAGGACGGTGGCTAGGTGGGTCGGAGAGGAGGTGCAGGCGATTGGGTGCTACCGATTGGGTGTGCCACGTCCAAGTTTTTCTTTTGGGGGAGGGGCTTTCCAGGTTTCCACTGCTTCGTACTGAGTTGCAAGAGAACTCTCCTAAAGAAGGCCAAATTGGCCCGCACCTTCAGCGCTTCACTGCCGAGTCGCTCCCTTGCAGAGATGGCCAAATCTTGTCTCGACCACCAGCACCTACAGGATATTTACTTTTTAAATATCAACCCTGTTGGCTGCCTAACGGTCCGACCTGGTGAGTGTTGTCCTCACTCAGCAAGCAACGTCAGGATCTTATCAGTCTGCCGTGCCACGCTGGCCACTCTGTGCCTGGCACAGCTGTGTTCAAAGGGATCACCATTTTTTGATTGAGTTGCATCTTGCCTTCATTAAGTGCTTACGACCACCGCTTGCGGTGAGGAATCGATTCTCTTTATAAAAATGTCTCATGATTGTGGCAAGCACTGCCAGTCCCGTGGAGTCAGGCCCCCTGTGCCTCAACGGGCACCCTCGGCCATGCAGTCATACGAACCAAAAGCATCCGGGGTCTAGGATCAGTTGTACTAGCTGCCCAGCTGGCCTTCCTACCTGCTGAAAATGGGGCAATCGGCTGGCCTGCAATTGCAGAGCATGCCACTTCTGTTGCTCATTCAAAAAAGGCTAGCTGATTCAAAAGCCTCATTAATGTAGCAGCAGAAGAGCCTTAACGACTATCACCACCGAATTAGGCAATAAAGGATTGCCCAGTTCAGGACTCGATTCTACGACCTGGATCGGGGAGAGCAAGAACCTTAACCCTGGGGCTAATATGCAGGGGTGTGTGCTCTGTACTTTCCTTGACCTAGCGGTGTGGTGGTCGGAGTGCAGATTACATCATGCCCTGCTACTGATTGTCACAGCGACTGCCGGAGAAAGCTGCTGAACCTACGGGAGGGTAGCATAGGGAATGATAATTCCCAGTCCTGTCCACAAGGCCTGCCGAGGCATAGCTCACTTCGTACTGTATAGTTGCCAACTCTCTCATCAGCCCCCTATTGCTAAACGTACTTCTCTCTTGGGCCTCATTTTCTGAGCAGGCAAATTTCATTTATGAATGATTTACTGAAACAGTCAAGTCTAATATCCAGATACTTTTATGCTAATGCTTTTACGAGCCGCAATATTGATGAGGTAGCTAGCCCTGTGGACATGTGACATGAATGGCACAACAGCATCTGATATATATTCTTGGCTGCTGATTTTTTGAATGAGCAAATCTTTGCTGGTGTGATTTGCATGAGCTTTTTTGAAGCGTTCCTTGAGTTTAACCAAACCACTGTCTGCCTGACCGTGCCTAGCAATATGAAGCAGACCGCTGCCCTGACACGCTTCGATTATCGCCCAAAGTTGTATGTCAAGAATGCTACTTAGGGCGCCCATATATGCTGGTTAGCAAGGAACATGAGTGAAGCAGCACGGTAGTTTCAGTCAAAAAGAGAAACCCGGGATTGAGCCGCCATCCAACATGCTGGCTAACTTAATCATAGTGATTATTTGTTTTGCCATTACTCTTCTTCTTAACACTCGCTGGAACCCTGGCCACTGTTGGTTTGTTGATATGGACACGGATGCCTCTAATTTTAACTGAACATAATCTCAACTACGTCTTGTGATATTTTGAATGTTGGTAGCTATTCATAGATGTTAGCAGGAAATGGTCTAGTTGCAAGGTCTGTTAGGTGGAAAGTTTTCGGTAGCCAGAGACCGACAATTACATTTACTCTAGACATTTAAGTCGGCTTACACAATGACATCGGCTGACTTAAATGCCTGTATTGCCAACGGTCAGGTAAGCAGCAGTAGCATGCGAGTTTGTCACTTTCAGGCTCCAATCTTCCGAAAACCTATTGCCAGCAGGTAAAAAGGCCTGGTTATAAGCCTGTCACCTAAAATTCCTTCTTGGTATGCATCCAGCCACATTTTGCTCCGAAGGTATCTTAACAATCTCATGACACCACCAGGTAGGTTTTTTAGCTAGTTTTCTAGATATTGATACCGATAAAGATAACAATGATAAAAGATAGCAAGGATAATAAGACATTTGTGTAGCAGTGTAAGACAACTGTGTCTCTTTCTAGGTAATCGACATAAGTTGGAGAGGAAGCATACCTGTTGGTTAGTGATGCAATGCACTGGCAGCACACACAAAAACCCACAAAACAAATGGCGATTCACAAGGACGGAGCAAATGTTTTGAGGAACCGGTGGGTTTTTAGCTTCTTTTTAATGTCTTCAGGTCAGAGGGTGCCGTGACGTCAGTCGGGAGTGAGTGAGAGTGAGTTTCTGGCTTTGGGAGCTTGCGGACTGAAGGCCTTCAAAGGCCAAGGTCTGCAAAGGATTTGAGGTTGCTTAGATGCACAGCTAAATGACTTGAGTCAGAAGTGTAGGTCGTGTGCTGCCTGGCCTGATTGAGAATTAGTTCGGATGGGTAGGCCGGAGCAAGAGAATGGAGGGATGTCAAAGTGAGTGGCAGAACCTCAAAGTCGTAACGCTGCTTGACGGGTAGCCAGTATGAGTCTATCCGGGCTATGCCGGCAAAACTCGCAAGTGATAGCCTTCCACTGTCTGAATGATCCCAGATACGACGAGGAGGCGGCAAGCCATTACCTTTGCAAGTGCTGGCCCAAAGCCGGTGCTACTCATGCTGCTTCAAGGTTGCAAGGAAAGGAAACGAATTAGACTCCTGGGAGGATCGACCGTGGTGTTTTTTGTCTAATAACTCGGCTTTCTGCGACATCTAACCTCGCAGGGACGACTAGCCAGTGCATCTGTCGTCTGTGTTGGTGCTGTTCAAGCGCTGGTGCATAGGTTTGCTTTGCCATTGCCAGCGGAGAAATGTCTCAAGCCAGAGAGTACCTGCACCTGCAGTCGGCCAAGCCTGCTGGAAGGAGTACTGCTAACCACATTCCACGCTTCCGTGGCCTTCAATTGGCATCAAACGCAGAGTGAGCCTACCTAGGGTAACTCTTTGAATAGGCACCACCCTTGGACAGTGCCGAAAGGGGCGTGTCCGGTTTTAGTCGGCCAGCATGCTCATGCACGTGGTCATGAAGCCCACGAGCATTCCATCATACCTGCTTCAGCCCCCTTTTGGTGGCCTTGGCAAGGTATGGCTTCATCCTAGTGACAGTCTTGGGTACATCAGTGTTGACAGCTACTGGTGCTGTTAATTGTTTAGACCCAGCCGTTGGAAAATAGGTTTGCAAAGGAGGTTGTCACTCTTGAGCTGCGTAGATGTGTTATTTGTAGTAGCACTATGCAGGACTGTAGTTGTTTGCTGTTTTTAAAATATTAGCCTGTCAGAACATAGCAAATGTATAGAAACAGCAAACAATTGTAAGGACTGGAATCATTATCGTTATGTCTGCCTCGCTTTTGGGTGCATGAATCATGTAGAAAACTCAACGTATCTGTACGAATCTATTCGAGATCGACCATGCATCCTGTTCCCGTGCAGGCAGATTTGTTTATTCAACTGAGCTACCTGGGGTTCCATAAATCGTCTGTATACTAATGCTGTTGTGCTGCATGCACATACCGACAATTGAGCATGCACACATCTAAACAAGCCTTTAGGACCATGATTTCCTCTTTCTATACCCTTGTCTATTTAATTGCTCTATGCAACATATTTTTTTTATTGAGTTGTAATTACTTTTCTCGCATCCCCGCACCTTAAGCAAGCAGCATTTGCCTTTGATTCGGCCTATACAAGTCAACATCAATCACGTGTGTCCACTATCCACGTTTAGTGTCAGCTGATACGTTGTCTCGTTGCGTGCTGTTTTTCACGAATGCCTGCTAATTCTTCTTTCGAGGCCAGACAAATAGCACAGTGTGTGTGTACTTTTGTTTTACTGATTGTTGCATACTTACCACATTTCTAAAATTATGGCAGTGGTTAATATGGCAGTTGCTGCAATCTGGCTTCGAGACCCGATTGCGTGTCCTAGCTTCTCGTTCTTCTTACTGTTCCTACCAGTGAGAATGTTGCAGCCAAGAAGGCAGAAGCAGCGAGTTTGCCGACCAATGCTAGCACTTCGTCAACAGCGCCGGTCATTATTGCACCTGACGTCACCGAGCTATACCTAGACAGAATGTGCCTCGTTGAGCCCAAAAGAGTCGAAAGCTTTCTCAAGTCTTCTAGCAGCTACAGACTTCCAGAGGCCCTTGACGTGAGCTTGCTTCAGCATTGTCTATGATCTCAATCAATGCTATCGCTGAGAGCGTTTTTTAATCTCAGCGATCCATGTTACTTCCAGATCTGTCAAAGATATCAGTTGCTGGATGCAGTGTCGTATCTGCTTGAGAAGTCTGGAGATCTGAAGGGTGCATTCCGGATCGTTCTCCAGGTACATTGGCACTTCCAGGAGTTGGCTGGGTCTTCATTATGGTGGCTGAGCTAAGCACATGATCGGCATTTTGTAATTAATGCACACTGCATTTAGTTAAGGGGCACCTAAGAGGCTCTATTAGGCATTTACCATTAACGTGACGGACCTCTATCATTAACAGCCTGCTGATAAATCGACCATGTGGTCAGTGGTATGTGGTCAGTGTGAACCTCACCATACCTGCTCAGCAGAATTGCAAAACCGCATCGTCATTTGCCTACACAAGAAGGAGTTGGAAAACCCTTTCCCGCTGATCTGGGCGAAGTTTGGTTGCAATTGGCTATTGCAGCACTGACTAGAGTGTGATAATATGTCTTATTTTCATACTGTTCAGCTCAGTTTACTACTCTGTGTGGTATGAGAGAGGGCAGCTCGATTCTCCAATAATAAGCTTGTACTTGATGCAGTGCAGCAGCATCTCAAATACTTGGCTGGTGCCTTTCGCCTTGCGGTATTAGGACATTTACAGTTGGCGCAAAACTCTGCAGCTAGGCTGGTTTGTTGCAGACGTCATAGTTGCTATATTATACCACTTCTCACCGACATGCTAAAGCTCTCCATCAAGCAGTGTGTCGACTCAGAGGTTTTTCCACTTATAGGTCCGTTCTCTAGCTCCAGCCTACCTATCCGGAGTACTCCTCAACATGGCTAGGCATTGCTCTTCTGACTCAAATCGTTTAACTGTGTCTCGAACCAGCCTGAAATCCTTTTGAGACCATGCATTTAGTTCGTAAGCTCCCAAAGCCGAAGACTCACTCCCAAGTGAAGTCACTACTGAAGCCACTGAAGCCTAATCCTTTGATCGTCACTGTACTTGTCTAGTCCATGGTCCTTTGTGTGTTTACGTGTGCTGGTGCTATGTAATGTAATGAATCTTTGTCTGCATATCCACAAAGACTGTGTGAGTGCTACGAAGGAGAGTTTTGAATAGCGCACTCAAAGCCAAAGTAGCTTTCGGTACAATTGGGGAAGCCGACAGGCTTTGTCTTATGCAACAAACAGAAAGTGGGAAGCACAGCTGAGTCAAGAGAGCGGTTAAAGTGGTGAGTAGCATGGAAGTAGCAGCTCAGGGTGACTGGAAATGATATGCCATAGTCGGCAGCAGGAGAGCAGTTGTCGTTGCATAAAAATTATCACAGTGAGTTTCACAGTCTAGGACCTGCAGAGCGAAGCTTCCATTGCCAACGGTCTTTAAGCGGAGGAATGGAACAGCTAATGTTTTGTCCATAGAGGACCCGAGGACACGATGAGGCTGAAACAGATGAAGCAGTTCAGCTTGGTAGGAAGGAGCCATGCTGTGGCGGGCCTTGTAGGTCAGCATAAGAACTTCACTCTGTATTCGTCGATCAACCGGAAGCCATCTAAGCTCGTCAAGCAAAGGAGACACTTGGTCGAGCCTCTGTTTTTTTTAACTTGCCTAATAGTAATAATAATGTATTTGATAAAGCATCCTCAGAGAACTTAATCTCTTTCTAGGCGCTTTACATCTGCTGCAAAGGGAAATGCAATTGAATGGTAAGTAAAATCATGCTTGAAAAACAAACAAAATGAATAACATGGTTAGGGGTGACATGCACTGGGTCAGCATGCAAATGTGGTTAGTGGCAGCATGCACAGTGTCAGCACGCATAAGCACGGGAAGGACGAATCACAGGGACCCACTAAATGCTGTCCAAAATAGGTGTGTTTTAAGTTCCTTTTAAATGTGGTCAGGTCAGGGGATGTTCTGACGCAAGTCGGGAGGGAGTTCCAGGCTTTGGGAGCATACGAACTAAATGCACGGTCTCCAAAGGATTTAAGGTTTGTACGAGGTATTTCTAGACTGTTGGATTCCGAAAAGCAGGTGGTACGATGCTTGGCCTGATGGGGGAGTATATCGGAGAGATAAGCTGGAGCCAAAGAATGAAGTGACCTAAAAGTGAGCAACAAAACCTTGAAGTCAATCAGTTGCTTGACTGGTAGCCAGTGCCGGTCGGCGAGGAGTGGAGTAATGTGGCAACTTCGACGCTCACGACAGAGAAGCCTAGCTGCAGAGTTTTGCACCAGCTGCAATCGCCTGATCGCACATGCTGGTAGGCCAGTAAGCAGTGAGTTGCAGAAGTCGAGACGAGATGTCACGAATGCATGGACCAACTTAGACGTGGTATCCTTATCTAAACAAGCCCGAATTTTAGCAATGTTATGAAGCTGAAAATAGGCAGATTTGACTGTGGAGCTGATATGGTCGTCTAACGAGAGGTCGCTTTGGAATATGACACCTAGATTTTGAGCTGATTCGACAGGAGATATGCTGGCAGAGCCAATTTTGAGAGACAGCCTTTCCAATCTCTGAATCACACTGGGTTTGCCCATAACTAGTAAGTTAGTTTTGTCATCGTTTAGTTTTAGAAAATTTGCTGCCATCCATGTGCGGATGTCATCGATGCATGCAGCAAGTGAGTTGAGAGAATTTGAGGTGCTCGAAGGCTGGGAGGGATCAAAGCAAAGGTACAACTGAGTGTCATCTGCATAGAAGTGAAAGCCTAGATTGTGCTTGGCAATCACATCAGCGAGAGGGAGAGTATAAACGGTGAAAAGGACCGGACCTAGCACAGAGCCCTGAGGTACTCCATATTTTAGAGGTACTTCAGATGATCTTTGTCCATTCACGTCAACACTCTGGAGTCTCCCACTGAGATAGGACCTGAACCACTGCAGAGCAGTGCCAGTGATGCCCAGGCGAGATGAGAGGCGCTGTAGAAGAACTTTGTGATCGATGGTGTCAAAAGCTGCCGAAAGATCGAGCAAAACAAGCAGAGACACTCTACCCATGGCCTTGCAGCCATATTCATTACCAACTGCAGTGCAGTGGCCTAGTAGCTTTATTCGGCAACCCAGCCAAAATGGAATTGCAATAATACGGTGGTGTTGAAACCAGGGAGCTAGTTTAATTTTTGAAAGCTTCTGTGGTAGACAGTCCATAATCTTAGAAAGGGATCTGACGTGATGGCTAGCTCCTTGGTCGTTGCAGACATGCTAACACGACATCTGAATGACTTTTATTTGTGAGACAATAACAGGAATTAATAATAATACATTTTTACAGCGCCTTCAGCAAACTAAATTTCTTTCCAGGCACTTTGCATATGCTGTAAAGAAGCATGCCTGTGCGATTTTTTACAGCTGTTCGGTGAGCACCAGATCTTGTGCGATAGTTCAGGAAAGGTGAATTTGTAATGTCCCATCTCTCCCTGGGACGAGAGCCTTTTCTTTTGACCTCTCATGTGCATATTTCCTAAAGGTAGTGTCGAATTGAATAGCAAGCAGGCTTGCTTTTCCTTGCCGAGCCCGAAGTGAGATGGCTGTTTACATAATTGATCTAGCAGCAGCAGGAGAAGAATTCTGTAACTAGCTGCTTGCTGGCCTACCGGCCTGTGCAATCAGGCGATTACAGCTCATGCAAAACTCTGCAGCTAGGCTTGTCTGTCGTGAATGTCGCAGTTGCCACATCACACCACTTCTCGCCGACCTGCACTGGCTACCAGTAAAGCAGTGGATCAATTTCAAGGTTTTGTCGCTCACTTTTAGGTCACTTCATTCTTTGGCTCCAGCCTATCAGCCTATCCAGGCTATCTCTCAGATCTACTCCCCCATCAGGCCAAGCATCGTACCACCTGCTTTTCGGAATCCAACAGTCTACCTATACCTCGTACAAACCTCAAATCCTTTGGAGACCGTGCATTTAGTTCGTATGCTCCCAAAGCCTGGAACTCACTCCCGACTTGCGTCAGAACATCCCTTGACTTGACCACATTTAAAAAGAACTTAAAATCACCTATTTAGGACAGCATTTAGTTGGTTTCTGTGATCCGTCCTTCATGTGCTTATGCGTGCTGACACTGTGCATGCTGCCACTAACCACATTTGCATGCTTACCCTGTGCATGTCACCCCTAACCACGTTGTTCATGTTGTTTATCAAGCATGATATTACTCACGATTCAATCGCGTTTCCCTTTGCAGCAAATGTAAAGCACATAGGAAGAGATTGAGTTATTTGAGGGCGCTTTATCAAGTGCATTATTATTATTGTTATTGTTATTATTAAGTCCACAATTTTTCGCTTTAGCTGCAGCTGCTATCTGCCTGCTTCCTCTCGCAGCCATGTTGTTGTGATAGCACGATTGTAATTTGGCAATCGGCTACTGAAGTGGTTACATGCTGAGAAAAGGGATGCACCGGCCACCCGTGGTAGGCACTGCAGCAGACTGCATGCTGCTAGTAGAAATATGACCCGAGGCAGGCACGCTTGAGAGAACATGAAAGAATGATGAGTGTCGGAGGGCAGCAGCAGGTGCCACCTGCTGCTGCTGCTGCTTCGGCAGGAAGCTGTACGTGCAACACCTTCACTGTGGTGTCATCTATTTGAAAAAGATCGCAATGCCGTTCGTTGGATTTTTGCTTGATATAGATGCAAGCATTTAAGAGACTACGTTACTACTCATAGAAACTGTTTGTGTACTCACTTTTTGTTTTACTCTAGCTTACGGTGAAGTCGAGCTCTGTCTTCCAGCGAACTCCTTTAATTACTGTTGTAGCGCCTAAATGAAGACATGCAGAAGCACGTTGGCAGATGCCGAACACAGCTGTCTAGATCAGGTATGCTCATCAGTCTTGCACCTCATTGATGGCCGATCTCAGTCACACGTTTTCTTGTGTCCCATTCCCTCTGCTTTCTATGACCCCACCTGTGAACTTTGTTGATCTGCCCGGTTGTGCTTCGATCGACAAAGCTCTGGGTAGGGGTTATCACTGCCGACAAATGCATGGATAATGCAGCCCCGAAATGGTGTAATTATTTGTTGACCATCAGAGGGCTCCCATCTGCATAGCACTTAGTGCACCGGACAGGTGACGAACTGAGAACCACCGCACGTAATAGAAACATTGCTAAGTGTGTTGCAACCGAGACGATTGTTTCTGCAATGCTATGTTGGCTGCACGCCTGGATTGCATTATGCTAGGCTCGGTGTTCGCTGCACCAACTTGTGGCTCACAGATCGTGCTATTGTACGAAGCCGCTGCCAAGTCGGCGGCCTCATACGTATGTGCATCTTAGACGAATGCCAGATATTTGGCTGAATGTGAGCGGCCGATGTCGTGATAGTCGTGATAGTTTAATGGAAAGGACCTGCAGTGCCTTCACGGCCTCTGCTCAGGCTGAGCCGCCAAGCCAGCTAGTGCTGGCAAGAGGCCCCCTCACGAGCTGCGCAACTGGTAAAGACAGAAGAATAACGAAGAGCTGATCGCCATCGTCGTGCACTGACCTTTGCTTAGACAAAGCTGCTCGAGCTACTAAACTATGCACGCGGCTGGCTAGCAGCCTATGCTAAAGTGTCACCACTGTTGCCATTTGCACATCGTGGCTATGCGGACAGTTGAGCTCAGAGCCCCACCAATGCAGCACCGGTGCTTTGCCAGACAGGTCGTGCCGATGGGCGCTTGTGTTTTCACTCACTCGGGTTGATTTGCAGCGATTCGTGTGATGGCAGCTGCTGTAGTGCTGCGTTTTCCAACGTGGGGACTCGAAAAAAGACTCGCCACCACCTCGTTGCTCTGGTCTCACGATCCGCACTTCTTGTAACAACACTGTCTGCTGCAGCTGTTGCTGCTGTCGTTAGGTTTCTTGCAGCACAGTTTTAACCCTTGGCGCAGTGCGGACCCACAACAGCGGCTGCAGGAGCTGCCTTTGTGCAAATGTAAAGCGCCTAGGAAGAGATTGAGTTCTCTGAGGGCGCTTTATCAAGTGCATTATTATTATTATTACTATTGGTCACGGCTGTAACGGACTCGGGGAAGCTTGCCCCTGTGCGGAAACTTAAAACGATGCCGCTGCTTCCGGCTGAAATTGCACAGCTGCTCTGCCCCTCTCGAGTCAGGCCCGGTTGCCCTGCAGTTGTTCACATGTAGTCCGACTATTACTTGGCATGCACACGCAATTGCCTACTTGAGTCGTGCAAGCTATGGGTTTTCGTTTGAGGGTGGCTGCTATTACCTGAATTCTGAGCAGAGACTGAGCTCATTCAGCCTGAGTTCGAGCCTGAGTAGCAGCATGCATTATTTGATCTGTCTCGTGTGACCTGCACCCATACAATGCGGGCTTGGCCAATGTTGTAGGGAATAGTGCGTATTACGACGACTTGATGCTGACTAAGAGCCAGCTCCAGACAGCGCTCATTAAAGCAGTCGAGCTTTGCCAAAGGCATTCCAGCAAAATGGGTGAAAAAGAGCGCGTGGTATGTGCCCGGTAGCTACAGCAGCAGCAGCAGCAACTTCAGCAGCAACATCTGTAGTAGCAGCCACAACAAGACCAGAAGACGTAGCAGAAACATCTACTTTCAATTCCATAATATTGCGAAAATTTGAGCCTGCTTAGACAGGGAAATCATATCTATGTTGGTCTGTATATTTGTGACAATCGGTCACATTTTTGTAACTCACTTCACGCGAGGTCTTTCAGCCTGTGCAATAAGGTGCTTACAGTTGCTGAAATCGCACTCTGCAGCTAGGCTTGTCTGTCATAAGCGTATTAGTTGCCACATTACACCACTTTCCTTCGACCTGCACTGGCTTGCCATCAAGTGATGTATCGACTGCAATGTTTTGTCACTCACTTTTAGGTTCCTTTATTCTTTTGCTCCAACCTACCTATCGGAACTACTTCCCAATCAGGCTAGGCAGCGTACCATTCACGCTTCTGTCTTAAGCTGTTTAGCTGTACCTCTAACCAACCTCAAATCGCTTGGAGACTATGCCCTTAGTTCGTATGCTCCCAAAAATTGGAACTCTTTCCTGACTGACGACACGACACCCCCTGACTTGGCAGCATTTAAAAAGAAGCTGAAATGCACCTGTTTCTCTCAGTATTTGCTAGGTCCTTGTGATTTGACCTTTGTATACTTATGCATGCTGATACTGTGCATGTTACCACTAGCCACATTTGCATGTTGGCACTGTGCACGTTGCCACTAAACATAATCTGGCTTCCTTTGCAGTATATTGTAAGTGCCTAGAAAGAGATCGAGTTTTCTAAAGGTGCTTTACAACAAATGTGTTGTTATAATTAAGAGCAGAAGCAGGAGCATTAATAGCAACAACAGTAACAGCAGCACCAACAGCAGAATAATCAATAGTGTGATCAACCCTACCAGCGGTCGAGCCAGTACCAGCGCACGAGTCTTTGCAGACGGGTGAAGCTCCGGTATTATATTTGGAAACAATAAGACATGCTAGAACAAAGGCAAAATAATGGATGTGCCTAAGCAGATCTAAAGTAAAGAGAACGCATGCAGTGCATACAAAATCCTATACCTTAAGCAAAAGCCAAATACTAACCTGATCCCTGCATGCATATATACGACACCAGACCAGACAGACCAATTTCAGTATATGTGTTGCTTACGTGCAGCTCGACCAATGCCCAGTAGACACCTGAAGGTTGTGCCTGTGCTTATGCTCAGTGCTTGACATAGATAAGCACTTACACAATTTTCAGAAATTGGCTCGTTCTGATGACACGTTGGACAGGCTATGTGTCACAGTGGCTGCATGGTGCCACAACGACAACTACTCTCCAACTGCCGACTATGGCACATCTTTTTCAGCGTTCCTGAACTGCTACTTCTATGCTACTCACTACCTCAACTGCTCTCCTGGCTCTGCTATGCATCCCACTTTCTCTTTGTTGCGTGAGACGAAGTCTGTTGGCTACCGAATGCGTACCGAAAGCCGCTTAGGCTGTGAGTGGGCTATACAAAACTCTCCTGCGTAATAACCACATGGTCTTTATGACTTTGTGGAGTTACTGACGGAGATACATTACATTACATTACATTACATGCAATCGAATACCAATCTCCAAAAGGGCATGCATCGGCTGAGCCTCGAAATGGGAATTTCCTGTGTATTGGCCGTTGCTGCCTTACCGTGCCATATGTGTGGGCACACTTGTATTGTCACTCCAATGGCTGCTGACGCCGCCTCTGGTTCTGCAGGAGCTCTGGTTCCCTCTCTTGGATGCCGTGATGGCACCTCTGGGTGAGCACCGGACAGTACCATCGCATGAGCCTCTGTCGGAGATCTTCAAAGACCTGAGCAAGCACGTTCTGAATAGCATGATGGGCTACATTCCGCTCCCGGCCCTGATGAACAAGATCGATAGCCTCTTTACCCTCGGCACCGGGAAGTTCGGTGACATCAAGGACGTGCTTCTCGGCATGCTGTGCACCTACGATTACGAGAAGGCAAGTTCTGCATGACCTCACATCTATTTCTGCGAGCCGACTGATTATTAAGTGGCCAAGTCAATTACTTGCTGCCGAGTGGGAAATCGTAATATGTGTGAACACGTCTGGTGCTTGAGTATGAAAGAGATAAGGTTTGGCAACGGTCGGACTTGTATAACGTGAATAGTGCTCACTGTTGAACCCTTGCTCTCTTTTCCTCTTCGAAGGACAGACTTGTCTCTTTGATCTTGGAAATTGAATCCTGCCCTTGGCACCGAAGCCAACTATCTTTGCAAGGCTCCATTCCAATAAGTAGAGTCGGGATGTGTGTGCATATTTGTCTGAGCTTACGATGTGAAGATATGAATGCGCTTGTACACACACACGCACACACGTGCAAGTGAACCCACGCAAGCACGAGTGCATGCATTAGTGTATGTCTGTGCAAATGCATGATGTGAAGGCAGCCGTTTTCTGAGTGCAGACGTGTGCATGTGAAAGTGCATGCCGTGACCAAATTTTATACACCGGTGTCACTGGTACTATGCATTCGTAGTGACAGCCTATAGTAGCTGTACGGTGCCGAGTAGCTGTTCATTCCTGGTTTGAGCACAGCTTTAACTGCAGCTTGTTTTCTCACTTGTTGTTGCAGATAATACCACTGCTGCCATCAGCCCTTCCTCCACAAATGATGCAATCGTTAAGTAGTTGCTTAAAGCTGTCGGGCTGTCGTTCCATGTCGTTGGTCCCCAAGTGTAGACATAGCGATAGACTTTGCCACATTCTGTACTGTGCTCTAGGCAAGGAGAGCGTTTATAGCAGCACAATGCCCATCGGAGCAGATGAGTACTTCATAGACTTACAGAAGATAAGTCGGACTTTGGGAACAGCAGACTGCAGCACAACTAGAAACCTGATGGTGC
Source organism: Cristatella mucedo (assembly GCA_009760855.2). Lineage (NCBI taxonomy): Eukaryota > Metazoa > Bryozoa > Phylactolaemata > Cristatellidae > Cristatella > Cristatella mucedo. The sequence goes on along the minus strand of WPIO01000023.1, from coordinate 4,339,466 downwards.
CATTCTCGGCATTTGCTCACTACTATATATGGCTTGGCTCCTTCGTACCTAGCTGAACTGCTGCATCAGTTTCAGCCTGTTCGCGCCCTCAGGTCCTGTGTGGACAATAAATTAGCTGTTCCATTCCTCCGCTTAAAGACCGTTGGCGACAGAAGCTTTAGCTCTGCATGTCCTAGACTGTGGAACTCGCTTCCACAATTCTTACGCAACGACAACTACTCTCCTGCTGCCGACTATAGCTCATCCTTTGCAGCTGTCCTGAGCTGCTACTTCCATGCTACTCACTACCTCAACTGCTCTCCTGACTCTGCTATGCTTCCCACTTTCTCTTAGTTGCGTGAGACGAAGTCTGTTGGCTACCGAATGCATACCGAAAGCCGCTTAGGCTGTGAGTGGGCTATACAAAACTCGCCTGCGTAACACCCACATGGTCTTTATGACTTTGTGGAGTTACAGATGGAGATACATTACATAACATTACCTGTAGGTGCAGCTAGCCAGTTTACAGGAAAGGGTATTGACGCATCATGTCTAACATGTGTGCACTCCTTCTCAAAAGTCTTGTTCCACCACCACAAATGCAGAAATTGGTCAAACGGAGCCGGGGATTCAAGCCCGGCCATCGGATCCACCTAACGTAGCAGTCAAAGTGGAATAGCTGCTGCTCATAGTTTGTGCAGTGTGTGTGTTGAAACTGCTAAACAACCACTGGATTTTCAAAAAACCTATGGATTTTCGGTATTTGAAGCATGGCATTCCTAAGAACTGGCAAGTCCGAAATTATTTAGCTTTTTGCTCCATACAAGCTCTCGTTTGTCTGCGCAGTCACTGTGGGTGGGCGTGATAAGGGGGGTGGGGTTATAGCTACCAACCGACAGAAGGTCGGCTTCTTCTCGCTTGTTTTGGCTTTGTTTTGGCGCTTCCCACTTGTTTTGGCGTTTTGTTTTGGCGCCAAGAAACCTAGGAGATCGCTGCTCGGCTACAAATGCTACAATCTTAAGAAGCCAAAAACGTTCGGCAGTGTGGCTAGCAGGCCAAGCTCAAGTCGTCCAAGGGAGGCGACTCGCTGGGATGACTTTCACCGAAGGTGATGGCTCGTTAGTGATGAAAGGCATCGCTCCGGGAGCTGTCTCAGTTGCTGGCGACCACTACCGGCGAGGTCATGGGCACAGAGACAGTGCCCCGGAGGTTTTCCTGGCATGCTGTATTGAGAAGAATCGCCAAACGCAAGCCTATGCTTACCGAGTGACCCAGAAGAGATCGGCTCACGTGGGCATGGGACCACGACCACTATACCGAAGATGACTGTAGTCAAGTTTTAGGGACAGACGAGTTAAATTTCATACTTTTTGCTAACAGGAATCGAAGAGCATTCATACGTCGTTATAAAGATGAGATGTACCACATTGGCTGTCTCCAGCCAACAGTGAAATTTAATGACGGAAGCATCATGGTTTGGGGTTGTTTCTGCTCTCCCTCGTGTCGGAATTCTTCATCGTATTAATGGGTTTATGAACCAACATCGTGCATCGATCTGATCGTTAAATGCCGGGATTCCGAGTGTTTGAGCTCTTGCTGGGGAACGATTGCATGTGGCAACAGGACAATGACCCGTAGTACTCTGAAGAACCTATTTAAAGATTTTTCGCTGAAGCAACTATCAGAGTCGTGAGTTAGCCCCAGTAAAGCCGGTTTTACACGGTGAGTCTTGCGTCCTACCTGATTCCTACCTACTTGAGTCTTCGGTATATACTTCACCAATACTGGAGGCAGGCGGTCCAAGACTTTAGGAGGAATTCATGAAGACTCAGCAGCCAAACACAGTTCTACTTCTTGGCCAAGACTTAGCCAACGACGTAGCATAGATGCCTTTAAGTGCGCACCTTCGTTGCTTTGAAAAGCATGGAGCACAACTCGACCGGCGAAATCAGGGAAGCATTCCACAAGAGTCCCTGTTTACGGGAATCAACGAGCTAGTCACACGAAAATCAGATTCGGTGCAGTGAAGGGCGATAAACATTTTCGTGGAAGGTTAAAATTCATCGGACGGGAGGAGCAATGAGGAGAGTCATTTCCTACCTCCCAAACAAAAGCAATGTTCTCATGATCACTCAGGGACGTAGCAAGTTGGAAAAAAGCAAGACTTCGAAGAAGACTGACTAGGACAGAAGTAGGTAGGATGCAGGTAGGAAGCAAGAGTCACCACATAAACCTGGCTTCAGTCGACCGACCTAAATCACATAGAGCATCTTTGGGATAGGTTGGAGCGCTGTTTGAGTTCCGGTTCTACCCTTGCTACGGCTCAATTCCGGAGGAAACAAGACTTTTGACAAGAAGTGTATGTATGTATGTTGCACCCAAAAATTCCACGGTTTCGTTGAGTCGTGATATTTGCTGCTTTCGGCTCTGTCAAGCCCCGAAGCCGGTACATGTGTATCCTGAAGTCATCTGCCAGATTACCTGTATGCCTTTCTTGCTTGCAAATCACTTAAAATACATGGTAGCAGGTGCTAGTACTAAGCTTGCCATTCGATCAATTCCATTGCTAGCCCAACCGTCCTAATCACCGTGTGCGGCGGCCTGATCTCTACCTGATGTATACTACATATTCTAAAAAATTAAATCACTTCTAAGCTGAAGTTGAACCACAAGGGCTGCATTAACTATGCACAAAGCCATTAGTGACTTTGCAATTGTTGCTGCTATGTTGGAGCATACTATGCTTATCTTCATTACCCACGAATGTGTAGTAAAAATCAGGCAGACCTTTGCTCCTTAGCTCTGTTGTTTGAGGTCAATGTGTATCAGTAAATGCCAGTGCTGCAGGAGTGTCTCTGTCAGCAAAAGTCAGTTTCGAATAGATGTCCCCATTTGTGGTTTTCTTCTACTTGCACATACCTCGATCCAGGTTTGCACTATCCATATACTGCAACAAATACTGCTCGCTGGCTTTGCCTTTTTGGAATGCCGGCGTTCGTTGAATTAATCCGACCAGCAGTACTGGTGGTCAACAGTTACAAGCCACGATGTGGTTTTTCGCTAGCAGACATTAGCACTTTCCTATGTTGATCATTCAGGTCGCGCTGTTCTCTTCTTCGTAGACGCTTATGTCAACGTGCAATAGCATGCTGAATCGTGACCTCTTCAATCAGCGCGCCATTCTACGAGCAGAGGCATGCAAAGGCATTGCACCGAAAATGCTGACTTGTTCACATTGTCATGTTAGCATAGACCCATCTACGTCGACGCCCGCTGCTCGAACGCATCGTGACACAAAGGTCACTGTCTTCAGGTGAGTAGCAGCATCACTCTTTGCCATGTGGCCTGCACAGCTTAGCCAGCGTAGTTAGGCTAGTTGAGCCATCGCTTTCGCCACGCCCTCTCGAAGTTCGACATGCATTTTCCTGCTTTATTGTGTGCTACCACTGCTTGCCGGGATCAGCCCTCATTCCTGAGGTTTTTGGTGTAGAGAACTCTGTATGTGACAAGTGAAGTCGTTGATGCGGCAGCATTGTGGTTGTTAGCTGGCTCAGCAGCATATGCCCTTACCCTCCATGCTTTTTCTTTGGGCCTTGTGTGTGGCATGTCAGCTCTAACATTCTCTATGCACTTTGCTAGCTTCTCACAGAAATTCTCATCTGTAATAAAATAAACTAAGAGATTGTAGTCGCTAGAGCTTCTCTGCTGCTATATAAATGAGGCTATTAGATCAGCCGATCTGCAAAAGTTCCCTTTTATCGCTCATATCTGACGTTTCATCGTTGCATTATCGTCAACAATTAGCCCAATTCTGCCTATGTGAACAAATCCATCTCATGGAATGCCTTGCTAGTGAAAACACTGTAGCCATTGAAAATGAAAAGAATAGGAACAGCATCGGCTACTTCCAAGGGGATTTTAGCACTAGGCAGTCTTAAGATGTAGTAGTATTTTGATTACTCGAATTAGCCTTTATGTAGTAGTTGGTTTTTGTGTGCTCATGCAGTTATTTTTGTGAGGCCACCTGGGCCATCCGTACGCGATTAGAGCCTGTGGTACTGCAGTGATAATAAAAATAATAATGTTCAGCACTCTTCTAAGAAAAGTGAGCCGCTTTCTTGGCCCTTAACTTATGCTGTAAAGAAAGCATGCCAGTTTATTAAAATAAATTCGCTGTACTGGCTGCCCATCGAGCAGCCGAAACAACAATCTGCTGATAAAGGTCATGAGCACGATCTGACAGCCAATTGCAAGATTACCGAGCTGGTCAACAGTACTTTCTAGAAGCTTGGATCGTATCGCCTCTGCTTGTTTCTTGGCCAGCAGCTTTTTCTTTATTTATTTTTAGTCCGGACTTGCCATCAGCTTTTGCTAGACAAATTAGTTTTCCCCTCGACAGCTTCATTGTTTATGCATCAAATAGTCTTTTTGGGCTTTTGAGGCATGTGTGTACACAAGCACCTGTAAGACAGTAGACCCTTTCTGGTGAGTGAATAGCATCAGTCATGGTATACTGCATCAGCTCTAAGTTATTCGTGGTATGCCTTGCCTTGTTTCCGAGATACTGCCCTGTGCATGTAAAAATAAATCATTGCTCCTGGGTTTATCGAAATTCTTCGGCATGTCATGGAACAACCTACCAGTCGCATCTGATGATCTGCCCACTGGAAGTTAAATTGTGCAGCATCTATTGGATTCTAGAAAGGTGATGAGAGCTTCTGCCTGTAAACGCCCGGCCAGTATTCAGGGCTGAGCCAGCATTCGGCCTCGTTCGGTTCGTTGGCTGCACATGGAGATGAGACCACCAACAGAAATTTAGCCAGAACCCAACCAACACCAGTTACCCCCATATCGTTCTGCTTTCAGTCTCGTATTATTTGTAAGGTAAACAGCTTTTTTCATCCATATTTTCTGTGGCTGTCTTCAGGCAATCAATTCAGGCAATGTGTCTCTCTTCAGGCAATTGACGCGTGGCCGATTTAGATTCCAACCCTTTTTTTTGCTGCTGCTGTTACTACTCACCGTTGTACCGTCCATTGGGCCGTCCCTGTGGCTAAGGGTTATATTCACGGAGTCTGAATCCTGAGGCCCAGGGTTCGAATCCTGCTAGTGCAGTAGATAGTTTACTCTGTCAAAGTTGATTCATCGGAAAAACGAACCTGAAGAGTGCTTCTAAGCTTTCATGATCAGAAGGCTGGTGCGTGCATCACATGGGGCGATGCAATGCTGCTATATACCTTCTCATGTAAATATGGCAATAGGAATTATCGTTCAGGGCAGGATTCAGGTTGTCTTACCATTTGATCACGAGGGGAGTTTTTTGAATTTGTGGATGTCTTCTTGTAGCTAGTCTTTCGATAAATAATGTGTGTCAGTTCTCTTAAGGGATTCCCCTTTCGTGTGGTCAAGGCTGGTGAATGGCTTTGTTTGAATTTGAACCTCTGTCTCTGCTCACATAATAATACCCTTGCTTGTCTGCTTCTGTGGCTTTAAGGTTGCCGTTTTTGTACGGGCTGGCTAAGCATTTTAAGTCAAGACACTTGTATGTGTACCGGCCGACTGCAAGCATGCTGCCTCTGCATGCCTGTACCTGCTTTACTTCGAAATGTCAGCTGGCATAATTGGATATTGCAACCGTTGTGTGACCGAATGGCAGTTTATTGTTTACACAGTTCTCTTAGATCAACAGATCATTATTGCCTGCACCCCACACCATTTCAGTCGGAGCATTAATGTTGTGTTGGTCATGGCAACTGCCCTACACAAGACTGCGGTCAGACTATCAGCTTAAACAGCCCTTTAGTCGTTGAGCCGAGTCACCTACCCGGCATGCATACCAAGCTCGTTATCATTCCTGGATATTTTATCTTTGCCTCAAAGGGCAAGCCAGACATGTTTTTCAACCACCGAAACACTGCAACCTGAGCAAAAGCAGGAGTTTTTTAGCTTACAAGGTTTTGGCCGTGCCCAGGTTGCAGCAGCTGGCTGCTTGCTTAGCATAGGCCAGCTGTTTCGTTAGTTTCCCATGTACTTCACGTCAGGTAAATCAGCCACCTTCGCTAATTGATTACCAAGTATTTGGAGTATAGCATAGCAGAACCTGCTAAGATGGTTGTTCTACTTAAGTTAATGGTGAATCATACCAGTAGGTTTGCGATCTTTCATGTTAAAATTGCCGTGGCACCCTCGATTTGCTGGGGGCAGGAAACACCAATGTTAGATGCAGATGTGAGGGTGTAGTAAATTTTTCTCAATCTGCAGACGTGTACATCTGCAGTGTGCATGTGCACATGGATTTTGATCTCTCTCTCTCTCTCTCTCTCTCTCTCTCTCTCTCTCTCTCTCTCTCTCTCTCTCTCTTTCACTGTGTCTAGCTCTGGGTAGAGCTCAGTTATTGGATGGAGAGACAAAGTCTGATTTGCATGGAGTGCAGCCTGGAACATCAGCCCGAGCGATCGAAGCAAGGCGCACGCCCTAGGGATATATGGTGCCTTGTGGTCTTGCGACATAGAGATGCATGCTCGCCCGCCTTTGCTCAGCCCACCGATGGGTGGTAGGCTGCCACAGCAGTGCGACCAGCCTATCCTCCACCAGCACTTCTGCAGAGCAGCACTGCTGCCTAGCATTAAAGAAAGGGTAAGCCGCCCTTGGCATTTAGCCCGGCTTGCGTAAACTCGTCAAACTGCCTGGTGCTGGAATGATGGAGTTGCAAGAACTTAGCTGCATGCAAGCGACATGCAGAGAAAGAGAAAGTAAAGCGATCGACATTTCTATTCAGCATTCGTTTCCAGTGAATTTGAGTGCATGCACAAGATGCGTATCGCGACCGCAGTCCTGCCACTCGGCATAGATCTTAGACCAGTCACCTGAGACAGATGTGAAGGGCTGCAACCGTTGACCATTTGGCAAGACACTCTGCCTTTTCTTAACAGCCTACCACGAATTGCGTCTAGCCACAGAACTCACTACGCGTTCAAGTCTTATTTTTTTAGGTTCGGTCTTCCTGAAGATGTTAGTCTGATGTCCGTGCCCTGTATAGACCAGCATGTTGAGTAACCTGATCCCAGTCGTAGACAGCTTCATGCTGGTGGGTTTTGCAAAGGTTCTCAGCAACCAGAATACTTTCTCATTTATTGTGTGCCTCTCCTCGATAACCGTGTTCATTTTCTGCCCTTCGTTTATCCTTAGGCTTAGAACGTGACTACACAGGCTATGGCTTGTTCCTTAGTTGCTTATGCAGTGCTCAGTCGGTGATAATAACAGTAATGATGTAGATCGTTGGTATAGCACCGTAAGAGAACTAAATCTCTATGTATCTGCTTTACAACTTGCTGCAACAGAAGCAGTAACCAAGGGTCGATCACAGACATGGCATCATGCTTATAAAAAGCAAGCAAAAGCACACAAGAATCATGTTTAGACCAGCATGCAAAAGAACGCAAGAATAATAATAACAATAATAATAATGCATTTGTATAGCACCCTCAGAGAGCTGAATCTCTTTTGTAAGCACTTTACAGATGCTGTATAGAAAGCATTATCAAATGATTGGTGATAACATCCACAAACAGCATACATAGTATAAGTGCGTACGTGCACATGAGGAAATAATCACAAAGACCCACCAAGTGATGTAATAAACAAGTGCATTGTAAGCTTCTTTTTAATGTCCTCGTGTCAGGGGACGTTGTAACGTGCTTCGGTAGTGAGTTTCAGGCTTTGGGAGCATAGGAACTAAAGGCGCGGTCTCCAACACTTTTGAGGTTCGTACGAGGTATGGCTAAACGATTCGAGTCCGAGCAGCAGGTTGTACGATTCTTTGCCTGGCGGGGGAGTAGTTCTGTTGGGTAGGCTGGAGCAGAGAGGCAGAGAGGAGGGGCGAGGGAGGGAGACAGAGCCGATACACAGACAGATAGCCATGAGAGAACGACAGAGACTTCGAGCAGTGGAAAGACAGAGTGACACAAAGGCACCGAGAGATTGAGAAAGAAAAAGGATCACGGACAGAGAAAGACGGGCAACAGAGACAGAATAAGAGAAACACTGGTACAGAAACAGACACAGTGACAGATAGGAGTAGGCATTTACAGACAGATGGAGTCAGAGAGCGACAGGTAGATGCAAGCTCAGACTGATGCATACAAGCACAGACAAAGAGAAGAAGAAATGGAGGGGAATCAGAGATGGGAAGGAAGGTGATTCCCTGCCGATAGAGGGAGCTCTCTGTCTTTGCTGCACTGTAATTAAGCATTCTTTCACTTGTGTGTCCTTTCAGTCCCATCCTTTCACTTATGCATGTGATTGCAGAATATGTTTTTGCTCGGCAGGCTGTAGACTGTTTAGCTCTCACTTCATCAGCTCGTGTGCAGCAATAAACTCCTTATCCTTGGCTGCTGCCTTCTGTGGCTTTCTTGCCAGTCTCCCTGTGCTGCTACTTCTATGCTTCTTTCTTCCTTTGTCTGTCAGAAGGTGGTGGCATCGTTGGTCTTGAAGCTTCGCATGCTTGCCCAGGGGAGGAATCTATCATGAAATCATCGTCATCATCTTCGATGTACTTTACAAGCAACTGCAGAGCAGTGGATGCAAAAATGGATTGCTACTGGTGCTACTTTTGCTGCTGCTGCCACTGGACTTACCGCAGGAAGTTCCGGCCGCCCCACCTCTCTCTCTCTCTCTCTCTCTCTCTCTCTCTCTCTCTCTCTCTCTCTCTCTCTCTCTCTTTCTCTTTCTTTCGATGTGTCATTATCTGTCTACTAGTTTCTCTCTTGCTAGTTAACATGTAAGATGAACAGCTGATCTGTGCCGTTTGCTCATTCTTTATCTTTCCTTGCAAAATTATGTATCGCTCGCATGCCCTCACCCCAGCTAATTGCTGCATTGTGCAGTGAAGTGTCGTCACTTTGAGTGATTTAGTGTCGTCGAGTGCTCTGGCAAGGCATTGGTGGTATTGTCTGAACCGTTTGCTCAGCTTCGAGGTGCACGCGAGCTCGCGTTGGCCGAGCTCGTGCCAGCTGTGGCCGACGCGAGCTCGGCCGGCGCCTCGGAAGCTACCCGGGTGGTCGGTCTAGTCCTCGAAGAACTGTGTACCATGCGAGGCAGCACTTCTGTCTCAGGCAATTGGTTCGAGTGTTCCGAACTCTCTGAGGCCTCGAGTGTAGCGAATTCACCTCGAGACTCCTCGAGACTTTTCATTCCGTATTTGTGCAGCACACGCTCGTGCCGGAGCGCCGCAACCCCAGCGTCAGCGGCCGCGGCCTTGACTGCCCCTGTCGTTCACTCTGCTAGTGAGTGCTTGTGACCGCGAGGGCAGCTTGCTCGCACCTACCACACGCGCCGCTCTGAAGGACCCTTGGCCCGTGACTGGCTCTGCGACATTTCATACGGCTGAAATGTCGCTCTCAGCGCCGCTGCCCGGATCACCCGGTGCACGCACCGACAGCCGGGCCTGTGCAATTGTTGAGCCACCGACCGGTCGATCCGTCCCGTGGCCTTTGGAGGTTGGTCGGCTGCGAGCCCTCGAGCTGACGCTACGTTTTCCTCCACTGCTGTTGCTGCTGCTGCTGCTGCTGCTGCTGCTGCCGTTGCTGCAGCATTGACATTTGGCGGAGACTGGCCCCGGCACGCCGCTGCGACCGTTGCAGTGCAAGGGCCGCGTGCACTCCGGGGGGCGGGCGGGAGGGCGCGCACGTGCTACCTCTCGGTGGCCCTCTCCAGGTGGTCGCCCCCTATCGGCCCTGGGACGCCCTTCGGCCCCACGGCACGAGCCGCCTGGCAGCGTCGGTCGCTGGGCTGAGTGCCCACTCGGCGGAGGAGGCGGAGCAGTGAGAGCTGTGTGAGCTCACACAGCTCCAGCTCGGCGACTCGCGCGTCGACCGCCGCCGCCGCCGAGGCAGAGTCGGCTCAAGCGAAGGCGGACTCGCTGACCTGCGAGTCCGGAGCTTCATTCATTCCTTTTTTCTCGGCGATCTTGTCGTCTGTGTCTGCCGAAGGCCCTCGGCCCTTCTGGACTCGGAAATAGTGGCCAGTTTTGTCGGTGGTTCGACGCAGAGCGTAAATCGGGCTGAGCAACGGGCAGTCTAGTTAGTTTCGATGGGCAATCGCGACCACCGCGATGCCTCGTTGCTCCGCCCGCCACTCTACGACCCCCCCCCCCACCGAAGCGCAGCAGAAGCTTTGCCTCGGTCCTGAGAGCTCGACTTGCAGCGAGCCGCCGCTGCAGCAGCTGCACTCTTTTTGGCTGGCGCCACGAACTTTGCTTTGAAGGGAGAGCGGTGTGAGTAGAGGACCCTCCCCCAGAGGGCACCTCTGGCCGAGAAGACACCCTCACACTCACTTGACTCTGACGCCAAGACACCCTCACACTTGACAACATTTAAAAGGAAGCAATAGACCTATCCGTGCTGCTTTTTCTCAGTGTTCTTGAGAGTTTTCCTTAGAATTATACTTATCCTCACTGACCCGTTGTGGTCGTCCAGTCACGGAGAACCCTAATCTAGCTCTCGGTCAAGGTTGCGGCCAAAGTTAGCTGCTGACTGCCGTACTACCCCCCAGAAGGCCCGTGCCAAATCCAAGCATTCACTGAGGAGGACCTTGGCCGAGATGGGAAGCAACTAGATGGCATGTAGCACGCTTATCGTTCAAGAGCAGCGCTGGACAGTTCATATTTACAGTAATTTACTCGAGTTATTGTTCGTCAACACAAGCTAGTTGAATTTTTAAGGGCAAATACGTTGCTTGGGGTTCGTTACATTTGGGAGCCAGATAGCGATCCTATGCCTTACTGCCAGGCATAGGGTCGCTATGAAGTCCTTTTTGCCAGGCCACTAAAGTCCTTTTTGACAAATCCTTGTTTGGTGTGGATGCAGTGGCCCAGCCAGTTGCCTGATTGATCAGAACGACCAAGGAGCGTGATATTGACAGACGGCTGAGGCGGAGAGAGTGTTCGGCTGTCACCAGTAGCCGACCTTTCCAGTAGCATGCAGGCTCTGTGGAAAACAGCGGAAGGGACGTTGCAGAAGCTTATGGCCTTTAACAAGGCGGTCGTACGGAATCGTGGCAGGACGACGTCATGCACACCAGTAGCATATGCGTTTGTATTTCACTTTTCACATGCTACGCATGACTTTAGTACGCCTGGCATCGTAGAAAGCCCTCTGATTACTCGAATTTACAGCCACAGCAGGGGCGACCATACTGCGGCGATTTTTGCATAGGTGTAAGTGGCTGGGTACTAACTTTACGTTATATGTGGCCACATCAAGGACGTTACTGAAGCTACCAAGGTAGGGCTGCCAGTTTGTGGGAGCTATCAAGATGAATCGGGCGACGGTGTCCGGCGGCCGGTCTCGGCAGTACCTGGCAGAGGCGGACGGTTTTTAAGTAATAATAATAATAATACACTCGATAAAGCGCCCTCAGAGCTCAATCTCTTTCTAGGCGCTTTACATTTGCTGCAAAGGAAACACGATCGAATGGTGAGTGGTATCATGCTTGATAAACAGTATGAATAACATGATTAGGGGTGGCATGCACATGGTCAGCATGCAAGTGTGGTTAGTGGCAGCATGCAACAGTGTCAGCACGCATAAACACATACAGGACGAATCACAGGAACCCACTAAATGTTGTCCTAAATAGGTGCGTTTTTAATTTCTTTTTAAATGTGGTCAAGTCAGGGGATGTTCTGACCCAGGTCGGGAGGGAGTTCCAGGCTGTGGGAGCATACGAACTAAATGCACGGTCTCCAAAGGATTTAAGGTTTGTACGCGGTATTTCTAGACTGTTGGATTCCGAAAAGCGGGTGGTACGATGCTTGGCCTGATGGGGGAGTATATCTGAGAGATAGGCTGGAGCCAAAGAATGAAGTGACCTAAAAGTGAGCGACAAAACCTTGAAGTCAATCCGTTGCTTGACTGGTAGCCAGTGCAGGTCGGCGAGAAGTGGAGTAATGTGGCAACTGCGAAGCTCACTACAGACAAGCCTAGCTTCGGAGTTTTGCACCAGCTGCAATCGCCTGATTGCACATGCCGGTAGGCCAGCGAGCACTACTACTCCTTAGTCTGCCGCGTGCTACGTAATCAGCCGCACAAATCTCGAATGCAAGCCGCGTTTCTGTCTTCATAATGAGACTGCTGGGCTGGTGCTCAATCTTTGAAAATGGCTCTTTAAACTTAGTTGACAGGGCTTTAAACTATCATATCTCTTAAGGTCTTGCCGAGGTCATGGGCTCAAGCTCCGTTGTCGTATGCGAAGCCCATGAATAGAGATGTAGTTCACTTAGAGTGCTATACAAATGAATTGTAACTATATTTGTTTTAAGCTCAAAAAAGAACAGCATGGCATTCCTCCTGAGCATCAAAATGCCGAGCGACCAGTGGCCTTGGCCTTGGTGTTGAGTGCTGAAGCAAAAAGGATTGTGGCTCCTGCACGAGCAGAGTCCTGCACCTGCAGAGTCCTGGTCGTCCGTCGTTGGTCTCCGATGCTCGATCCGATTCCGAGCTCTCGAGGCCGCTGTTCGTTCGATGCTCGATGCGCGGGATCTTTAATCCTCTGCCTCTCTATTTGCCGCTCGCCTCGAATCATGGTTTTCTGATTGAATGATAGTTTATATTTGCAAATTGGATGTCACCTAGCAACCGTTGAGCCCACTTAGGTCAGTGACCAGAGAGGTGTCTGCTTCGAGACTTGCAGTGATTAAAAGCAAATAGTGCTGCTTTCTGTGGCTGCTTATCGGCCGGCAGAGGCGCACGCATGCGACACTGCGAGCCACTCGTCTGGCAGTAGCTTCTGCAGGGACTCGGTCTTTGTAACCTTCCTGTGGAGTTGTCCAAAAGAGGTCCGTCCGCCTGCTCTTCAGATATCCATTTCCTGGGATCGTGCTACCAGAATGCCGCACTTTTCTATCTGCCTAATACGATGCAAGGTCGCCTGCAATGGGGCTGAGTGCCAAGAAGGGCTGCCTCGATTTTGCAGCGATGCCATGACCTCTGGTTTTCCAGCTCAGCCCTGCATAGCCAATTAATAATATAATAAAAATAATAATTCACTTGATAAAGTGCCCTCAGAGAACTTAATCTCTCTCTAGGCGCTTTACATTTGCTGCAAAGGGAAATGCAATTGAATGGTAAGTAAAATCATGCTTAAAAACAAACAAAATGAATAATATGGTTAGGGGTGACATGCACAGGGTCAGCATGCGAATGTGGTTAGTGGCAGCGTGCACAGTGTCAGCACGCATAAGCACATCAAGGACGAATCACAGGGACCCGCTAAATGCTGTCCAAAATAGGTGTGTTTTAGGTTCCTTTTAAATGTGGTCAGGTCGGGGGATGTTCTGACGCAGGTCGGGAGGGAGTTCCAGACCGTGGGAGCATACGAACTAAATGCAAGGTCTCCAAAGGATTTAAGGCAATTGAGTGAGCTATCGAGGCGTCAGTTTTGCAGCTCTTCTACTCTGGGTTTAAGCGTTGGCTTTAAATTACCCCTGTTTTGCTCCAGCCTTAACTCAAGCATACGCCTCTTAAATTGCAATGTGGTGGCAAGCTACAGCTGTTTCATCTCTGCGGCTGTAGGAAACCAGAGACCGCATCTGCTGCGTCCATATGCAGATTCAGGCGGTTGGGGATAACTTCCGTGCTAGCAGTCTGCAGCAGCATCGCTCGGCACTCCTGAATCGATGAAAGTATGCATGGCTATTGGCTACGTAAAATGTGGTGGTACTACAGTACCGCACGATGTTCGGTTTGCCGATTGAAGTGCTTTTGAATTTAAAGATGGCTTGCACCGTCTGAGAGAGAGAGAGAGAGAGAGAGAGAGAGAGAGAGAGAGAGAGAGAGAGAGAGAGAGAGAGAGAGAGAGTTTGGGCAGCGGTGAGCTAACAAGCCGAGTGTGGCTCACTGATGGCAAGCATGCCTGAGACCGAGGCTTCTCTTGGCTGGCGATCTCGGTCGTGGTGCGTGCAGCATGCTGCTGAGCTCAGCCGAAGCGGTCGATGTCAATGAGTTCCTTGGGCCACTGCGCAACCCATCGTCGGCGTCTTGTGGCTACAATGCGGTAGCACTCTTCCCCGAGTCGTTCCTCACATTGTGGCCCGGCGTGTCACTTCGACTTGTAACCTGTGGTTCAGGCATAGGCAGCTTACAAGGAGGCAGCACAGGGGGGAGGGCCTGCTAAAGAATCGACCGACCAGGAAGTACACCCCCCCGACACACCCCAAACTTTCGTACGATTAGCTGTCGAGGTCAAGGACTGGCTGGCACACCTGTGTCCAAAGCCTGGCAATGCAGCTGACGTGGTTTGGCGGCGTACGTCACGTGAGCGTCGATGGGTACCCGCTCGTACACGCACGTTGACCAGAATCTGCGAGCCAGATTGCATGCCACGTGCCAGCTCAGGGCAGGGGGCAGCGTGTTGTAAAGTTGTCGGCCGATTCAACAGCCTCGTTCATGTAGCAGCCGATGAGCCTCTGCAGCAATAACACCGGGTTGCTTGCAGCAGGCATGAAGGCAGGAACCGTCCGCTGCACGGCCCGAACTTCGACGATCTGTTGGCGTGCTGTGTGCGAGCACCTGTAGCCTAGGCTACAGCGCCTTGCCCTAGGAGGGTTGCGCCTGTGCGTGGTCCACTTTTGGCGGCTTTGCTCTTTTTGCCCAGTCTGAGCGCATCCGGCTGCTGGTTTGACTGGATGTCGCGTGGCAATCTAACAGCCAGCTTTGCACATAAATATACACCTTTCCCCCATGGTCCAGCTGCGTAGCCGCCGCCGGATGTGAGCGTGTGAGCGCTAGGCTTGGCCATGCACAGCGCAGTTTGTCACGCGTGCACGAGTTTGCCCTGCACCGATTGAGTGCAGGGCATGTCCCGAGACTACCGTCCCGATCTGTCGGCCGAGTCTCTCTGACGAGATCGGTGGCTGTTGACTAGCTGCTGCTGCTTCCTAGGCAGTACTCGGCCTCATACAGAGAGGCAATTCTTTCACCAGGCTGTGCAGCCTTGTTTGGATGGCATCATTGCAACAGCGCCCCTCCGCATTTGCTACGATGCTTCCGGTGGATTGTTTGTGTGCACCGGAACCCGAAGCCGAAGCGTGTACGCGTTTTTGCTGCTGCACGAGCAGCGGCCGAGTGTTGCTGCCGTCGGCTGCAATCAGCCCTCTGCTGACGTGGTAGCTCTGGCTGGTTGGTAAGGTCAGCTGTTACGTTCATCAACAAGCGGCCTCTGGTGCACTGACGGCCCAGCTGGTGCTGGTACGGCTCGCAAGTCGATGCTGCCTCTGCGTCAAGCCGTCGCTTGCAGTGCTCATTGCACTTTGAGTTCGTGAGCCGCTGTGAGCTCGGCTCTCAGCCGAGGCTGAGGGCACTTTTCGTCTGTCCACCTCGTCGGTATTACTGAGCGTCCCTCGAAACGGCTCGCCCATGCTCCGGCCTCCTGCGATTTCCTTTCCGCTTGGCGTTTGTAGCTGCGGTCACCTTTGTCACCTGACTTGCCTGGAGCGCTGCGGATGCTTCCGGTCAGATGCTGACGACAATGGCGGCGGCAGCAGCAGCAGCGCTGCAGTGTGTCCCACCTGCAAACCAATGCCGCGCTCATTTGCCGGCACGTCGAGGCGGCAGCTGTCCTCGCGGCACAGCGAGTCGACTTCGGCTGCCCATGCCGAAGCAGCTGGCTCCGACACGCCAGTGTACCCTCAGAAGGTATGCCGACCGGCTCTGCTGCTGGCATTCCAATCCTCGGGCAGGGCCTGACCACGTGCCGTGCCTGCAGTGTTTGTATCTGCCGGGAGAGCCTGCTGCACATGCAAATGTCAGAGAGCCGGCTTCGCTGGCTGCATAGCTGTTGCCGTAAAGACGTTGCCTGGTATATTTAATTGCCGGTTGGTAGCAAGCATCCCTTTTTGTGGCCGTTTGGTAAGCAAGCTCCGGGGGTGGGCCTGTTGTTGTGCTGCTCTCGGCCCCTGCACGCCAGGCGATTGCCCAAGTGCCGCAGCCCACGTGGCTATCGGGCGACTCAGGTCAGTCGTCGCTCAATGGCTGCTCCGGCCGGGTTCGTCGTTGTAGAGCAATGCTGCGGCAGCTACACGTCTGCGGACGGCAACGCGTCTCGACGGCTCCGTGCGAGAGGACAAGAATTTCGCGTTTCGCCTACTGCCGGGCGCCATGTTTAATAGCACCCTATTCGAAAGCGTCTAGAAAAACCTTCGTGCCACTCCCCTGCCCCTCTTGGGGCGCTCCCTAGCGGGAGCTCGAGTCGGATGCTGAGCTGCCGCCAGGGGGCGCAGGTACACATGCTCTTCCCAGATCCGACCGAGCTGCTTGCTGTCTGCCTCTTGCCGACGTCAGCCGCCCACCTGGGCAACCGGCGGATCCGGTCGCCACACGATGCCAGGGCTCCCGCACGGGCCCACGGTGGCCTGAGCAGCATGCATGGGCCGCTGTCTGCCGACATCGCATGCCGTGCTGAAGGTGCAGAGTGGTGAACCGGTGGCTGCTCGGTAGCCCTGTATCGTAACTCGTCGCCAGCCTGCGAAGCTGCCACTTTGGGCCAACGTGTAGTCGCTCGTGCACCGGCCTCCGTGTTTCCAGTCTCTCGAGTATGTCTGCCAGCAATAAATACTTCGAAGCTTCGTGGGTGGCACCGGTTTCTTGTTCGAGCCCGTGCCGACAGCTGAGCTGTGCGTCCTGGCTGCTTAAGCACGCTGGCTTGCTGCAAGCTCGACCGCCGTAACGAAGTTACGTAACTGCTACGTGGTAACGGCTACGACGTCACGTAACGTAATGTAGCCGCCGCTGCTGCTGCCGCTTCCCAGTTTGCTCGTGCTGTGCTGCCATCGAGCAGAGTGCCTGCAGGCCCAGCGCACAAGAGTTGGCATCGTTGGCAGAACCGGCCGGTGCAAGATGCTACGACCCGATAGATCGCCACAGCAAGAGCCATATCTGCTTTCCAAATATGAGAATGTCTTTTGTATCGTGCCCTAGGAGAACTAAACCTCTATCGGGGTCCTGCGAGTGCTTTACAACTGCTAAATCAGCTAGTATTTATTTTATTATTTTAGTGCTTCGATTATAGGTAGCCGAGGAGTGGGTGGTGAGAGAGGATGCTGAAGGAGGTTGGATAGATGGGCCGGAGCGAGCAAGGGATGGGAGCTGCTGAAGCTTGAAGATTCAAGTGGTGCGATGTGGCAGCTACACCTTGATGACAGAACAGCTGAAGAGTTTTTCACCAGTTGCAGAGCATTCAGGGAGCAGGCCGGGAGTCCTGAATGAAGGGAATTGTAGTAATGTAGACGCGATGTCGAAAACCCGTGAAGTAGTTGGCTGTAATACTTTTGTATAGGCATGTTCAGATTTTGGGAAATGTTCTTCAGCTGAACGTAGGCCGACTTGACAGTTGGATAATAATAATAATAACAAACCTTTATGTAACACACTAAGAGAGCTGAATCCCTTTTTCGCATATCTCTCACCTGGTCCTCAACCTTGTCTAACCAGTGCATCACAAGTATGGGCTGTTTTTTTTCGAAATCTGATATTGGTAAGAAAATCTTAAGTTCTGCCCATCATGCCACATACATGGCTGCAAATCCTTTAAAGACTTGGACATCCAGTGAAAAAGTTATGAAACTAGTGCCTGATTCAGGCGTATCCCCCGTTTTCCACTTAGATAAATGGTGTGGCTACCGTGAGTGGCTATATACTCTCGAAATTCTTTTCTGCAGCAAGTTTCCATTTGCATGTACTGCCTGACGATTTCGAGCATGCGTTGCCACCAATGCGCTCCTAGTCGTCCGACTAATAGAAACTTTGAAACTGGATGGTCAGGCCTTTCATTACTAACGATGACAATAAATATAAGTTCATTATGTTTTCGTTCTACAATGTAAGTTTGCATGCATTTGATGTAGAGCGTTTCTGGAATTTGTCAACACTCTCTTAAATTAGCCGTTGGTTGTAGATGAGAAACTACTCTTCGGGCCGATCAAGTATTCAGCACCGAATGAAAGTCGCGCCTTGTTGCTTGCCGATTTCACACCTTTTCGGCACTGCAGGTAAACCACGGGGCTCTTTAAAGGTTGATCCTAGCCATGTTTCTCATTCGCTGTTACGGATGTGCAGAGGTAGGATCCCCGTGTGTGGGGCTGATACAGTGGCACACCCACTCACGCGATCTGAACCCCATAGAACAGCCATGAAGTGATGTTGACTGGCGGCTGAGGTGGTAGCACACCAACAGCGCGAGTGCTTTTTTTGGGCTGTCAATAAGTGTGTTCACAAGGCGTGTACAACTTCAGTATGCCTGGCATCGTAGAAAATCCTCTTATTACCTGAACAGAGTAGCAGCCACATAACTGCGGCTATACTGAGAGGATTTTCTTGTGGCTGAATGTAGCTGCCTACCTGCTGTAACCCGTGTTGCTTGCCGGATGTGCCAACAACTGCCACTGTACATTGCACCGCTTGAAGCGAAGGCAAAGTTGGCTGCTCTGCAGCTGCCATGCATTCTGTCAGACAATCGGCGCTCGTGTACCACTCATGGATGGTAGCTACCCTGCTATTTTTTCATGCACTCACATGCCGGCTTGGCCGACAGACGACTGACCCACTTAACGCTTAGCAAGCCTGATGCTGTCCCCGATTACTGGCTTCCGCCGGAAGCGACCGAGCAGCTTCCTTGGTTCTTGGTCAGCAGCATCCCATCCCATCCAGGCCTGGTCTCTTGACACACAGGTCTGGCCTCCGGCTGGGAAGCTGCCTCTGGGGCGGTGCATTGTTAATGGAATGGATAATGGGGCAATGAAAACTAATGGCTGTCTTATAAATCAAGCCGAGGAGGCAAAGGTTACCTTCGGCAGGTGAGACCGGGCTAATGGGCGGCAGGCAGCGATCCAGATAGCTCCGGCCAACATTAAGGAGTCGGCTGCAGCTTCAGTCCAGGGTTAAGAGGCCAGTCGACTGCGTGCCGAGACGCGGTGTTCATTAAACCCGGCATCCCAGAATTTTGCCAACAGAAATCAGTAGCGTGGCTGCTGCTTTGGAAGCTGCCTGGCTCCTGCTTCCACTACGGCTTTCATCAGCACGATAAAAGATGCACGCGAATCTGATTAGAGTGGCTCAACTATTCGGAGCCATCAGGCTATCCGAGTACGTAATCTTTGCCGACCATATCCAAGAGAATAGAGAGCAGAGTCATAGCTGAGCTCATTGGTGCTGCCTGACTTAAGACTTAGGCCGTTACTTACTTTTGCTACTGCTTGCCGGACGACTTTCCAAGACTTTCTTGAGCTCTTTACGCTGTGGTTGCCCATGTTGCATGCTAGCCACTGGTGCAGTGCAGAAAAAGTATTATGGTGAGTGGGATTCATTATATGAATCTGTCCATCGCATTCTTGGAGGTGTGCACTCAGCTCCCCATGGGTGTCACTCACTCTTGTGGTCGGGGTCTGAGCCATTGCTCTGGTGTCACTTAAATTCCATGGTGGGAAGGTGCAATCTTGACCTGGTTGCCCATCGGCTTATACAGATCTTTCTCGAACGTCATCGGCCGTTTCTTTCACCTAACGGTAAAAGCACTCTGTGAACTGGCTGCTGCACGAATTTATGCGACTGCCTGCCGGCGAGATCTCGAAACCTCACTCACTATCTCCATGCCAACTACGACCAGCTCCTGCAGCTCCAGTGAACATCTCGCGAGCTTTCAGTGCACTTCAGATAAAAAGGTCATCGCACGCTAACAACAGCTAGCTAAGCTCGTACAAAATTGTAATGCAAGAGCCGGAAACAAGTAGTAGGCAATAGCCCCCCCCCCCCAGTCCTGCCAAAGGAGGGGTCAACAGTCGACCCCAGCTGGACCGACTCGATAGGGCGTGCCATTTGCCACCCAACATGCTCCTTCAACCCTCCTATGATTGGCTTCCTCGTGGCAAGGTCACAGGTCCAACCTGCTCATTGGCTTGTTGGGTAGGTCCATGGCCAGTGCAGAGCTGACACTAGCCTTCCTGGAGTTAAGCTGAGCTTGCTGAAGGTCACAAGCCAATGGGTGCAAGTAACAGCATAGAAATTCTGCTTAGACAGAGCAACTCTATTGGTCCATGCATTTATGACATTCCATCTCGATTTCTGCAACTCGCTTCTCACAGGTCTTCCAGCCTTGCAGCAATAAGGCGCTTACAGCTGTTGGAAAACTCAGCAGCTAGGCTTGTCTGCCGTGAGCTACAAAGTTGCAATGTTACACTACTTCTTGCCGACAGCCGGGCTCGCCAAGTAACATATTGTTCCTGTGACTCAAGTCATTTAGCTGTGCCTGTACCAACCTCAAATCCTTTGGAGACAGCGCCTTTAGTTTGTGTGCTCCCAAAGCCTAGAACTCACTCCCAACTGACGTCACGACCTCCCCTGATCTTTCAACATTTGAAAGAACCTGAAAGCTCACTTGTTCCTGACAGCTTTTCTAGGTCTGTGTGGATTGACCTTTATGTGCTTATGCATGATGGCACTGTCCAGGTTATCACTAACCAATTGACATGCTTACTTGGTAGCAGATGAAGAGTGTCTAGTAAGAGATTTAGTTCTCTTTGGATGCAATACAAATATCTTATAATTATCCTTTATTATTATTATGATTATTGTTATATTTGCCGAGCTGGTTTGACCCAGTGGTTAGGGTGCTCGCCCCCTATGTATGGCCGAGGTCGTGGGCTCGATTCCTGTACGTGGCATATGTGAAGCGCCTGAATAGAGATTAAGTTCTCTTAGGGTGCTGTACAAATGAATTGTATTTATAAATGTCATACTTATGTGCATGGTGTGGAGGAGAAGGCACTGCTTTTTAAGCCTAGACTGCAGTCAAAAGAGCCCACTCCATCAGAGTTCAACCGTAGACCCTACGCGGGTTCGCTATGCCATCTGCTGCTGCTGCCCTGTTGTTGCCCCTGCCTTCCCCTGCCCTGCTGCTGCCACCACGACTCCTTCCGCTGCCTAGATTGGCTGAGATCTGTAGCAGAATTTAGAGCCTCAAATCCAGGCAACAGTCGTTTCTCTGACTCTCTGCTGCACTCCTTTGCTTTGATGCCGGCAAAAGCAATCGATCGCGTATCGAAGCTCGACAGCGATTCCCGTGGATTCCGAGTCTCCATCCTCCGACGCAGCACACACATAGCACCTAGCCGGTGCACGTACTAGCATGCAGCCTTCGCACTCAAGAGCCGTGCACGAGCGGCAGAGGACACGTTCAACGGCTCTGTGCCGTTTCACAGAGCACTGACCGAGAAAAGCTCATCGCACAGTATCGATGGCAGGAAACATGCCCGGGGTTCCCATCCCTTCCAAGGCAGATGGGAGTGGCATGATAGGTGGCCTCTGTAATGGATGCTGCATTAAGGGCTGGGGCAAGTTCGACTGGACAGGGCAAGCAATGTGGGGCATAGAGTAGGATTCTGTCCTTCACCGGCGGGGAAGGGGGCCGATTGATGCGATGCCTACTTTTTCATGTTCCTGACATTAGGCAGATAGGGCATGAGACTATCATCTGCAGCACTGTACTTTTGCTGAGGCCAAGCACAGAAGCTGTCAAGGCAGCCAGTGGCACTCTGGAAGAAGTCTGGCTGCGGAACTTGCAGAAAAGACTCTTTGATTCGGACGACGTGTGTCATCATTGTGGTCGAACTTTAATCTTACTGTATTGCAAAGATCAGCATCTTTCCAGAGTTTAGAAAAATATAGATAGAGAAAAAGAGAGAAATTGCCACCATTTTGCAGGTTGAATTATTCTCTGTTTTTGACAGGATTCTGGCTTTTCCAGAGGCTAAGTGGGCAAGTGCGTTACTGTCGGGCTGAAGAGTGGCAAGGAGACCGGTTCCGATCGGAGCGTGCTGAGCAGGAGCTGTGCGAGCACGGCTCCGGTCAAGGTCAAAGCCGGAGTGCAGACGCTGTTGGTCCTTCTAAACCAAAGCTTCTTGCAGCCTAACTGATGGCTTCGGACAGCGATAAGACGACTACACAGCTGCAAGGTTCGACCACTTGTCTGCTGGGCGAAATGTCATGCGACCGCCCAATTTGATGCTGCATACAGCATGGCGTCTCACCGTGTGATGTAGGATGTGAGGTCGTCCATCGCTTTCGACCCGACAGCACTGACGTGAAAGCAGCCGGTCAGTCGACTGACATAGAAGCGTAAACGGCATAAGCATTTTGTTGACTTGATGATCTGGGGATGGAGACCATTCTTGTACGCCTGAGAAAGTGGTAGGGTGCGAAGAGAAGCCAGTCGGGATTTTTAGCCACTGGCCAGCTCACAAAGAAACTGCCAGAGCTAGCTTGCCCTCTGGCTGCACGTCTGCTGATACAAAACTACAGATTGAGGCCTCAGAATGATATGATAGCGTCTAGCATCAAACGTCCTGGCTTCAGCTGCCAATGCAGGCAGCATACGAGTGTTCTATTCATCCGCTACCTCCAGGGCTGCTGGCAGCACTATGCTGACCTGGCTGCTGGCTCAGCAGCTTTGGATTTGGTTATGCGTGTGATGTGGGTGTGGTTTGACGCCCCGACAGCAAGCAAGTGACGGTGCGGAAACACCGAATGTACAAGAACAGCTGCGTATTTGGGCTCACAGAGCGACAGCTCACGTGACCGCTCTCTCCGGAGCATCCGGATTTCCCACTGCCCCATCTCTTCAGGCCGTGAATCACCCTCAATCAAAACATAGTTCCACAAAACCATAATTAACCATAAAACTATAAAGCCACGGCAGCACCATAAGATCACAGTATGCGCCTCTGAGCCGTGGATAAAGCATTCGAGCTGTGTCAACGTGCCATTCATAAATAGCCAGCATTATTCTGCTGTATATTCATACTCAGAACGTGTATAGTCAACCTCCGGAAGTCGATATGGTGACCCATGTTCACACCATTTCTCACCCTACAGCTGCTGACTCAAGTGCTGACTTTGTCTGCTTATGACTGATTGGTTGGTGCTCACAGCCTACAGGTTCCTGCACGTCAGTGGATGCACTCCGGCCAGAACGACTGCAGAGACTGTCCGAAAGAGGGGAAGGAAAAGCTGTGCGTGCGAGTATTAAAACCTTATATTCTGAACAAACACCATCAAAAGCAAAAGTCGGTCTAATTGCACCCGAGTGGTCGGTGGGTTAATCCTCCTGGTATGACTCGACCAGGTATGCCTACCAACCGGTGCTGATTATCATTTGCAATGAAATCGAGACGGTGCATGCATCTCTGCTTACAAGGCTGTGAGCCGTGACGGAACACCAGCTAAGGCTCTTGACGACCTCGACCCCGAGGTCGTGGGTTGGAATCATGCCGTGGGCGATCCAATATTGCCGCTGCTAAAGCGGTGGGGATAGCCTTCAAGGCTCTTCTACCGCTATACAAAAAGAGGCTGTTGAATCAGCTAGTAAGTATTTTTTTTAATGCCCTTGTGTCTTGCCGCCAGTGCTTTGTCAATCGTGACAGAGAATCCGTAGAAAAGCGCAGGCAAGACAAGATTGGGTGATTAGAATTGGTTGCCCACTTACTTGCCACTGCAGACTATCAGAACTATCTCACCTCACCCCCATCATAAATAGCAAGTGCCGGAATCGATGCGTCAGTATCGCAGACAACACGCGACACTGAAGGTCCCAGCCCGCCTGCCTCTCCAAGACCCTTCGAGCAATCCTTCGTTGTCATAGCTAATGCCATAATAACGCCATATTAACGCCATAATTAACGTTGTCATAATAAACCACTTGTGGTGGGCAATCCGTTATTGCTCACTGCAAGCAGCTGCGATTGCCATTAAGACTCCGCTGCCGCTCTAGACGTAAATTAAGCTGCTAACCTAGTCAGCCAACCTCTATTTATTGTATCGCTTTAGGCAGGGGTCAGTTGGCTTCAGCAATCTATGCCGGGCGACCCGGAAGCGCTCCGTGGGCGTGCCGCAGGAAACGCCCTTCGCCCATTTAGTCCGGCTTGCAGTCCAGTAAATAAATAAATACTTATTAGCTCATTTAACAGCCTCGTTTTTATATCGGCAGCCACCGCCGCTTGCAGCCGTTAATAAAGGGTCGCCCAATTTCAGGATTCGAACCCACGACCTCGGTCTGGAAGAGCGAGCACCTTGCCTCCGGGGCAGTCGTGGCCTCAGTTACGGATGCCTAGCTTCCGGGGCGGGGCCAACTTGAAGTTGCTGGTACAGAGGTGGTTATCATCTTCCCTTTTTTCGTTCGACTGGACGGAAAAGGCTTGTATCGGCTCGTATCGCGTCGTATCGCATCCGCTCGTATCGCGTCAGACGTCGTGTCAGTTTCTAGGGGGGTAGATGTAGTTTCTATTAATATTTTTTAGAGTGTTAGTATCTAGGGGGAATTGTATTCTCGGGAATTTTATGCGTTCTCCTTATAACTCGCCAGGTCTGAAAGCGCACATAAATCTGGTTAGGTAATTAAATATCGCCCTGCTTATAAGCCTGCTTATTCAATCACTAGTTCTTAACGGGTCCCGGGTTCAAAGAGTTCCAGTGCCCGCGCTCAACGTTTTCAATCGCGGCGTATTTCAATAGCTTCTCGTCTGCTATCGGCATGAAATACACCAATTACCTATTCCAGCATACTTAGTCCTGACGGAATCTGCTTACTAATAATAATAATAATGACAATAAAAACAATTGCATTGCACTCTAAGCTAACAAAATCTCTTTCTAATAGGAATTTACCAAGGATTCGCTATGTATTTGCTTCAGAACCCAATAGTGGTCCAAATAGCTGTTCGGTATTCGGCCGAATAGGAGCGGTTGAATGGCAAACGAATAGCTGTCACGTGGCATCTGTTTCTACGTATGCGGCTGCTACAGCGACTGTACTGAAGTAACTCATTCAAGGACATAATATATATGTAAGGGTTATATTATTTGAGTAAATTAATTAAAATTAATTAACGAGTCTATTAAATTTACTTAACTGCAACTTTTGCTTTGATTTTAAATCTTGAATGTTGTCCGTAGACCTATTCTGTTCACTATTCGTATTCTGCCGAATAGCTGGTCAATTATTCGTATTCGGCCGAATGGTGAAAATTGACTATTCGGCACAGCCCTACTTTCTAAGCCCTTTGCATTTGCTCGAAAGAAAGCATGTCACTTGGACAGGGCTTAGCCATGGTCAGCAGCTGACCATATGCACTGGGTCATGGTGCAGTCGGTTTTAGTTAGCGAACGGAAAAAAATTTAGCGAAGTAGAAAAACTAGCCAATCTTGTGGAAACTGACCGCAGAACGAGAGCAGGCAGGTTTGATTCTAGCATCGAGGAGTCGGAGTACTAGCTTGCGACTGGGCCTTAGTCCTGGGGTGGTAAGGTGCTCGATCGTCACGATCCTGGTGCTCGATCGTCAGGATCCATCAGCAGGTGCTCGATCGTCAGGATCCATCAGCAGGTGCTCGATCGTCAGGATCCATCAGCAGGTGCTCGATCGCATCGATCACATCGATCGCATCGATCACAATCCACGATCGCCCACGACAGGGCTCGAGCCGTGGGCGATCCTGCATTGCCTTATGCAAGCAGCAGAGGCGACAGCCATTCGACAGGCTCGTCTGACGAAATGTAAATAAGGCTGTTGGACCAGCCAGAAAGAGTAGCTGACGAGTTGACACCGACGCATCTCACCGAGTCATAAAAAGCACGCGCATATCCGGTCAAGCAGATCCGGTCAAGCGTGCTCTCTATAAAGGCCGCCAGCGTACGGGGAGCGCGTGAGTCAACTTCTTAGTTTAATCGCCGTGCGAGTCTGCATGCGTCGCTTTGGACCGGCTCCGTGGGTGGCGGGCGCTTTTAGACAGACCCGATCGCGTTTTAGCCTGCGGCTTTCAGATGTTTGCAAGCATTATCCCCGAGTATCAAGTTGGCGCAGCCGTCGAAAAGCAGACGGCTGATGCGCACCACGATTTTCTCAGGTATAATTACTGGCGGATGCTCGCACGGCGAAAGCGGCACTTTGCCCTTTGGATAATTAGCGCTTCTCGAAAGTGTACGGCATATCGGGTGGCTAAAACAGCAACGAGGAGGCGCTGAGATGTCTACTACCAGCGTTCGTCTGCCACCTGCTAATGCCACTTGTTGTTGGCTGCAGTTGGTTGTCGATCTTCCGGCGAGATTGCAATAAATGGCTGCTGCCTAGTGACGAGCCGCCGCCGCCGCCGAAGCAGCTGCTGGCTTGTACCAAGAGCGGCTTGTTTCTGCCGATGTGCCGAGATGGCGTATTCCTCATTCGCCAGATTATTTACGGCATGCGCCATCTTCTGGCTTAGAAATGGCGAAAGCCCCTGAAGCAGAGGCAGTAAAGAAACTTGAAGTTTTCTGGAGCCTCGATTATTTCCTTTCAATTCATTTTCCGAACCAAGTAATAAAGTAAATATATCATTTCTACCATGCACTTACCATACAATGGCTCATTTTGTTCTTACTTCATATTCTAGCCATTTTCGTGCCACTTCAGCATGGAGACGTGCTGAACTTGGGAGCGATATTAACGAAATATTAACCCTGGGATAGTCAGTTCTTGTGTTTTAATATTTGCGCGAATTTGCGAATCGGCAGTAAAAATTAGGATCTCTGATCCCAATCACAAAAAGCTGCCTACACGCAACATGGTCATTGGAGCATGTCCCTAACCCTCGTGTCTGAGTCTATGCTGATGTATAACGCCTGAATAGAGATTTAAGTTCTTTTAGGGCGCTATACAGAAAACCGAATATTATTGTTAGTGGATGCACACATAATCCAAGATACTAATGTCCATAGCAGTCCTAACGTATCTTGCTATATCAGATGCTAATCTACCGGTACATATTTATAGTTAAGCATGATTTAAGCCTCATCTCTTGCAGGCCATAATTTGGCGCATGCAGTAGCTACCCAGTGCATTGTACTGTAACACTGTGCTGCCTATGCGGTCGAGCCT
Organism: Cristatella mucedo; assembly: GCA_009760855.2. Taxonomy (NCBI): domain Eukaryota; kingdom Metazoa; phylum Bryozoa; class Phylactolaemata; family Cristatellidae; genus Cristatella; species Cristatella mucedo. The sequence continues at coordinate 4,312,537 of WPIO01000023.1, read as the reverse complement.
GGTCTAACGCTATAGTACGTAAGCACTACCTAGTTACAGAGAGGGTAAATCTCATCCGCTCATGCATAAGATTTCTTAAAGCCGCTCTCTCTCCGTCACTCTCTCTCTCTCTCTCTCTCTCTCTCTCTCTCTCTCTCTATATATATATATATATATATATATATATATATATATATATATATATATATGTATATATATATATATATATATATATATATATATATATATATATATATATATATATATATATATATATATATATATATATATATATATGTATATATTTCATTGGTATAGCACCCTAAGATAACTTGAGCTCTATTCAAGCGCTTCATATATGCCGCGGGCTCGAGCCCCCACGACCTTGGTCATCACATGCATTCACTTTGATCTTGGTCGAGGCGAACACCTTAACCACTGGGCCAAATCAGCGCTATGTAGGTGCTCCTTCACGTGAACGGTGGCGTAGGCACAACGGATACGCTGTCGTGAGATTCAGGTTCTTACGCTAACCCACAAAGCCAGCCACGACTTGGCTTCTTTATACCTAGCTGGACCGCTGCACCAGTTTCAGCCTCCTCGACCCCTCAGGTCCTGTATGAACTATAAATTAGCTGTCTCATTCCTCTGCTTAAAGACCTTTGGCGACAGAAGCTATTGATATGCAGGTCACAGGCTGTGAAGCTAGCGTCTACAATTCTTACTCAACGACAACTGCTCTGCTGCTGCCGACTATGGCACATCTTTTCCAGCCGTCCTGAGCTGCTACCCCCATGCTACTCACTACTTCAACTGCTCTTCTGACTCAGATATGCTTCTCGCCGTCTCTTTGTTGCGTGAGATGAAGTCTTTTGGCTACCGAATGCGTACCGAAAGCTGCTTAGGCTGTGAGTTCGCTATACAAAAATCTCCTGCTTAACAACCACATAGTCTTTGTGCTTTTGTGAAGTTGTAGACGGAGATACATTTATAATAAATTGCATGCACTTTGTAAATAACACCTCGAGATGTGCAAAGTCTCAGTCGTCGACGTATGAGCTAGTATTTTGGCTGCAGACACGCAGAGTCCGTTTCGACCATAAGTTGGCGAGGCTACAACGCCCAGACTGCTCAGGCACAACGGCACCAGCCACAATGGCAAGCTACGATCAGTAGATCGAAGCCGAATCGAAATGCCCTACGTTGCAGTGGCCAAGAACTTAAGACTATGAGAAGCTCGGCAAAACGAGCGATCACAATAGGACAGTCGTGCCTTAAAAAAGAGGAGAGGAAGAGTGGTTCCGGCTCAGTCGGCGAAAGTCACGTGTTCTCGACGCCGAGCTTCAGCCTCACTGGCGAGGCGAATACGTCATTAAATGCATGCGCGGTGACGTATCGTATCATATCAGATAGGGAAGGGCAAGCTCTTTCGCTGTACACTGTGACCATCTCTGGCTGACCATCTCTGTCATTTTAAAGAAGGGCAACAGCCGATTGCTGAATGACCAGCATAGCCTTCAGGATAACAGCGCCCATACACTGCAACCTGCCTCGGCAGAGGACATTTCGGAAGCTCGATACTTGCGGATGCTTTGCCCAGCATTATCTACGTGCCACCCAAACCCGCTGCCCAGTCTGTTGACCTGTCCATAATAATAATAATAATAATAATAATAATAATAATGCACTTGATAAAGCGCCCTCAGAGAACTTAATCTCTTTCTAGGCGCTTTACATTTGCTGCAAAGTGCTGCAAAGTGAAATGCAATTGAATGGTAAGTAAAATCATGCTTGAAAAACAAACAAAATGAATAATATGGTTAGGGGTGACATGCACAGGGTCAGCATGCAAATGTGGTTAGTGGCAGCATGCACAGTGTCAGCACGCATAAGCACATCAAGGACGAATCACAGGGACCCACTAAACGCTGCCCTAAATAGATGTGTTTTAAAGTTCCTTTTAAATGTGGTCAGGTCAGGGGATGTTCTGACGCAGGCCGGGAGGGAGTTCCAGGCTTTGGGAGCATACGAACTAAATGTACGGTCTCCAAAGGATTTAAGGTTTGTACGAGGTAGACTGTTGGATTCCGAAAAGCGGGTGGTACGATGCTTGGCCTGATGGGGTAGTATATCTGAGAGATAGGCTGGAGCCATAGAATGAAGGGACCTAAAAGTGAGCGACAAAACCTTGAAGTCAATCCGTTGCTTGACTGGTAGCCAGTGTAGGTCGGCGAGAAGTGGTGTAATGTGGCAGCTGCGACGCTCACGACAGACAAGCCTAGCTGCAGAGTTTTGCACCAGCTGCAATCGCCTGATCGCACCTGTCGGTAGGCCAGTAAGCAGTAACTGCGACGTATTACCAGGTGCTACCGCGGGTCTTGATCGACTGAGCGGTGATGTTTGGAACCAGCCCGATCTTCCAGTATGGTCCCGTGACTATGTGAGTCATTAAAACATTAAATCAATTATCAGTAAATCATTCTGTTATCATTCGTAAAAAAAGCGGATCGTGGTAGGAGCTATGATATTACATCAAGCAGAAACACTGAAGCACTTGTAGGTTCCACCTCAAGTCGGAAAGAAGCCTTAAAGGCTGGCAGGACGGCAGGACGACGAGGACTTGTCAAGTTCACGAGCTGAACTATGAACTCTAAAGCAGAACAGCCGATCGTACTAATCCGAAGCAGGAACGCCAACGGTGCAAAGCAAAGCAGCCAAGCCAAAGAACGATAACGAAAATAAATCGCGCAGCGAGGAAATTCACGTTGCTCCAGTAGATGCAGCAATGCGGAAAGGTATCACTGCCCGAAAAAAACAGCCTCACAGTCTAAGAAGATTAACTCATTCGAGTAGCCAGTCCGTAGGTGGTTTAGCACTCACTTATTAATTTATACCCGCGCTCCATCTAAGCCGCGTTAAGAAAAATCTTCGATTCTCTGCATACAGAGTGAAGAAGACTAGCACGAGATGATAGGCCACGTCCATTGACGGCGGCTACTGACCCACCCGCAACTTCTCATTCATGCTGTGAGTGATTCACCACGGACATTTGAATCTCGAGTTTATGCGGTGGACATGACTATGCAGCCCAACTGATCGCTGAAACTGGTCAATACTAGCATGTGCCTGTCTCAATCAAGGAAAGCAGTGCTGAAGCTAAGTCAAGCGGACGTGGGCATACCATTAGCTTGGGAAACGACTAGTTATGGGTACCCTCGTAATCACTGTCCTGTGCGGACCCTCACATTCGGTGGTGGGACATGAATACATACGTTTAATCACCGGGTCACTGACGTAAGTATCTACCACAGTCCTAAGTCCGCCTTCGAGCACCTCGAGTTCTCTCAACTCATTTGCTGCATGTATTGAGGACATCCGCACATGGATGACAGGAAATTTTCTAAAACTAAACGATGACAAAACTAACTTACTAGTTATGGGAAAACCCGGTGCAATTCAGAAATTGGAAAGGCTGACGCTCAAAATTGGCTCTGCCAGCATATCTCCTGTAGAATCAGCTCAAAATCTAGGCGTCATGTTCCAAAGTGACCTCTTGTTAGACGACCACATCAGCTCCACAATCAAGCCAGCCTACTTTCATCTACATAACATTGCTAAAATTTGGACTTGTTTAGATAATGATACCACGTCCAAGTTGGTCCATGCATTTGTGGCATCCCGTCTTGACTTCTGTAACTCACTGCTTGCTGGCCTACCGGCATGTGCAATCAGGCGAGTAAAGCTGGTGCAAAACTCTGCAGCTAGGCTTGACTGTCGTGAGCGTCGCAGTTGCCACATCACACCAATTCTCGCCGAACTGCACTGGCTCCCAGCAAGCAACGGATCGACATCAAGGTTTTGAAGCTCACTTTTAGGTCACTTCATTCTTTGGCTCCAGATTATCTCTCAGATATACTCCCCCATCAGGCCAAGCATCGTACCACCCGCTTTTCGGAATCCAACAGTCTACAAATACCCCGTACCAACCTCAAATCCTTTGGAGACCGTACATTTAGTTCGTATGCTCCCAAAGCTTGGAACTCCCTCCCGACTTGCGTCACAACATCCCCTGACTTGATCTAATTTAAAAAGAACTTAAAAACGCACTTATTTAGGACAGTATTTAGTGGGTCCCTGTGATTCGTCTTTCATGTGCTTGTTCGTGCTGACACTGTGCATGCAGCCACTAACCACACTTGCATGCTGACCCTGTGCATGTCACCCCTAACCATGTTATTCATGTTGTTTATCAAGGATGCTATTACTCACCATTCAATCGCGTTTCCTTTTGCAGCAAATGTAAAGCACCTAGAAAGAGATTGAGTTCTCTGAGGGCGCTTTATCTAGGGCATTATTATTATTAATAAAAGTCGCTTCTATTATGACCCAATAACATAGCCATCAGACTATGATAGCAGCACCTATGTACGGCATTTCTCTTATAAGTTGGTGCAGTCGATCCTTTGCATATGAGCTTATCTATTCCAGCCGTGACAAATTTCCGAGGAACAAGATAAACGTTATTAAGCATGCTCATCCAACACCCTGGCTACATCTTGAGTCAACATTAGGGCTACAGTGAGGAAGGCAACCCTGGCCGAGATAATGGTGTGTGCATGCAGGTGAGTACTCATGAATTGGCCCGGTAATGTGTATCTGCATGTGCTTGATCCTATTCCTGCTGGTCTAGGCCTACACGTCGTCGTTATTAGACATAAAATTGACCTCCAAAATTGGCCTCCGATGTCGGCAATGCTTTAACGCTCTTGTATCAATGCGAAGCGAAGCAAGAAGCGCATCTCCTACAATACTACATAAATACTACGATTCTATAAGATACTACAATAAATAATAAACAACAAATAAATAAATATTAGAAAATAAATAATAGAAGCACATACTGATACTAGGAATCTCTCTGGGCTGTAGGCCACGTATCGACGGTGCGATGCCGGAGCGGCTATGGACCCACAGCTCTCCATTCGCTCCCGCTCGACATGTTTGAAAATGTTTGAAATTTTTATTTAGGAGCCCACATAGTTCTGCTCCAGCTTGTTTACCTTGACATTTTCCTAGCTGGTTTGGCCCAGTGGTTAAGATTCTCGCCTCAACCAAGGTCAATGAAAAGGTCAAGGAATGTATTTGACGATCGAGATCGTCGATCGAGATCGGCTCGAGCCCCGAGGCATATGTGAAGCACTATACATATGTGTGTGTGTGTGTGTGTGCGCAACAAAAGATGCGTGACAAAAGACAGTTTTTGCAGCACAAAGATCCACCGGGTTTCTACCGTACTCTCTAGGATGCCAAAGAAAACGCTAGACGCAAGACAAATGTAGCTCTCTGTCCGTAGCTGCTCTAGCATTCTTAGTTTACGTCTATGCTAAAAGCCAGCGAGCAATGTGTGCTATTTAATGTATCTCCATCTGTAACTCCGCAAAGCCATAAAGACTAAGTGGTTGTTACGCAGGAAAGTTTTGTATAGCGCACTCACAGCCTAAGTGGCTTTCGGTACGAATTCGGTAGCCATCAGATTTCGCTTCGCGCAACAAAGAGAAAGTGGGAAGCATAGCAGAGTCAAGAGAGCAGTTGAGGTAGTGAGTAGCATGAAAGTAGCAGCTCAGGACCGCTGAAAAGGATGAGCCATAGTCGGCAGCAGGAGTGTAGTTGTCGTTGCGTAAGAATCGTGGAAGCGAGTTCCACAGTGCAGACACCTGCAGAGCTCAAGCTTCCGTCGCCAACGGTCTTTAAGCGAAGGGAATGGAGCAGCTAACTTATTGTCCACACAGGACCTGAGGGCACGAAGAGGCCGAAACTGGTGCAGCAGTTCAGCTATGCACGGAGGAGCCAAGCCGTGGCGGGCCTTGTGGGTCAGCGTAAGAACCTTGCTCTGTATCAGTTGATCGATGACGCGCGAGGAGGAGGAGGAGAAGAGTGTAGGAACATCCGGTGAGCTTGGCGCGCAAGCAGCTAGATGACGCTCGACGACGTGGAGCGCTGCAGGAGCGGGAGCAGCAAACTAAGGTTCGCGCACCGCTCGCTAAATCTGAGTCACTCTCTACGGTGCTGGCAACCGATGACCCCCCCCCTCCTCCTCTTGTCAGATCGTTCGGTAACCCGCGCGAGGCACGCCGGCTAGCTGGGCTGCCTTTGCGTCCGCTCTACTCTGACCGGCTCTCGTTTATTTGGCTTCCGATCGATATCCGCCAAAGCCTAATCCCTCTCTTTGGCTCTCCGAGCGCCGATCGCGAAATCGGCGACGAAAGGGGAGCTGCTGAAGGGGGCAGCCGAAGCGGCCGAAGCCGAGAAGAAGAGCCCGAAGAGCGCGAAGAAGCCGCCAGCGCACCTGCGACCAATTACGCCAACTTCTGGCTGGGCGGTAGCCGATAACTCGGCCGCTGCTTAATCCGGATGCTCTCAATCAAGCTTTGATAGAGAGGACCCGCTGCCGCTTTTGGTCTTCAATTCGCTCCTTCCTTCTGCTGAGCAGCACCGACCGCCGGCCGAGCTTAGTTTCATGAGAAACTCGGCGTCAATACACTTGAAAGTTGTGCAGTCTCGGCTGACCACCGATCAGAAGTAGCGCCGGTCGTGGATCGAGGCTGCGATTCCAGTCGCCGGCGGGCGCCCCCTGACGGTGGCTTTCGTCGCGCAGCAGTGAGCTCTCTTGCGATCGACCCCGATCGCCTTCTTAGTGCAGAGGTCGCTTCAGCTCCCGGCGGCGAGGAAAATCGCCGACTTTCAAATATAAACGTCGCCTAAATTGCCGTCTTTCAATTAATTATAGTGCTCCATCAGTCGCCCGCAGTGGGCGGTAGCGAGCCAGTGTGGAGCGTGGCGATGCGTATTTCCTTTGCCAGATTGCCTCTCGGGGGTCGGCATATCGGTCTTTCTCTCGGCGATTAGCGCTGAGCCAGCGGCTGACTGTTTTTTTTGCACTGGGCGCTGGGTATCTGAGATCTGGGATGGGAGGAGAAGGAGCGGCGGAAGCTGTAATTCTGGGACAATTCTGACAGCTGCCAATTCGCTTACATCAAAGGCTCGCGCCAAACTTTCGGTAACCCTCCATCTCGAACTTCTACGCTTGTCATTACAGCTGTTTAGAATGTGACGCTAAATAATTCAAGGTATCGCTAGCTGAATGCTTCGCCATTTCCTTCGAATGACGTCCATTTAATAGGAGAGGACCAGGTTTTATGAGCTTCAGACGCCCATTGGAAAATCTGAAATAAATGCAATCGTGTCCTTATTATCAAACAGGAACTAATTAGATTAGAATGCTTTCGTAGCCGTAAGCGCGAGATTCTCACCACTCCATCAATCCTTTTTTCAGTATTCGGTATATATTGAGATTTTCGCTTGCCAAAGGTCTCGAGCCTTCAATAGAATGGACGTGCAAGCTTTGTCGAACACTGAAGAGTATTTCCAAACAGCGGGCGAGTTGCTGCAACGCAACGCCTGACTGCGATAAATCAGTTATCATCATTTGGGTTGGGTGGTTTCGTTGCAGTGAAAAAGTGCATCGCTCGCTGGCGCTAAGCGGCCTGTTCCTGCAGGCCGTAGTCCATTTGAAAATTTTTCCGCTCGCCGACTCCGCTGCTATGGCGATAATAAAAAAGATCGGGAAAAGATTGAGTGCATTTTCTGCCCCCCACACACACACACACGCACGCACACACACATTTATTAAAATGCGAATATACGTATTTGTACATTAACCGGTGGAACTCTGCTCTGTTGGGGCCACGAGTGCTACCCGCGACTGCTGGTTCAGGAACAGAGACCATGCGGCTTCCGAGCCGGAAATGGAGTCTGAGAGAGCCTTTCCACGCGTCCTCTCCGCGCGTCCTATGCCAAGTTGGCCAGAAGTCGGCTAGGCAGGCGTCATTATCGGGCCACCGGCTGCCGAGGGCGCCGACCGCGAGGGGCCTCTCCACTGCCGTATAAATATGTAGCCGGTCTATATAACCGTAATAATGTTGCTGGGTCTACCGGCCTATGCAATCGGGCGCTTACAGTTTGTGCAAAACTCGGCAGCTAGGCTCACCTATCGTGAGCGTCGGAATTGCCACATCGCACCACTTCTCGCCGATCTGCTCTGGCTCCCAAGGTTCTTTCACTTACTTTTAGGTCCCTTCATTCTCTGGCTCCAGCCTACCTATCAGAACTACTCCCCCGCCAGGCGAAGAATCGTACAACCTGCTGCTCGGACTCAAATCGTTTAGCCATACCTCGTACGACCCTCAAAACCGTTTGATACTATGCCTTTAGTTCGTATGCTCCCAAAGCTTGAAACTCACTACCGACGCACGTCACAACGTCCCCTGACATGACGACATTTAAAAAGATGGTTTAGATTAAAAATTTAGGTTAAAGATTTAGGTTAAAAAGATGGCATTTAAAAAGACGCTTAAAACGCACCTTTTATTACAGCATTTGTTGGGCCTTTGCGATTCGTCCTTCATGTGCATGTACCTGCTTACGCGTTCATGCCTGTTGCTTGGTGTGTCTACTGCTTGCGGACGTTGCCACTAAATATTTGGCAACGCTTTACATGCAGCATCTGTAAAGTGCCTAGAGAGAGAGATTCAGTTCTCTGAGGGCGCTGCTTTATATGCAGCATCTGTAAAGTGCCTAGAGAGAGTTTCAGTTCTCTGAGGGTGCTACACAAATGTATCATTATTATTAGTATTATTATTGTTATTAGCCAGTACTAAAATCGGTCAGCGAAGCAAAAGAATTCGGAAAATAGCAGCAGCAGCAGCAGCTATGGGCTAACATGTGGGTGACAACAGTCCCCATTGGGTCTGACTTGCTCGAACCCTTCAGGTACGTAGTTCGCGAAATATTTTCAAAAGCAATACTGCACGTGCCGTTTAGCCATTCCTGTTCGAAAGCAAAGAGCCGCCACTGCGATTTTTCGCGCAGACTGTTGCATCCGCTTTTCTCGCTAGTTCGGCTTTTGCCAGTCAACTGCCCCGACGACCAACCGCCTGGCTGACCACTGCGTCGCCCGCCGCCAATTGCCGCCCATCCGAGGCAACTGGTGCGGTTCGCCTGCCGCAGTCTGCCGCCGCGTTTCTTTTCACAGCGGCTTCGCCGCCGTGCGCCGGGCGCTGCTGCCGCGCGAGATGCTGTGCGATCGGGCGAGCCATTCTAACGGAGCTCGAGCCGGGTCGGCTCGAAGCGCGAGAGAAGCCGAGTGCAGGCGTAGCAGCAGCCGCCGTGTGACAACGTACTCCGCTCGCGGCCGGCTTCCGTCTGCGGTCTTCCTGCGCGAGCGGCCGCGAAACGCCGTCGCAACTCGGCGGAAATTAAGTCGCGACTCGAGTTAAGGATAGTGAGAGAGAGAGAGAGAGAGAGAGAGAGAGAAGAGAGAGAGAGAGAGAGAGAGAGAGAGAGAGAGAGAGAGAGAGAGAGAGAGAGAGAGAGAGAGAGAGAGAGAGAGAGAGCTTTTAAAGGGCGCCGATCCTTTCTGCGTAAAGCGTGCGCGATAAATCTTGCTCGGCTGACTCAGTCAAGCCGCCTGCCTAAATCATCGACTCGGGGACAAAAGAAGCAGCGGCGCCGGCGCGACCCTGTCGTCGACTTATCCGCGCCGCCATCCGACGCCACGTCGGCTTCGGCCGGCGGCGCGGCAATTAATCGCGGAAGCGACGTAACGCTCGCGTCTCGCCAGTCAATGCAAGCAAAGAGAGAACAATGCCGACCGGCGGCGGCTCAGTCGCCGCAGCGATCAACGGATGCAGGAAGTGCGGCACAAAGCCCTCCGGCTCCCGGCTTCGATAACCTACTTGTCCTGCTACTGCCAGGACGCCTCTCAATGACATAGCGCACGCTCGCCTGCCGAGCACGCACAAACGCGCATGCGGATGTCGAAAAATAGAAACGCCGCGCGACGCTTAACAACAAATGCGCCGGCAGAAGAAAAGACCAGCGTCGATCCGCTACGCCATCGAGCGCTCGCCGGCCTTCGAAAGGGAGCGGGCAAAAATAGAAGCCCTTAGAAGAGCGGCAGGAAACGGCGAGCGGATGTCAATTGTCAGTCTCGTCCTGCCCGCCGCCCGCCCGCCGAGCCACGGCTTCCCGCGTTCCTGCACTCGCGCGCGATTTCGCGCTAGAACGCCTCTGCGGAGCGCGGACCGCCCGCCCGTCGACGCCTGCGGCGAGCCATCATGCTTCGGATTCTCTCGGCCGAACCAAAGCCGCTAAAAAAAAAAAAGTAGCGCCAGCCTTTAAACTTCTTTTTGCAAGCGGCTCGCTGTAGGTCCGGCCGCCGGAACAGTCGCTCCTGCGAAAGTCACCCCGGGTAGGAACTGTCCGAGCCAGCATTCTGCGCATTAATCAAGATCGCGCAGAATGCTCGCTTTTCCAAAGGAGATCGGCGGACTCGCTATAATTCCCGGGAGACCGACGCGACTGCCAGCGTTGGCGTTGGCTCCCGGACGAAAAGTCGCCCTAAAACCGTCATTAGCCACCTCTCAAGCCGCTGCTCCTTTTTTCCCTTTACAATTAATGGAAGGATCGTCCTGACGACGACTCGAACTGCAGCGCGAGTACCTGCAGCTCAACGGGTGGCTCGCCGCGTCGTCGGCAGCGCGTTAGACTCCCCGGCGCCCGAAGCAAGAAATCGAGGAGCAGGGCGCGGCTCTCGAGAGCAGGCGCAATATTAAAATGCTATTTCCGGCAAGCCTATCGCGGAGGGGAGATTCAAAGCGAACATCAAAGAGAGAGCATTTCCGCACTTTGATAAAGGGGTGCTAAGCGGAGTGTTCGTCTCCAGAACAATGGCGTCGGTCTACCGGATGGGCGGTCGAGCAGGTAGTGCCGCACGAACGTTACGAAGGTGGATTCCTGCGAGAGCTGCACTCGGGATGACTCCTTATTCAAATAAAATGAATTTACGATGCACAAAACACGCTGCTTGCTGTAGCGTGAATTGTTCGACTCAAAGCAATAGCCACAGCCTCTCGTTCTTTTCGCACTATTTCAATGCCGCCGCCACCGTATGCTTATCTTACATTGCAGAAATGGCCACCGATATGCTGCTATTCACAATGTTCAGCCTTCTGAAAACCAGGCTCTCTATTGCTTGTGGCAATGGCCGTACAAACTACCGTAGGCGGTGCTAATTTTTTGGGGGCACCGTCTGTCCCTGGTGACTGACTATCCAGAGTACCACAAATCACTGGCCGAGCCAGGATTTTAATCTGGGGGAGGAGCGAGACCGGCAAGATCTTCGTCGTAGGCGGGGCCAAAATCCCGGGATTAAGGACAAATAATATATATATATATATATATGAATTCATTATATTCATAATTCATTTGAATGACGCCCCAAGAGAATTTAATCTCTATTCAGGCCCTTCGCATACGCCGCGGGGCTCGAGCCCACGACCTCAGCCAGACCTTCGTCAGGGCGAGTACCTTAACCACTGGGACCAAAACAGCTCGCATAAAATCATAGCGTTTATTCATCAAGAACTCGGAGGTCGCTCATTGAGTAGAATTAAAGTATAATTTCTTCGTTGGTTACGGTCGCGGGGCTTCGGAATAGAGGGCAGCCCAGCTCACTGCCTCGCTGTAGGGGGGGGGGGCGGTGAGGGAGTGCCCCCGCCCCTGACCGCCACTGCCGCACGTCCTTTATTTGTCACATTTCTGGTATCTACAATGTCATTGTCTCCTTACGAGATGAAACAAAGTGCAATTAGCTGCATAAATACATCTATACAACAACATACATACATACATACATACAGTAAAATACATACAGGAAGGCCGTGGGCCTTCCTGTGTGTATTTTACTGTATGTATGTATGTATGTATGAATGTATGTATGTCCCGAAGGCCTGTGGAGATAAACAGAGGGAACTAAGAGCGAGAAAAACTTGTAACCTTCGACAAGAAACTAACCTGCAACTTTTGATTTTTCATTCCACGTGACCATTGAGCTACAGAGGCTATTGGTTATACTCCTTTAAACGCTAGACTTGAAAGTGGTTTTCTCATTTTGGCTGTCGCATATGCAAAATCCCTGAACCGTGTGAGCAGGCGTGCTGCGAGTGTCTTTCATCTTACGTACACGCTCACGCGGGCGACGAACAGCCGGTCGCGCCTCGTTTAGTCTACCTTTAAAGGCCAAGCAGGTTTAGCTGGCCGACGGTCGACGGCCGAGGGCGGAGAGAGCCAACATCCGGCGGCGGCGGCGGCAGACGATTTGCCGCGACGCAGAATAAAAGCAGTAAAAAAATATTTAGAATTATGAGACGAAATCGAATTTAAATTTAGAGGTCTTTGCGATGCACTGGCTGACTATTTTCGTGGTTGCAGTAACGAGTCGACGACTTGAGGTCGAAGCATTTTGTTTTTAGTCAATGAATGCTACGAGGCGGTTATGGTTCAATCGGTAAGAAAACGTATTGCCAAATCAGTGCCAATACAGCAGTTTTCGTCAGCAGCTTGCTTGTATACTCGCTCCCATTGATAATCGCTGATTTGAGAAGCCGCTGGCCGCGTAGCTATGACTTAGCCAATGACTGCGTCTGCTACCGCAAGCAGGAACTGATCAACTACGGTTGTTTCTAGTGTGTAGCTTTCAGTCAAGGTTGCAGCTGGGATATCCAGCCCAAATTCGAGCCTACATTGCATCAAGCAGAAAGTAGGCCGGTTGCCTGCGTAGTTTAAAGCAGATATCGACGGACAGCAACGGTCACGCCTCAGCCAAATGTAAAATATAATTTATATAGCGCCAGAAGAGCCTTGACGGCTATCACCGCCACTTACAGTTGACTATAAAGAACCGCCCGCTGAAGGATTCGAACCCATGACTTCGGTCAGAAATTGGCTATCGCGGCCAGCGGCGGGCTGCCACCGGACACCCGGAAGTTTCTCTCGAGTATGGAGAATGACAATAGTTGTCCCCCCCCACCGACAGCGAAGCAGAGGCTCCGTATCCTGAACGAACCGATGCTTAGTTCCGCCGGTCCCTCTCAACAATTATTCAACGCAACGAGCCTTTGAAAAAACTAAACTGAAAAGTAGTCAACGAAGGGAGACGCTTCTTTTTAGTGCATTGACTAAAGTTTGGAAATCAATTTTTGCAACCTCGTGTGAGTGCGTGGCAGCAAGCAGACCAGTTCGATAATGTTTCGGAGACAACAATTGCGGCTGAGGTGTTTTGGCAGCAGCATCTGGCGCTGGACGCTTCGTTGCCTAGACATAACCGTATCTATGCCGGGTTGCGAAAACATAGGAGCCGTACTACATAGCCTAGGGACTCTAGACTCCATGGGTTAGGAAGCTTCACGATCCAGGTCGTGGGTTCGAGTCCTGCTGCAGGCAATCCTCTGTTTCCTGCTACGAGCGGTGTCGATAGCAGTGAAGACCCTTCTGCCGCCGAAATATAGATGAGGCAATTAAATCAGCTAATCTGTGCTGTGCGTTTTACTTTTTAGGTAAATGCCGAAAAGTCGAGCAAGGCGAAAACGTCCAGCTACAATAAAGTGTGCCAAAGTGCACGGCGTCACCCCGACCAAGGACGGGCCAAGGTCGTGGGCTCGAGCCCCGCGGCACGTGTGAAGCGCCTGAATAGAGATGGAAGTTCTATTGGGGCTCTATACAAGTGAATTATATATTTCTAAGAAATTGCTGAAAGCTCTGCACTTTGAAAGCTACCGCGATTATTCTGTTCTCCTACGCGTGGCTTTAATCATAATAATAATAATAATGCACTCGATAAAGCGCCCTCAGAGAACTCAATCTCTTTCTAGGCGCTTTACATTTGCTGCAAAGGGCTTGGCCGCCAGAGACCGGTACTGCTGTCAGACTAGAGAACTGAAGAGAAACTGGCAGCAATCAATCAATCAGGCAGCAATCATTGCCAGCGCACGAAAGGCTCTCTCTCTCTCTCTCTCTCTCTCTCTCTCTCTCTCTCTCTCTCTCTCTCTCTCTCTCTCTCTCTCTCTCTCTCTGCCTCAGCTTTTCCCCTTTCGCCGCGATGCAGGGAGCGCTGGGTTTTCTTTGCTCTCGCATACTGCCTCTAGGACAGACGGAGGCCGGGCGACGCATTCGCTGCAACCCGATCGCCGGAACTTCTCCAGACGGCAGACTGTCGCCGAGCTCTGCTTGCACTCGCAACCGGATGAGCAAGCTCGCCGGGCTTTTCCTCACAAAAGCCCGGCGAGCTGCAGGCAGGCGGCGGACGACGCGTCCGCCGCCTGCAGCGAGGATTTCTTGCTCGAAGCCGAGCGAAGGCACCGGCTCCCCCAGCCCTGGCTGCTGCTGCTGTTTCGGCCGCCGCCGTCTCTTGTTTGCACAAGGAAGAGCACAATGGCCTTCGAAAGCACAAAGCGGTCAACTGAAAAGGTGGAGACACACTGCCGATGGTCAGGCGAGGTCGAGCGAGCAGCAGCAGCTCCGCGTCCGACGCCGACTCCTCGCGTTTCAGCCGCCCCGGGCTCCAGCTGCTGCCGCTGCCGCCCAGCTCCAAGCCATGTCCGCCATGTGGGCAAACATCTCATGGCCTCGGGCGGTCACAGGCGAGCCCTTTCGCAGACTAGCATCCAGATTAAACTGAACATCTGCTCTCCCGAAAGCTCGCACACTTGGAAGATTGCGTCGCTCTGGCTCTCATGTCTAGCTTCGGTACCGGCGGCGACTGCGCAGCCGCCTTGTGGCTCAGGCTCTGCCCTCCCTCCCTCCGCCATCGACCGGACCCTGTGCGACTCTGCCACGAGCATCCGGTCGAGTCGAGCGAGCAGCCGCTGGCTGCAGCAGCCGCAGTTCGATGTCATGGCCGTCAGTGCGTCTCTAAAGGACCTGCCGACGAGCGATTGTCCTTTGCAGTGCATTTTTTGCCACCCTTTTTTGTTCCGCGAATGCTTGCGTACTTGACCGGAAAGTCGGCCTTGGTGCTAGGGTAACGAAGCCTTCGTTCGGGCTGGCCCTAACTATTATTGACCGTGATCCGGCGAGCAGTGGTACACCCGGCGACGGGGAGTCTTTAAATAGCCGTCGCATTTCCTGTCATACAGGCAGATGAATGCAATATCTCGCCTGATGAGCATGTGCACGCATGCACGCTTCTCCGAGACGCCGCCGCCGCAGTCTTAGTAGGGGAGCATAAATCTTGCTGTCGCCATTCCGTTATCTTGCTTCATCCAACCTGCCTGCCTGACACCCAAGATTTTTTCGTGTCACACTGACAGACTCTCGCCGTCTTATCGTCTAGTCGATTAGTGCCAGGATGCCCCCCCCCCGTTCATATTGTCCGCCCCCTTCTTTCATCCAGCGATATTCTCTCGAATCTTTTCCGTCGTCTACAGACGTTTCCTTGGTCTGCTGCAAAGCGAAGCTACTCTTTAACTTTCATGTTGGAAATCACTTGTATATTGAGGACTCAATGGTGTATGCATCCGTTTGAGCACTCGTGTTAATTGTATTTATTCTGCTCAATGCCCGATGTTGAATACATTCAGTATTCCACCATCACGGCCATATTTCCCAGTCAACCGAGGTTTAAATACGATATTAAGAGCTCCTAGTTGGGCCACTGATACCAGACCTCATGTACACGTGGCTGTCGTGACAGCCATCGAGAGCTGATTCGCTGTCAATAAGGTTGCCCAAGTTATTTTCAGAACTCTGGCTAAGAGAAAACGCATAGAAGCAAATTATATGGCCCAGGCAACTTCTATTTCAAAAAGTATGTAGCTGAGGTCAAGGCCTGATTCATAAAGCACAATCTGATATAATAAATTCATAAAGCACAATCTGATGACACAGATTCATAAACCACAATCTCAGTACCAAAAAGAGGGGCATCTAGAAGTGCTCGAAATATAATTAAATGCTGTACTGTTCTAGGAATTGAAGCCCGTGACCTTCAAGAACAGAGGCAGGAGTCAACTCAGCCATTTCGACCTACAAATGGAGGCATGCTGCAACAGATGCACAGAGTGACATAGCACAGATGCATAAGGCACCTGAACTCGTCGACAGTCTTGGAGCATTTGCTTGTCTATGGCTGTTGATCAACTTCTCTCATACAGCAAATGATGTGCTTCGTACTTGATTCACTTATGGGAGTATTTACAATCCTACAAGCCATATGCTTACATATCGCCTTTAGTGTGTGAGGATAGCCTATTATGTATTTACTGCTACTATAGTGGTATCAGTTGTATGTATGTGCACGTGTATGCATGCATGCATGTGTGTGCGCATGTATGTGTGGGCGTGCATGTGTGGGCGTGCGTGTGTGTGTTTGTGTGTGCATGTGTGCGTGTGTATGTGTGTATGTGTGTGGGTGCGTAAATGAGTGTTTCGAGCAATTACAATAAGCATAAAGACAGGCCTTAAAGCATGCTATTAGGCAGATGTTATACTGACTCATCAAGATTGGCTTCCTTCAATAGAGTTTACGAGACTTAAAGGTCTGAATCGTTGAGATATCTTGGTTATTAAGAGCAAAAGAGTCAACGCTGATCAGTCTGATCAGCTGATCAGTCTGATCAGCTGACCAGTGTGACTATCTATGAGTGTACACGTACTTGCATACTTGCAGATCATGTGCCTGCTGCTATGCATGCGTGTGTACTTGCATGCCCGTGTGCGTGTGTTTGTGTTGTGTCTGTGTGTGTGTCTCTGTGTGTGTGTGTGTGTTTGTGTGTGTTTGTGTGTGTTTGTGTTTGTGTGTGTGTGTGTGTGTGTGTGTGTGTGTGTGTGAGTGTGTGTGTTTGAATGCGTGAGTGGTCTTGCAACATTTAAAACCTGTCCAAACGTGAGCACATGTCAGAGAGTGTATGCTCGATCCGAGCATGTGCACGCAAACGTATTGTATGGCCCATGAGATGGCATTCATCTGTGCTTCTCTGCTGCTCTCTCCGATGAAAAGTGCTCACGGTCAATTCTATACACCGTCAACCAACTGCGTGTCCAGTTTAAGAAATGCCGTTTTGGGGTTGAACCACAGCAATCTAAAGGATTGCGTAGTTGGTGGATATTCGATATTTCAGGTGCATATTGAAACTGCACGTTGATTGCCTTAGCAATTTGACCTTACTTAAACTTGGACTTGCTGCTCACAATTCCGTTTGCCCTAGTAGATGCTGCCTTGTAGCTCAGATGCAAAATGCCAAATCAGCATCCGGGTCATGAAAGTCGTTGCATCCAAGCATCTCCATCTGCTCTTTTCTATACGGCTCTAGATCGATTGGTCGGGAAGTCATATCCTCGTCTTCTCGTGTCAGAGCAACAGTGGGGAAAGTGGAGAAATACGGAAGGATTCCAGCCAAGCAACCCGAGAAAGGTGAAGGCAGACTACAGAAAGCCATTTGGGTAGGGTTGCTAGTGTGAAAGAGAACTACTGAAGGCCTGAGAATTGGCGACAGCGATTCAAGGCAACCCCAGCCTCGTCTACTGCACCGCACACACCGTTTACAGTTCACAGAACAGAACTGCCTTTCGTCTTGGGAGCAGAGCCAGCTGCTAGGTGTAAACGCGGTCGTGAACTTTCATGGTCCGCTTCACCAACTCTTGCAACTCTTGCCGAGTAGCTTTCTTTCTCGTTCGTATTTGCTCTTTTATCCCCAGCAAAAGAGGAGGAGGATCTCGCCCAGCAGATCGTTTGCTCAGCAGATTGTTTGAGCGACGCACGCGGAGCTCCAGCCAGTGCCCGACATTTGCCCGAAACCGTTTGCAGCTCTGAACTCGAAGCCTTCTGGCTCCTTCGAAGGTCGCGGCTTTAGCGCAATTAGTCTATCTGTGGAGATTGTACTAAATCAACTTGGGACTTCATTCAACAGCCTACGCATCTGAAAAAGTCATTGTACGGGGCTTTAATGTGCCGAATACATAATCTCAGGGTAATAATAATAATCTTCGAGTTACCGCGAAAGGCCGCTCGCTGCTGGGTGGTTCGGTCGGCTTTGCATCGTCATAAGCAATCGCCGCTGGTTGCTGGTTGCCAGGAGTAGAACTAATTCAGCATTTCTCGTGTTGCAACGTGCAAGCGTCGACGAGTCCACACTCTGTCGCAATCTAGCGTAGACCGTCAATGCGCCAACCAGGTGCCACTAGCCGCCGCGAGGCCAAGTAAGCCGCTCAATCGGCCGCTGTTCCCCTAAGCTGCGTATACGGGATTGGACTTAATTCTTTTTCCTCGGCTTACCGCCGTGCGCTAGGCCACGGGCAGCGGCAGCAGGCCGACTCTTCTCCTCAGCGGCGCCACGCTAGTTGACTATCTATGAACTCGTTGCTAGCTGCCGTTCTCGTCTCACCCAGTCACTGTTCGCGGGCACCTGCTCGGTTTTGCTAATCGACCACCGACCGGCCTTAGAGTCGCGGCTACCGGCCACGTATAGGGGTTGACCCTGTTAACTTCTGCGGTTCACACGCTTGCGTTCAGACATGCTTCGCTGTTGTAGATCGTCTATAGCTTGTTTACGAAAGGCTAGAACTCAATCAAAAACCTTAGCGCAGAAGAATTTCTTTTTAAGGAAAGCATAGTTATTAAGCAACGAAAAGCCTAGAGCACACATGCTAGCGTGTGTTACAGCCAAGCCTGGACCCATGCTCATGATGCCCAGCAATACTTCTGTTGAGATTAGTTGTCTTTAATTTTTAGAAGTCACAAGCCTTTGATAATCCATCGTGACTTATACCCAGCGGCTCTTCTGCTAAATTGTTGCACTCTTTAGTGATAATTCATTTGTTTATTGATTGTCGCCTGCAGATAGAGAGAGAGAGAGAGAGAGAGAGAGAGAGAGAGAGAGAGAGAGAGAGAGAGAGAGAGAGAGAGAGAGAGAGAGAGAGAGAGAGAGAGAGAGAGAGAGAGAGAGAGAGAGAGAGAGAGAGAGAGAGAGAGAGAGAGAGAGAGAGAGAGAGAGAGAGAGGGAGAGAGAGAGAGAGAGAGAGAGAGAGAGAGAGAGAGAGAGAGAGAGAGGGGGGCGGGGAGAGAGCGAGAAAGCGAGCCTGTGCATACATCTCTCTGTCTCTAGCACATCTGGATTGTATGCTAACAAAAAGCCTGTGG
The DNA here is from genome assembly GCA_009760855.2 of Cristatella mucedo. Lineage (NCBI taxonomy): Eukaryota > Metazoa > Bryozoa > Phylactolaemata > Cristatellidae > Cristatella > Cristatella mucedo. The sequence goes on along the minus strand of WPIO01000023.1, from coordinate 4,293,525 downwards.
TGCGCCATAAGATTTTCGAATGGGTGATGCGTGGCCTAAATGCCAATGGACTTGAGGTTCAGTACAGTGCCACGTAATAGCACTTTAAGGCTTTTTCAGAAGGATTGGTTAAACAGGCGAATAGTTTGCTAGAACAACAGTCGGGCGGTACGAAAAGGAAAAGGAAGTTGGGCTTGTTATCGCTTGCAGATGGCATACAATGCTGCCACAGCCTGCGGCAGTAGGCGCTTTTTTGGGAGAGATACACTGACTACGACCTCAAGGTGAGCAACACAAGCTACTAGCAACTGCTTGTTATGATAATAATAATAATAAGTATAATCGTAATTATTATTTTACATTTGTTTAGCGCCCTCAGAGAACCTAATCTCTTTTTAGGCACGTAACAGATGCGGTAAAGAAAGCCTGACCGAATGATTAGTTGTAACATTCGCAGTGTCATCGAGCGTAACATTGTTAGATGTGACATGCACAGGGTCAACATGTAAATACGGTTAGTAGCAGCAGGCATAGTCAGCATGCGTAATCACACAAACGACTATTACATGGACCCACTACATCCTGTAATAAACAGGTGTGTTTTTATAATAATAAGTCTTTTAGAATTTATTTAATAATAATTTTCAGCGCCCCATGAGAGGTGGATCTCTATTCAGTCACTTCACATGTCCTGCAAGAGAAGCAATAACCAAGAGCCTATGGCAAGCGAGGTATGTCCAGTATGTAGGAGGTATGTCCGGTCCAGACGCCGCATGAAAAGGCGAACCAGAAGACACTCAGGGCCGCTGGCCGGGTGGTTCCCTGGCTAGCAGCGTGCACTGAATCGTGCACCGGGAGGCAACGTGCACTGAATCGTGCACAGGCAAGCACTCATCAAGGCACACAGGAAGAAAGATAAATTCATGGGGGTGCTATAGGAAAACGCATCGCTCTTGTCCTTGGTCAAGGCATGCACAGTTTCTTATGCACGCAAGCAACCTCGAATGATGGCCGAGAACACTTTCTTCGGGCTTCGCGAAAATATCGTAATTCTGATAGCCCGCCCCCCCCCCCAGAAATGGCCGTAGACAACTACTATTCTACACACGAGTGCAAAAATAATCGGATGGCTAGAGCAGCGTCCCAACGACGGTCGGCCACTCATCTGCATTTCGAATAAATATCGAACTTTCTTGCTACAAAAGTATGGGCGCTGGATCGAAATTGGGAAAAAGAGCTTAGTTTTCCGTAACTCCTGCGAATCATCGAGCGATTTATTGAGCTACCACGAGCATGCACCTGCCTCAGCTTCGTAGAGCACCTGCCCAATTCGGTCAGGCACGGAGCTGATCAAACGTTAGCAAGCATCGAAGGCTGGCGCGTACTGTTCGTGCGGCTCGTCGAAAGCAGACCGCAAGAACGCATCGCAGCAGCGGAAGCGGAAGCGAGTGCCCAGCTACCGAGATCGTCTCTCGACGATAGCCTGGGAATGCTCGCCCTGGATCAGGTCCTGCCTGGCTGGGCTCGGCCTGTCCATAACCATCAAGGGAGAGTAGCCGAAATTTGAAGGATCGTTAAAAGGTGCGTGACTGTTTGGCTGTGCTGTGTTTTGAAAGGTTGCCTCGCTGGCAAATATTATCCAGACCGCGAAGTTTCATCGAAGCACGATAGGACTCCAACGGTCGGAAGAGGAAGTCCAAATAGATACCTTAGATGCCTCGCATGCAGTGCAGGATTCCGATGTCATTTCTGCGTAAGCACAACCCCCCCCCCCCCATACCAGGATACGTTTCCCTTGAATTTGACCGTTGGCTGCAGCCACCTAGGCGAGAGTAGGCTTTACGGTTCCTATATAAACTGATACAGGGGTCTACGTATAGGTCTTGTTCTGATCAAAACTGCCACTCGGAGTAATTATTTTAGAGAGTACTGGCTAATTTTGGGCACACCGTCCATAACTGGCTCCGCTATTGCGGCAATTCCTGGACATCCAACGATTAGCTTACGGAACCTATATTCTGGCTCTGTAACCAGTTCAGTTGGGGGTTGAGGAAAACCAAATTGTCGTGAAAATATAGATCGTCCAAATACTTTTTGAGTTCGATTTTACGCAACGTTGCTCCTCTGCGAGAACTAGTTGCATCGAAGGAGAGCAGCAAGCAAGCGAGACCTCGGCCTCGAGCCGACTGAGCCTCGACCTCGACCCTCGACCCCAAGCCTCGACCTCGAGCCGCTGCCGCGAAGCAGCTCGAGCACGCGCAACTTTGGAGCGAAGCGCCCAGGCTTTCCACAATGTCTTCCCAAGAAAGGAAAGACGAAAAGGAGTGCGGCAAACATCTTGCCAGACCTCGACCGAGGCCGGAAGCGGAAGACTGCCGCAGCTGCCGCTCGTCGTCGTCCCGTCGTCAGCTGCAGGACCGGAGGCCCAAGGAGCCAAGTTTCAGGCCCGATTACCTGCAGTACTCCTCAAATCGTCCAGGCGGCCAGAGGACTTGTCAGACCGGCGACGTCCTGAACGATCGCTGTCTGCACGACGCGCCGCGCTGAAGCAGAGCGCCAAGCAATAGCCGACAGCAAAAGCCGGCGTCAGCTTTGTGGTGAACGCAGCATCCAGGCGGCGCCGCCTGGATCTTCGCACCGATCTCTCTACGACGCAGCGCTAAGCCGATTGCGGGCAGCTCGCCGCGCTCAGCAGTAGAGATCGTGTGAATTGTCTGGGCTGATTCGGACTGATTCGAACTGAGCTGCCGCATGAACCCACTAGCTCGGGTGCAGCCCTCACAGCCTCGGCAGCAATTTCCTTTCTAGCACTGCAATTTCCTCTCGCGGAGCTCAAGCCAGAGCCGCCGCCATATTGTTCGAAGTAAAGCTACGGGTTTACGAAGAATTTGCGCATAAGAGCCCACCATGGCCGAGCGGACGGAGCCCCTGCTGAGCATCGGTAGCCCGCTGGCTGAGCGGATCGAGTCGCGGCTTCTAACCTTTGAACCTTCGAACCTTCGATTCGGATCCGGCATGATGCAAGTTGGAGCAGAGCCGTTCGCAGCCCAATCGACGCCGAGATGTGATGCAACAGTCGCGCGTGAGCCGCCGAGGCACTTTTTCAGGGCGGCGATTCAGTGCCGGGCAGTAATCTTCGTGCAGCAGAGCAGGCGCCTGGCCTCTTGTACAGCGCCAGCTGCTGGCCGCGCGAGGGCGGTGCCGTCATTTATCTGTGAGCCTAATGAGAAAGAATTATGTTTAATACAAGAAAATTAGGTTAACTGATTTGAGAGTCTCACTCGCAGATACGTAGCTGCCGAAATGAGCCGCGGCAACTTTCGCTCTACAGCTGCAGCGCGAAGTAAGATATTAATTAATATGTCATTAATAAGGAATGATTATATTATAAAATAATTATTAAGAATAGATAATAACTATTAGGAATTATTATAATACATTAATAGAGAATTACTCGCCACCGGACGGACTCAAACCCATTCGTATGCATGAACCTGCTGACACTATGCCTGCTGCTTGAGGATGTTACCTCCGATCATTTGGTAATGCTTTCTACACAGCTTCTGTAAAGTGCCTAGAAAGAGAATCAGTTCTCTGACATCGCTATACAAATGCATTATTATTATGAACCGGTTCGGATATTTCAGGCGTTGGGCTACATTCCTTGGAGACGTAATGGTTCAGCAACCTATAGAAAGCCAGCAAAAGGGTTTCGGACGATTTTAACAACTGAAATACCATTGGTGAGACGGAATGTTTATGAAACCTCAACTCCCTTATCTCGAAGCACGCTCCTCAGCGCTATTCGTTCCTCTACTGTGGAGCCTGAGCAGCTGCAGAAGTAAAAGACGCCACCTCGTTACCTACGGCCACTCCGCGGCAGTAAATTAGCAGCTCAACTCGTGTTTATAGCAGGATGGGTGACGAGCCGCCGCCCCGCCCCCGCCAGGTGTTAGCCTAGGGGTAAGGTGCTCTCGAACTTCGCGTGACCACGTGACCGCGCGCTTGAGTCTGGCGCAGCAGCTGCAGCCGCTCCTTGTTGCCGGCTGATGAAGGAGCGTAAATTTACCTTTAAACAAGCGTGTATGTCAATGCGGCGGCTGCGTAATCCACCGCAGTGGCTTTGCTTCAGCAATACCCTGCACTAGGCGTTGGTCGCAGTGTTTCTTTCCAGTAACATTTTGCTGCTGCCTGTCAAGTTCGCTTCAAGCTTCTCATTACCAGAAAGGGCTGCTAACAGGGCGTGCACGAAAAGCGCGAGAACGCGCGGGGCATACAGTTCGTGAGGCATCAGAATGTGCTGGAGGCGCTTGGCGAAACTATCACACGCTCCAAACAGAAAACCTAAAGGTAAGATTATTGCATGGCCTCACTTATCAACCAGCAGAGGAGCCTTACAGCACACCTGTCCAGTGCAGCATTTAGTGGGTCCTTGTGATTCGCCCTTTGCATACTTGTGCGTGCTGACCCTACGCCTACTGCTACTAACCATATCTACACGTTGACCCTGTGCATGTCACATCTAACAATATTATGCTTTATGACATTGCACATGCTGCCCCCAATCCTTTGGTCAACCTTTCTTTGCAGCATCTGTTAAGTGCTTAGAGAGAGATTTAATTCCCTGAGAGCGCTATATAAATGCATTATTATTATTATTATTACCTCAATAAGGATTAAGGATTGCCTGTTGCAGCACTTTAGCCCACGACCTGAACACTCTGAGAAGAAAGCACTTTCCAGGTCCATTTCCACATACCAACCCAGGAGCTTGCATAAACTGCGTATAATGCACTGCCCGTATGGTAATTGCAGTCAGATATACAAAAAATTAATGGAGTCGATTCAATAGAAAATAGCTACAAATTCGCATCCCTTAAATATGCAGTGCACCGGCTAACTTGAATGACCAGTGGACCAGCTGACCCGTACAGAAGCTCTCATATAAGTTTTCAATTACTCTGCCTTTATTTAGTAAGGAAAAAATATAAAGACCTCGGGATTGTGAAACACTAATTCTGCTAATGCACAAATCACGAATAAACTCTGCTGGCAAGAAAGTCCTGGGCCGATCGCGGCCGGCCTACGCTTCAGTAGACACACGCTGGGGTTTGGATAATTTGCCGATATTGCAGACGAGTAAATTGAAAATATGGCTGAGCTGTCACTGTGATTTACTTCGTTTTTGTCTCCCACCTCTTGCGAGAGAGCAGCTGCAATGTATAAACCATCTGTGACATCAAAGTTACTCGCAGTTGAGTAGAGATTTATTGGTGGACCAATTAGAATCCAATGCGACAATGTGTCCGTGTGTCCAATGTGTCCGTGGCTCTTGAGGCTCAAACTCGATACGGACTCTGCATGTACAAAGGCGACAATCGGACAAGGCCAAGGCTACGGCTTAGCTCCTCCGTACCTAGCTAAACTGCTGCACCAGTTTCTGCCTCCTCGTGCCCTAAGGTCCAGCACGAACAAAAAATTAGCTGTTCCATTCCTCTTAGAGACCGTTGGCCACACAAGCTTTAGCTCTGCAGGTCCTCGACTGTGGACTTCCATGCCACTCACTATATCAACTGCTCTCCTGACTCTGCTACGCATCCCACTCTCTCTTTGTTGTGTGCGATGAAGCCTGTTGGCTACCGAAGCACTGGCGTGGTTTAAATCATACTTGTCTGATCGTGTTCACTCCGTGTCGTGTGGGGGTCAGGTCTCAGACATGAGAAGGGTCACCTGTGGAGTCCCTCAAGGGTCTGTACTCGGTCCCTTGCTGTTCTTCATTTATACACAACCTCTGGGAAAAGTGATTAAGGCCCATGGAATAGGATATCACTTCTATGCTGACGATACTCAGTTGTATTTGTCATTTAAACCGTCGGAATCTGCTGCAGCAACTGAGAAACTGAATGCTTGCCTTGCCGATATTCGATCCTGGATGTCGGAAAACTTCCTGAAATTAAATGACGATAAAACCGAACTGCTGCTCATAGGACACCCTAAGCGTGTGGCTGGATTAAAAGGCTTTGCTGTTCTAATAGGTGGTGCTATTATGCGACCTTCACCACGTGCTCGTAATCTAGGTGTCGTGTTCGACAGCTGCCTCAATTTCGAAAGCTTCCTTCAGAAGACTGCCTCTACAGCTAGCCATCACATCCGATCCCTATCCAAGATTAGAAGCTGTCTCCCACAGTGGCTTGTAAAAAATTTAACTAGCTCTTTAGTTCTGTCTCGGCTTGATTATTGTAATTCCCTTCTGGCTGGGCTGCCAAAGAAAGCTATTAGGCCTCTACAGCGGACTATGAATATGGCTGCAAGGCTGGTATTCAAGTCCCAGCGGTTTGAGCGCGTGTCACCTCTGCTGAAAGAGCTAGGATGGTTGCCGGTTGAGCAAAGGATACAGAGCAAAGTTCTTTCGCTGACCCACAAGGCCCGCCACGGCTTGGCTCCTTCGTACCTAGCTGAACTGCTGAATCAGTTTCAGCCTGTTCGCGCCCTCGGGTCCTGTGTGGACAATAAATTAGCTGTCCCATTCCTCCGCTTAAAGACAGTTGGCGACAGAAGCTTTAGCTCTGCAGGTCCTAGACTGTGGAATTCGCTTCCACAATTCTTACGCAACGACATCTACTCTCCAACTGCCGACTATGGCGCATCTTTTTCAGCGGTCCTGAACTGCTACTTCTATGCTACTCACTACCTCAACTGCTCTCCTAACTCTGCTATGCTTCCCACTTTCTCTTAGTTGCGTGAGACGAAGTCTGTTGGCTACCGAATGCGTACCGAAAGCCGCTTAGGCTGTGAGTGGGCTATACAAAACTCTCCTGCGTAACACCCACATGGTCTTTATGACTTTGTGGAGTTACTGACGGAGATACATTACATTACATTACCGAATGCGTACCGAAATCCGGTTAGGCTGTGAGTGCGCTATACAAAACTCTCCTGCGTAACACTCACTTAGTATTTGTGGCTTTGTTGAGTTACAGAACAAGATGCAAGGTGCCTAATTGACCCAACCTGGGTGGGTGCTCACGTGATCCACGTGCTTTGGCAAAAGGTCGCCGCTAAGTCATCTTCTTTACTGCTCAAGCCCAGGCTCGGTATCATGTCTTGGGGCTGCCGCTCACAAGCAAGAGTTGTACAAAAACCATCTACCCCCGGGTCTCTGCCGATGGATCAGGTGCTCGCACTTCGCGACCGAGGTCTCGGGTTCGAGCCTTACAGCGGGCGATCTGCGATCCTGTTTGGCCCGCTGCGAGCGGGACGATGGCCGTTACTACTCTGACGCTGTGCAAATCGTTGAATCGCCCAACCAGTACCCTTTTTTTTTACCTCAGAATCTAGCACCTGCAACCGCAAATTCAGCGGTCGACGAATCTAAGTAGCGACGGCGGCGGGATGGGGGCTGGCTGCCCAGCAGCGGCCAGTCAACGTTCGCGAAGAGACCGGGAGCAGCCGGGAGCCAGAGAGCCGCCACTGGCGACGTAGCCTCTCCGCGACCTCGAACTGCCGCCGCCGCTGCACTCGATCGCGATCCTTCGAAGTTAAAAGGTCGCTGCCGCAGCCGCCGCAGCCGCCGCGCTCGCCAGACACTCTCACGTGGTGCGGATAGCCAAACCTTCGGGGGCACTCGGCGGAAGTGGTACCAACCAGAGGGCAGCTCGGCCGAGGAGGCGGCCGTCGAGCCCGCCGACCCCCCTCCAGCGCTAGCCAGCCTCCGGCGCCTCTAATCCCAGGCAGCTTTTCGAGCGGGCTCGATCCTGACGCCGCGGCGTGTGCGCAGGTGCTTGCATCCTCGTAGCAGGTTGCTCGGTGGCACCGGCTGCGCAGCGGCGGGCAACTCGGCCCAGGAGCAGCTCTGTAATAGGCCCAGAGCCGGTGCGCTGGCGGGCGGGCGGTCTCACTCTGCCCACTCTCACGCACCTCGGTATCCGACCGGGCTCTGAACTGCCGATGAATGCCAGGTGGATCTGTAGAATTTAGGGCAGCTGCGGGCGTCAATTAATGCTCAGATACCGGTATACCAGAACGACTGCGATCGCCTCGCGTGCGTGCGAGCGAGTCCAGTGCCACCAGACCGTGGCATTAGCTTCGTACGTGCGCGACTGCCCGACTGCCCAGCCAGCTGACGCGAACGCACGAGGCAGAGCTTGTAGCAGGAACAGCAGCAGCAGGTTCTCTAGACGAGCCTGCTGCAGTTTCTGTTAAGGACGATGTTTAACGTACGCATACTTGGACAGCATCGCTTTCCTTCTAGCCTCCCTGTAGCGCTGATGCTGCCCCGAGGCTTCTTGCTGCGAAGGTCGGTGGGAGAGCGAGCAAAGCTGGCTGAACTCGTGAATGCCTGACAGTGCGTCCTCCGACCAACTTTCGTACGTACGAACGTGCACATCGATGTCTGCCTTTCGCTCTCTCTCTCTCTCTCTCTCCCCTCTCTCTCCCTCATCTCTCCTCCCCTCCCAGTTAGTCGCTCGCTTCCTGCCCCTCTCTCGCTTGCTCCCTCCGTCACTCCCTCCATTTCGCTCCCCTCCCCGGATTTTCCCCTCCTCATCTTTACCACCATCTCTCCTCCTTATTCCCTCTTCTTTCATTTTAGCAACATTCGGTAGTGCACAGATCAAAATGGCTGTCGTTCAAAAAAAATAGGAGTCCTAGTACTGAGCACGACGATCGCTATTGATTTGCACTGCCTGGTAACTGCGAGGTAGCTGTCCGTTGTCGCAGAGCTCGAATCTTCGCTGAGATCCTGCAGCAGCAGCCGACGCCTCCCGCCGAGGCTCACACACCTCACCAATTCCGAGGGACAACGACAGACGGCAGAGCCAAGCTGTGCGAATCAACGAGCATCGCTACCGACAGCGTGACGCACGGGTCACGAGAAGAGGGATCCCGTTCTGCCACCCAGCCAGCGTGGGTGTCATCTTTTCGTGGTACCGATAGTCGCCCCCGATGAAAGATGGCGACGCACCCATTTAGTTACGTCGACTTTCACTATCAGTTACCGCGTAGCGATGGCTCTCAGCGATCGAAAAGCGATGGCAGCAGTCCCAAACGAAAGCCGCCTGCCATGCATAGCAAGCATCGCTTCCATACCTGGGTCGATATAAAGCCCCGATAAAGACACGCGGCACCGATGGACGCTCGAATGCGGGGCTCCATTGAGCAGCTCTGTAGAATCGGTCGGCCTTCGGCCTGTTGTGGCGGCGCTATCCGCCAAGGAGCGAAGCTCGGAGAGCCATCATCCTCCTCTTCTTCCTCCTCCTCCTCCTCCTCCTCCTCCTCCTCCTCCTCCTCCTCCTCCTCCTCCTCCTCCTCCTCCTCCTCCTCCTCCTCCTCCTCCTCCTCCTCCTCGTGCCAGTCTGCGGCGCCGAGAGCAAAGCGGCCGCTACGAACGACGAGTGCGAAGCCATGAGCTGAGAGGCATCAATCTTGCAGAGCGGACGCGCATAGTGCAGGGCTACCTACGGTCAGCGTCGGCCGAGCTCAGTCACCTGGTGCAGCGTGAAGCCCAGTGGAAGCATACGAGCAGCTGCTTCCTGTTCGGCGTTCGCTAGCATTCGCTAGAACGCGAATTTGAAGTGCGGCGAGTGCCCTCGAACTGCCCGGCCGCGACCCTGCTGCAGTGGACAGAGAGGTTACGTCTTTTTAAAAGAGTAAAAGGCTCAAGGGTGCAGCTTAGCTGATTCGGCAGCTTAATCTATATAGCGGCGGAAGAGCTTTAGCGATTATTTCTCCAATTGCTTTGGGCACTCTTAATTCGTTTGTGTAACGCCCTACGTGAACTTAATCTCCATTCAGGCACTTCGCATATGCCACAGGGCTCGAGCCCACAACTCGGTCATTAAATACATTCACCTAGGCCTTGGTCGGGCGCGAGCACCTTAAACACTTGGCAACACCAGCCTGCTGCTGCCGGACTCGAACACACGATCTGGCTTGTGAAGTGGAATCACTTTAAACGTGAGCTAAAACCAACGAAAGGCGGCCCGTGAAAGTTTATGACCAGCATTATCCAGTGCCTGTGTAGGTTAAGGCAGGTCTCTTCTTATCGCTATAATTATTCTTCTCATGATTTCTATTCTAATTTTATGGCGCGGCTTATATCCTTAAGCAAGCCTGTCGTAACAGGCTAAAAGCTCTTTTTCTGTATATACCTGTATACTCTGGATGTACGCGCGTGAATTCATTCGTCCATACGTCAACGGATGTACTGCTATACCGGATGTACTGCTATACCGGATGCATTCATTCAAGGCAAGACATGTGTCCATTCATAGTCGGATGTAGCTCCTCGCAGTCTGGAATATGGAATCTCTGAGCCTCGAGCTCACCAGACTTTTCTGCCTAAGCGTCCGTAGCAACGTCGGGCTACAGACTCTCCTGCTTGCCCCATCTTTAGTAGCCGAGAGGTGCTTCTATAACACAGGTGGAAGTTCTCTCTTAATCAATTCCCCCATCTTTGCCGAGTTTTCAAGAAAAAAAATATCTTAGCTGATTTAACAGCCTCATTTGTAGAACGGCAGAAGAGCCTGATTGGCTATTACCACCGCTTGCAGTTGGCAATTAGAAATCGCCCACTCGCAGGATTCGAACCCGCGACCTCGGTCATGACGAGGGAGCACCATACCTCGTGGGCTATCACGGCCCAACTAGCATGGGATTGGAGCACCTGAAGAGTGCTAGGCATTATTAGCTGCATACATAGCACTAAGCTTCTCTGCCTACACATCTAAATACGAAAGCTCTGACCTCGTGACCTCGTAGTGACCTCTACTTGATTGGTCCAAAACAGTGACGCCAAAGAGTGAGTTAGATTGCGACGCTGGATCCGAAAGACCCTGCCTGAAAGGTCTACTTGACAGAGATGATGCGACCAGAACGACAAACTAATGACGTTAGGCAGTTACCGTTACTGCAGCAGGCGGCGGAAGGGGTTGACTGACTGACTCATTTATTGGAAGCGACACTGCTGTAAGGAGACAAGAGGCGAACGCAACGAAAGTGCGTCATTCGCCTCGATTGCGTTTCCGATTGTCGGCGGCAGCCGGTGCGAAGTCAGCTAGCGCTAGCACGTTTGCCTTTGCGATTCGTGCAGTTTATTGAGCTATGACGTTCGTTCGTGGCAGTGCATTGGGGTGAGACGAAGGTTCGCATTTAGTACCTACGGCTGGTTATCCTGCAGCTGGAGAGAAAGAAGCGGAAAAATGCACACCGAATACTCCGAAGAATCTCTCCGCGACCCGCACTAGCTTCTTCCTCGTCGGTAGTGTGCAAGGTCCTCCAATCGATCCGGTTACAGCGGAGGTCCTGCAGGCAAATGTCTCTTATCATCGCGGTCGCTTGGGAGCGCTCATCGAAGTCGCAGTTGTCAACAAGCCCTAGCCGAATTAACAGGATTCGTGCAAAGAAAGATAGGATTTATCTTTATCCCATTTATTAAGATTAGACTTACTAAAAACTTTGTAATCAAACACTAGTCTCGTTGCTTCAAAGAAAGAAGCCCTGATGTCTTCGTTGCGACAATGGGAACACGTAAACCTTTAAAGTTGTTAAATTGTTGACCTTGAGCTTCTGTTAGTCCATCAGTACACCTTTTTTCTATTGGAATCATTTTCTATCCTAAATCAATTTCTATCGTGGAACTGCAGATGGGTCCGAAACAGGAGCCGAAGATGAAGCATACATGGGAGCTGATGAATCAGCAGACGAATCAGCCGATGCAGCAGACGACTGCTGCAAGAGAAGCCGGGCATTCGTCCCGTGTGAGAGATCTGGCAGGATTGCGTAGCGCTCATCTTTCACAATGCCTGTGATGTCTCGTCTCATTCCTGATAGGATAAATCTAAAACACGGGACCTATACAAACTAAAAACTCCAGCGGTCCTTTCCGTGATGGCTCACTGGCATTTGGCATGTACGACATCCCGTCTCAATTTCTGCAGCTCACTTCTCACAGGTCTTCCTGCCTTGCAGCAATAAGGCTTTGAAGTTGCCATATTACACCACTTCATGCCAACTCAGCCGGGCTCGCCAAGTAACATATTGACTTGTGAAGCTTTGTCACTCACTTGTAGATCCCTCCCTTCTCTTGCTCCTACCAAAGCTATTGTAATATTTCCCAGTCAGGCTAAGCAGCTTGTTCCTGTGACTCGAGTAGTTTAGCTTTAGTCTTGAACCACCAACCTCAAATCCTTTGGAGACCGCGCCTTTAGTTTGTTTGTGTGCTCCCAAAGCCTAGAACTCACTCCCAACTGACGTCACGACTTCCCCTGATTTTTCAACGTTTGAAAAGTACCTTGAAAACTCACTTGTTCCTGACAGCTTTTCTGGGTCTTTGTGGATTGACCTTTGTGTGCTTAGGCATGATGACACTGTCCAGGTTATCACTAACCAATCGACATGCTTCCTTCGTAGCAGATGAAAAGTTCCGCGATCGCACACGTAAGGTAAGGTAAGGTAAGGCGGCTGCTGATCACGATCTCGGTCCTGAAGTCGTGGGTTCGAATCTTGCAGTGGGCGATCCTTTATTGCCACTTCAAGCGGTGGTGATAGCCGTAAAGGCTCTTCTGTCTCTATACAAAGAAGGCCGTTAAATCAGCTAGATCATTCGTGAGAAGTGTCCTTGCCGTCGCACTGATTACTGCTGTCTTTTCTTCGCCCTTACACGCTGGCTTAGGCAGCAGCTGCGAATCCGTCTCGCAGACGCGGACCGCCTCTGGCTCCTCGCCAGACTGATCGGCCGCTCGTCCAGCAGCCGTCGCTTGAATTGGACTCTCATTTCGCTCTTCTTCCAGAACCGTCTGGCGAACACTGTCTGCAAACAGTTCCTGCATCGGCAAGACGGGGAAGTGTTGGCTCGCACTGCGCTTAATTCACTCGCCTCTACTGTTTAGCCTATCCACCGAGAAACTGTATACCTCCTTATTGAGGAGATATCTCGCCAGTTCTGCTGCATCGCGGAAGTAAGTTGATTAACTTATCCAGTGTCTCCCATGCTAGTAGCTCACTAAAGCTTAATGACAGCACAGCTAGCTGATGTTTATTATAGTCATCTGTTCATAGCTAATTATTCTATAGAGATTAGGATTACGATGCTTGATCAGTGCACTAATCTGTCAATATTAAGTATCGTGCAACGAGCGAAATTATCATACATCTACATCTAATTTTTCGTTCAGTTTGAACAATGAGCTATCGCGAAAGCTTCCTTATAATCTTCTCTTGACTTCTAGGCGCTTGTTGCAAAAAGTGCAGTCCGATCGTATTTGAGTAACCTTTTCAAACCGAGCGATGAACGTTGAGTGCTCACCCCGATTCAACTAGCTGAGCCGGTATGTATTCAAGTTCATACAAGATTGGCCATTCAATATTTTCAGGTGCAAGCTAAACAATCTTTGTACAATCAGTGCGTCTGTTTCCAAATTCATGCGGCAGCAGCGGTATGCGTGCTGACCGGTGAGCTGCTGGTAGCCGTAAAGCTCCAATTAATCTGCTTCCTGCGCCCAGATCCCGCCATGCGACGGCGACTTTATCGCCTAAGTCACGCATTTCTGCACAAAGTATTCCGACGCGGTAGCCCGAAGCTGAAACTCCGCCATGCAGCCTCAGGCTCCTATTCCGTTTCGTACTTCTAAACGAGTCCATGCGGCCATCCCCTGCCATGGCGCCACCTGCACCCACCTGTGCCTCTAGTCACAATATAATATAATATAATACGATTCATTTGCATGTACGCCTTAATCTCTACTCGGGCGCTTCACATTTGCCACGGGGCTAGAGGCCACGACCTCGGCCAGACCTTGGTCGGTTCGAGCACCTTGACCACTGGGCCTAACCGCCGCAGCAATCGTGTAGCCCGTACAGGGTAAATAACCACGACCTGATCTGTCGCGAGGCCCGCGGCTTTCTCTGCTGCCGGTACCACTACCGTCGTCTCTGCCGTTCTCACAGCCGCTGGTGGGGGGGTGTCGGGACGTCGGCGGCCGCCGCGCGGCGGCCGATGACGCAACCGACATGTAGGCTTGCTAGCGAGTCGGACACGCGGGCGCCGAAAATATCTGACACGCTCGCTCACCGCCTCGGCGTAAGCCGCACGGCAAACACTTCTCAGAGCGGCGAAACTGCTGCAGCCGCTGCAGCGAAGAGTGCCCGAGCCCTCGTGCCACTCGCGGAGCTTCGCCCGGCGGCGGAGGCCGAGGTCCCAGCGCGCCCGCCGATCTCTTTCGGTTCGCCTCGGTTCGCCTCGGTGGATCTCCTTGGCGGCAAAAGCGCGCTCGCTACGCCGAGACTCCGAGCGACAGGCACCGAGTGCCCCTCCGAGGTGCCCTGCGCCTGCCCAGTTCACGGCCCGCAGCCTCCGCACGCGACAGATGCTCGCGAATCTAGCGCTCTCACAGCTAACGAATCGTAGAAGCCGCGTGGACGCACTAGGCTATAATCCGCAAGGCCACTCAGACTAAGTAGGTGCTAGTCAGGAGAGTTTTCTATATAGCACACTCACAGCCTGAGCGACTCTCGGTACGCATTCGGTAGCCAAAAGACTTCATCTCGAGTAAAAAGAGAAAGTGAGATCTGAGATAGAAGCACAGTTGAGTCAGAAGGGCGGTTGAGGTAGTGAGTAGCGTGGAAGTAGCAGCTCAGGATGGCTGGAAAGGATGTGCCATAGTCGGTAGTAAGAGAGCAGATGTTGCGTAAGAATTGTGGAAGTTAGTTCCACAGTCTAGGACTTGCAGAGCCGCAGCTTCTCGTGGCAGTGATCGCCAACACTCACACCTTGATACAACGTTAGTGTCCTTAAATATATATTATATATACAAGCTATACATATAAGTATAAACAAAAATGTATATATATATATATATATATATATGCATATTTCACAGAGGCTACATGTGCACCGGATGGGCTGTAAATTTCGGCAGACTACTAACCCATTCAGACGGCTTTTTATAATATATAAGCTACAGATCACGACCTATCCGGCTCCAAGCATCTTAATAAAAGAACTGCTAATATTTTCAAGCAACGATCGTGACATGGCTGACTTTACATGTTAAATTGTCAATACCCAGCCAGTGGCAAGTGGCGGTTTGAACTAGCACGCCCCTGCCTTTCTGCTTCTACATACAAAGAGCGGTAGAGAGAGAGAGAGAGAGAGAGAGAGAGAGAGAGAGAGAGAGAGAGAGAGAGAGAGAAAGAGAGAACCTTGAGCTGAGCAGAACGTCATACGTAGCTTGAACGCGCAGCGAGGCATCTGAGTGGAGCAGCGAGAAGCAGTCTGGGTAAACGAGTGAAGAGTACCGAAAGTATGGTTGTGGAGGCCAGCTGGAGGTGCGAATCTCGGGGATTGAGCCGTTGCTCAGTCAAGCGTCCGCTTGATAAAGCAAGTAGCGGATCGAAGCCATGATGCGAAGCTGCTTGCGTTCGGTGCCCAGTCCTTCTAGCTGGTTGCATTTCTTTCGAAATTTACGGTCTCGAGAGGCGATGTCCAAGGAAGCTGAGGTTCGGTTGAGCTTGGGCGATTGCTCGCCCGACGACCAAATGGAGAGCCTCGTTGTCGGTGCCAAGGAGGTCGGGGGTCTACAGGGTGGCGCAAGGTGGGGCTGCCTGATCGCAGCCCTCTTTAAGCGTGGCAGCGGAAGCAGCGTTTCTCTCAAGACCGCGATGGCCTGATTCCGGCGTAATCGAGGTTCGGCCACCCTCAGAGAATTCCTGGCTGTATCCGCCGAGAAGGCCAATAAGGACTGAGACTCAGTAATCGGATAAAAACTAGGAAGTTATCTAACGGCCTCACTGCAGCTACCCTAATGGCGGATGAGGATTTCGGGCAGCGGTGCACGCCGTTCCGAATACCGTGCAGCTTCCTAATACTGACGAGCTCTCGAAGGCCGGCCTCCCTCAAGTTTAGCCTCCGGCCGCGAGCCACGAGTCCTCTAGTCTTAGCTGGGTGACTGACACGAAAAGTCCTTGCTTGTCGCCGCATAGAGGCACAGCTGACGGCTGCACTATTACGAGCAGCAGTTGCAGGCCGAAGCGACGCGCAGCGAAAACACTGGTCTTCGCGATCGGCAGTGTGCGCGTTCGAGCAAGTGGGTGCGAAGCCGGAAGGAGGTCGGAGCGCCCTTCGATGCGGAAGGCGTTCGAGTCAGAGCTTCTCTTCGGTTGCTCGAATTTTCTCAGCGAACCAGTCCTAGGCCGGAGAGCTGCAGCTGAAAAATTAACAGCTCTACTACTTTGCAATAGAGTTGACTAGTCGGCGTGGGCGAATGCAAAAATAAAGTAAGGGTCAGCTGTTCCAACAGCCTCATTTATTGGGCGGCAGAAGAGCCTTGGCGGCCATCGATCCCGCTTGCTCACGACCTGGATCGCGAAGAGCGAGCATCTTACCCCGGGGCTGAGACCTGGGGGGGGGGGGGCACTGCGGTTGGCTGCAGCCCTCTATGCTTCTTTCGCCTGTGCTTCATTCCTAGCCACGCGCGAAACCATTTCGTGTCAGCAGAGCAGTACCACTGGGTGTCACTACCCCGATAAGGCACTGCAACTCCGCGACCCAGGTCTCGGAGTGCAAGTTCAGTCTCAGACAATAGAGCGTAGCCAGTGCTGAAAAGTGCCAGGGCTCTCTCGCCGTCGCCGCGTAAATGAGGCCGCTGAATCAGCCGACTTTCACTGTACCGTCACTTTACTGCAGCAGTTTAATAAACGATGGCTGCTATGGAGCATACGATGAGGTTGGCAAGGAGGCCGCCTGGGTTAGCACAATGCCCATGCTTATACACGCCGATTAACCTTCGATAATGGTAAGCATTAAGCCGGGTTCAGACGGCTTAATGGTAAGCATTAAGCCGGGTTCAGGCGGAGAGTCTTGCTTTCTACCTACATTCTGTCCTACTTGAGAGGTATGCGATGTATGTTTTTGCTTTTGCTTTTGGCATCGCATACACCTATCGGTGTATGCGATGCCAAAACTGGGGGATCCACGACTTTAGAGAAGACTTAGCAACGACTCAGCAGACAAAGCTGCTCAGCTGCAGCTCCGTCCGAGGCGCGTCTCGAAGCGGACGGAGCTGTCGCGAGCGCGAATCTCGCGAGACTTCATTCGACCGTGCTTCCTTTGCAGCAGATGTCAAGTGCCTAGAAAGAGATCGAGTTCTCTGAGGGTGCTATATCAAATGTATTACTATTATTCATTTGTATTCTTTTAGGCGGAGTCGTCGTCGGCCGCGGCTCGAGTTCGGCTGCTGACAGCTCGCTCGCCATTTATCGCCTCGCAAAGCTAGGGAGGGAGTGTGCGGAGCGAGAGTTAGGTGAGTGGCGACCGGCGATCTTGTCGTACGACCGCGATGGCGCGGCGCCGTTGCCGAGAGGGGGCCGCCATCTTTGAAGCCGCCTCGCTAGAGACGCGCGGAACCCCAGCGGGGCGCGCTCCAGAAATGGGCTCGCCGCTTGGCCGGCTCTCGCCAATCCCGACGCCGAGCCCTAGACGCCGCCGCTCGAGGCTCGACGATCTGGCGCAGCGGAGCGTAGCCTCCCTTCACTTTCGCCAGCCAGTCGTGCCCGGCTGCCTTAGACGACGTCTTCATTGGCGTCCAAGCGCTCGCAGATATCGTCGGTCCGTCGCTGGGGCGTCGACAAATTGGGCCTACGGCGGTGACTGCTGCTGCTGCTGCTGCTGCTGCTGCTGCTGCTGCTGCTGCTGCTGCTGCTGCTGCTGCTGCTGCGACGGCCGAGCCACCGCCCAAAGCCTCGTCCAGCAGTTTCGCTACGGGTTACGAAATCACGAAGGGCGAAACGCTTCGGCGGTCGAGGCCAGCGGGTCCGCTTTCGGATTCAGCCATCGCTCGCCGTCGCCCGTCTTCCGGGCCGCCGGAGATCTCGCAGCGGCGTTGCCGAGTCCTCTGCCGAGTACTGGCATTTCAATCTTTCCTTCCGACGGGCCGGGCCACTTATCCCCAGCGCAGCCGACTGCTTGCTTATCTGCATCCTCCGCTCGCTCCGGGGGGGGGGGCTGGCTGGCTGGCTGCAAGCGGGGCGGCCTCTCATCTCCTTCGCCTCTGTCTGGCAGCAGTGCCACGGCAGCTGCTGGCTGCTTCCAAAGCTATCTTCGGGTGCGAACCCGACGTACGCCACCGCTGCCGCTCTTTCTCAGTTGAGCACGTTTTCTTCCCGGCGACGAGCAGTGACGATGTCAGGAACGACTACTTCCAGCCGCCGCCGTGGATTTCGGCGCCACGCCGAAGCCCCCGCTGGCCGCCGATCGCTCACCGCTGCCGCGGCTTTAGTGCTGGTAAGTGCTGCCTCTCATCGGTGCCGCACGAGCGGCGTGGGGCTGCGTCGGGGGCTGCTATGGGGCTCTGAGCTCTCAGAGCAGCAGTGGCAGAAGAGCCGCCGCCGCCGCTCTAGCCCGGCTCCCTGTTGCAGAGGGCTAGCCGTCGCTAGTTCGAGAGCGCCTGCGCATGAGCGCTGTGGCCCCCGACGACGAACGTCAGTCGGGGCAGCGTCGCGACGTCGAATGTTAGAGAGCAGACGTCAGATCGCTGGTGGCGGTGGCGGCATTGGCGGTGGCGATCGCTCGTTAGGCGGCGCGTCTGCTCGAGATCGAGTCTCGACTGAGCGCTGGTTTTGCTCCACTCTCAGTCGCCTTTTCGCGCTCGCTTTTTTCGGCCAATGACAAGGGGGCGGCTGCTGACGAAGACCAGAGGCGGAAGAACCCGCAGCTCTAGTCGCGGAGGTGCGGAGGGAAAAGCTTAGGGAGGGTGCTGCTGCTGCTGCTGCTGCTGCTGCTGCTGCTGCTGCACAGCGGTGGCGGCTGTGGCTGCGGAGCAGGACGAAGGGATGCGAAATGCCTTCTGCGAAAAGGCGGCTGCGGCCGAGGGGGCGGTGGCTCCGAAGCGTTTCGCAACCATAAGCGAAGCCGACGCCTCGCCGGGCCTCCCGAGGGGTCGCATCGGTGGAGCGCGACGCATCAGGCAGACGAGACGATCCGAGAGACGCGACGAGCGGCCGTCCGCTCGCCGAATGCCAAAGCAGCCCCACAGCGGACATGGTAAACTCTCGTGGTGGCGCCGAGCGGATCCGGTTGCGCATTCCGCGTCGCGACGACGGTACCGCGCGGCGGCGGAGGCGAACGCCGGCCGACGGTGGCCGACGGCGGCGGCGGCTTAGCGGGCGCTCGGCGAGATGCCGCGATTCGATTTCCGCTAGACGAAATATGCATCGCGTGGTCCGCGAGCGGGCGCGAGCATGCGCAAGCAGCAGCCTAGCGGGGCCTTTCGTCGGCTCGTCCGTCTCGCTATCTACCAGCCGATAGCCACGCATGATCGCGGCAGCGAAGCCTCTCGTCGGCTGACAGCAAGCCGATGAGAGCCAGCGGGTAGCCTTAAAGCTCGAGGTGCGATCCGGTCTCCGCTAAACGCCGGCTCTTCGAAGCCGCCGCCGCCGCCGCCGCCGCAGGCGCCGATGGCAGAGAGCGGCGACCGTAGGTGCAGGGTCGGAATCGCAGTAGGGCGTCGTAAAGGCGCCGATCGCGAGCGTCGGGGCTAAATGGCAGCGCGATGGTGCTAAATGGCGGCATGATGGCGATAAATGGCGGTGCGTGTTCGGTGGCTCGGCTCTCATAAGCTCGGCGAAGTATATTTACTGCCGTCGTGGCGGCGGCGGTGGTAGCGGCAGTCTCGCTAGCCGACGTTCACCCGCTAACGAGGAGACCGTCGCGAAGGGTAGAGGCCGCCCTCGTTTTGCCCATCGGTCGAGCTCTCTCGCATTAAGCCACCGAGATCGAGCCTCCCGGCGTAGGCGAAGCGCCGCCTGGCTAGAGATTAAGTTCTCTTGGGCGCTATAAAAATTGAGTTGCAAGTACATGGCGAACGCGGACGCAACAACGCGGCTGCTGCGAGGCTCCCGCCGCTCGTACCGTTAGCCGTCTCGCGACGCGGGAGATGCACCAGCCGCCGGGCGCTCGCTGAGGATCGCACGACGACGTCACGAGCAGCAGCGCAGGTTCCCTAGCTAGGGCACCGAGCTCGAAAGCATGGAGAGCAGTCCGCCGTTGTTTCAGAGTTGACTGCTGCCGACGCCACCGTGCGGCTATTGGTTCGATGCGTTCGCTAAACAAATAAATAAATACGCGGAGACGCACGTGCATATAAATATGCATACATAAATATGGACGCATATATATATATATATATATATATATATATATTTGCCGGTATATTTATACGCGTATATTAGTTCTGTCTGCTCAGCCGAGGCGCAGGGAAGATTAGGCGTGACGAGTAGGGAAAGAAGTGGAAAAGGCTGACGGGATTTGTGGCAGACGTCGACTTGAACCGCTTAGGCTGTCTAGTGGAGATAAGAACAAGGCGGGCGTAGAATGAAGCCGAGGAAACTCCTCCGGCGAAGTCCTTCAGAGTAGGAAGCAGACACCGTGCATGCGAGGTGCATGCGAGGTGCATTCGAGGACGGAGAGCGGGCAACGCCACGAGAGTTGCCAGCAGCCGTGTCGGCAGCCCGAGGTGCCATTGCCGGCAGCAGCCCAGCAACCGGGCCAGCAGCCCAGCAAGGGCGGTTGGGTGACGGGGAGGCCGGCGCAGGCTCCGCCGAGCGAGAGTAGCGGCGCCGAGCGAGAGTAGCGGCGTAGCGCTGGCCAGTCGGATGGCCGCAGCTGCCCCGCTGCCGAGCCGGAGCCGTTGGTCGGCCGCCCGGTTGACCTTATCCCCACTTTGCTGCCGCCGAGACCTACACGCCCGTGCAGATGCCGGTGAGTCGGACGCCGCGCGTCCACGCCGGCAGCGGCGCAGTCCACGTCGGCCACGCCACTCACCCACGCCACTCACGCAGCCGTCGGAGCGACTGCGGCGGCCGAGGCCTTCGACCGAGCGAGAACTGGTCAGCGGTGCAAAGGGCGTTTAAAATAAACACCGAACGCCGTTTAGCCCTGGGTGGCATTCGTTGATGGGGCCGTGCGCATCGCGGGAGGCCCGCACCGGACTGAAAAACTGAGCACGGCATGAGAGCGCGCCCGCCACCGACGCTGCCGCTGCAGACCCTCTTCCGAAGCGGGGCGCAGCTTCGGCAGCTAGTCGTGAGAGTAGCGACGAAGCGGCCTCTGCGGGGGCGACTGTGCGTCCAGCGGTGGCCGGTGGGTCCGATAGCTTTCGACGCCGCCATCGCCTCCAGCGTCGCCGCTAGCCCTCGTACCGGTCAGCCGCGTTTATCGCAGCATCTGATGACCTGCCGTCGCCCCAGAGCACCTTCGGCCGGCGAGCGGGCGGCATTTCAAAGCCGCAGCCTTTGAGTGCGGAGGCCACAGCTAGCAGCTCAGCCGACGATCCACCAATCAAGCGCGTCGCGCGCCGCCATTGGCTGGAAGGGCTCCTCCATTCAGCGGATAAAGCTGCGGCCGAGCGCGGACTGCCCATCAGACCTGGACGCGCGTGCAGACTGCGCGGTTGGCAGCTTAGAGTCGAGGAGTCGAGTAGGAGCTGAGAAATGCCGTGCATCTGGGGCTGCATCTGCTACGTGCTACTGGCGGTACGCGAGGCAGCTGCCGAGCCCGCCCGCCGGCGCCTCCCGCCGGCCCGGCAGGAGGCGGCCTGCACACGAGCGGGCGAGGCGGCCTGCACACGAGCGGGCGAGCGCACGTCGCCGCGCCAGCGCCAGCGCTCCCCGCTGAGCTGAGCAACGTGCGGGGCGCCTGCATTTTGTAGATCCACTTGACTTCGGCTGCAGCGACGGTGGATTCCAGCAGCTCAGGTAAGCGAGCGCCAGCGGCCTCCACCGCTCCCGCGCTCGCCGGGCGCGCTGGCGAGGCCCGCCCATCTCGCAGGGCAGGGCGCGGACGCTCCTGGCTGGCTCGCCGCTGCCGCCGGCGAGACGGTCGCCGGCGGCGGCGGTCCCTCGTAGGACACAGAGCATCTCGACGGAGACAGCGGGGGGGGGGGGTGGCAGCGACGCCGGCGGTGCCACCGGTGGCCGCCGAGCGACGACGGACGAGACGGATGCGAGTGGCGGACGTTTTGAGAGTCTCGTCAGACCAGATAGGAGTCTTCCAGATAGGCGCTGTCCAGAGGAGGCTCCTAATTAGCAAGGCCAGCCCGTATATTGGGGGGGGGGGGGAGCGATAGATGGCTAGCAGATTTCCCTCCAGGTTTTACTTACTGAAGCGACTCATCCCGCAGTTTCCCACCGTATCCGTATATTCAACAAAGCTATTAGGTCATTAGCGGAGTTTTACCGTGCGAAGGTACCCGCGTAATTAGTAGACATGTGAGAGGGACCGCGGTAGCCGGCGCCGGTGAGCGGCGCCGGCTACCGCGGCCCAGGAGCTCTGGACGCGTCTCGGGCCGCCGCCGTAGGAGCGCCCGCGGACTCACTCGGCGGCTGCGGCGGCGGCGACAGCTCTGAAACCCCGAGGATCGAAACTCCACCCCCCCCCGAACGAGCCGCTGCTGGCCGCGGCGACGGTTTTAGCTTCGGTGGCTCGCTGCCACCGCGGTCACTCCGTGCGGCGCGCCAAGCCGTGCCGTTCGAAGCTGGCAAACGCCGAGGTGCTAGCGAGTGTGCGACAATAATCCTGCCCCGCCCCCTCGGCGACGACGCCGGACTGCGGCTACATTCGCACCCGCGACCTCGCCCCGGCGCCGGCGAGCTAAATCGGTGAATGAGCATTCGGCCAATGAGTGTCGCGGACGCGGATTGCTACCCGGCTCGCGCTCTGCAACTGCAAATAGATACAGGGACTTCTATGTATATGTACAGAGACTTTCCCGCGTAGACGGACCCGCCATTCACGCTCGGCGTCGGCGGCCGTGAATGACTTTCGGCTTCTCTTTCTTTGTCGGCCGGTGAATGCACGGGCGCGCTGGCCCCCACCCACCCCCTGTCGAGACGCGCGCGGCGCCCGCGACTCGCCTGCCGAGCCGAGCGGATGCTCGCTCGTTTTAGAAAAAGAAGTCGTCCGACTGCATCCGTCGCCAGATTTGGCCAGAGGCGCTGCCGGCGACGAGCGCCTCGGCTCGGCGGTCTACTACACCCTAGCCGGCCCGCGGACGAGGCTGCACTTGAGGCTGACGCGAAACACGCACCTGCTGACGCCGGACGCCACGTCCGAAATTGAGCTCGAGGTCAGCTGTCTGTATGAAGGCCAAATACTCGACATGAGACACTCAATGGTGGCCATTAATCTCTGCACGGGCATGGTGAGCGCCGGGGCTCTTACCCCCCCTGTCTCTCTCATTCGCTTTCTTGTTCTATGCCTATCTATCTTGCTAGCTTCTCCGTCACGCTTCCCTTCTCTCCATTTATTTCACTCACTTTCTCTGCTCCCGACGACCGCCCGTGCCGTAATGCTAGCACGCAGGGTGGGGGGAGGCCGGGCCGGGGCTGTCCTGCCAGGTCGTGCCCTCTGTATCGCCCTCTGTATCGCGGACCTTGTTCCTTCTAGAGAAAATTGAGCTGGCAGCCGTGCGGCGGCGGTTTCGCAGCAAGGCGACGGCCGCACCTTCATCTCGCTCGCGTCTGCCTCCGTCTGGCGCCGTGGCGTTTGCTCGATTTGTTCGTTGCACATACGGGCGGGCGCTGTGAACAATGGCCGCGTTGTGATGTAGTGCACTCGGTACATCCTCCTCGAACCCCGTGGCACCCCGTCAAACTACAATTCATTTAGTGGGTCCCGGAGCTAATGTCAACAAATTAAGCCCAGCCAAATCCTTTCGATAGCCTAAACACAGCTTCATTGTGATCGCAACTCGTGAAACACTTGCCGCTTGCCGACAATCGCCAGTTCGCTAGACGAGGGTGCTCGTGTCCGCCAGACCTTACTACTATTCTCGTTCTAGCCCCGACAATTCTTTCTTCTCCTTATAGGCAAAGTGTAAGATTCTCAGCTGCACGAGAGAGAGAGAGAGAGAGAGAGAGAGAGAGAGAGAGAGAGAGAGAGAGAGACGTGTATGCTTCCTTGCACATACGTCCGTATGCCCGTGACCGGAGAGCCCGTGGAGTTGAATAGGCGAAGCTGCTCACCGCGCTCCGTTGACAGTACGAAATGCTGATGCTATTGCCTGGCTGAGCAATAACAGCCTCGAACTGACATTGCAGCAGTACGGTTTGAGTAAACTTCCGTATGCAGGCATGCTTTTAAATGAAAAGAACTTTTTCAGGGAAGCTTGCTATTCGACGAGGGGCGTTTCATATTGGAGCCCATCGAGACCGATGAGGACGACAGAGACATTACGGTGGACAGAGCGGAAATGCAAGACAAATTGCTTATCATGTACAGATATAACCTCGCCGGTAGCTACAACGGTAAGTTGCAAACGCAGCCAGAGAGCAGAGAGTCAGACGGCTCCGGACGCGAGAGCTTACTTCCACCCGACCCACCGACTGTTCCAATCGTCCAGCTGCATACTTCGGTCAGGCAGCCTTGCTCTGAGAACGTGCCGTCCTTCGCTAGCTTGCAATCAAAGCCCGGATGGTGGGCGGTAGAGTAGCAGCGCTAGCGAAGTCGCTGACTTTGGCCCTTCCCAGACTCCTCGACCAGGGAGTGCGATAGAAAAGGAGAGGTCTGGGAGCGAACATGAGAGCGGAGAAAGAGCAGAGAGGGATGAGACGAGGAGAGGGATGAGAGGACTGGAAAGATAAGAGTATCGGGGAGAGCTGAAGAGGAGAGACAGAGCTACGAGGAGAGACAGAGAGCTACGAGGAGGGACAGACAGAGAGAGAGAGAGAGAGAGAGAGAGAGAGAGAGAGAGAGAGAGAGAGAGAGAGAGAGAGAGAGAGAGAGAGAGAGAGAGAGAGAGAGAGAGAGAGAGAGAGAGAGAGGGGGAGAGAGGGAGAGGAAGAGACAAACGGATGCCGGCGATACTGATCTGGGTTACCGAAAGCAACCGATGAAAGCTGCTCTACTTTCGCTAATATTAGTAGCCAGCAGCACACTTTATGCGAACAATACTGTATAATGTTCCGAACGGCTGTGGTGGGGTCAAGTCTCCTATTGTTGCGGTATCGCTCTTTACGACTGGCTGCAATAAAAAAATCAAAGCCACAGAATGAGGCCCGGCGTGGCTTCCCTCTCCCCTGTACTTTAACTAGCTCCACTTGCCTCTGCTGCTGCCTTTGCACTGCAGGGAGGGGGCGGTTATGTCGGTACTAGGATAGGACGTGGTGAGTGCAGGACTGGTCGCAGGCCAGCTACTGCACTGACGGGCTTGAAGAATGATCTGCTCTGCTCTGCGAAAAAAACCGACCAGGCCGCAAGCCTCGGCGCTGACCTTTGTAGATGCCGACACGAGAGGAGAGGAGAAGCGGAGAGCGGTGGCTCGGTCGAAGAGGCAGGCTCCATCGCAGCCATACTTTAGCCGCGAGAAGAAAGTCATCGAGACGCTAGTCGTCGTCGACAAGTCGCTTCAGGACAAGTACGGTCAGACCGAGGCGACGACCTACGTACTCACCGTGCTAAACACGGTGAGTGCTGCCGCGGCTGCTCAGAGAACCTTCTACTCCGAGCCCATCGATACTCGCTAGCAGCTGCACAATCGAGCGATCTTCGAGGAGGCCACCCGGCGGTCGGCAAATGCATGCGTGCGTGGGTGCGTCAGGAGGGCTGGCGGGCGGGCTGGAAGGGTAGGCTGGATGAAGCAGATCGGCCCGGCAGCTTTTACAGGTCATCATCCCAGGCCATAGTCTCCTGCCTGCCTGCCGAAGAGCATTTTCTTGTCGGAAATGCCCACCCGTTTCACTAGCATCACGGTGACAGAGAGTGTCAGGATGTACACTTCCCTCGTCATTCAGATACAGGAGCCGGACAGGGCTTTTTTTGGAGCAGGGACAATGGCTGAGCTGTGCAGGGCACAATGGCAGGTCTTGTCAATTGTTCTTGCTCGCTCCGGTGACTGCCGACTGCCGCAGCGCTGCTGCCAGCTGTCCTCGGGGCAGCTAGGCATACTACGCCCCGGAGCAGTCACTGCATGCGACACGTGAGCGAGAGAGAGAGAGAGAGAGAGAGAGAGAGAGAGAGAGAGAGAGAGAGAGAGAGAGAGAGAGAGAGAGAGAGCGAGAGAGAGAGAGAGAGAGAGAGAGAGAGAGAGAGAGAGAGAGAGAGCGAGAGAGAGAGAGAGCACGAGAGAGAGAGAGAGAGAGAGAGAGCGAGAGAGAGAGAGAGAGAGAGAGAGAGAGAGAGAGAGAGAGAGAGAACGGAGCTCAAACAGGAGCAGCTGAGAGCACAGAGCACAACGGAGGAGAGAGACTTCGGCTGAGGAGCCCTAGACGGACATCACCAAGCTAGCAGCTTACACTTCCCGAGAGCTGACCACTGTTTATGTGGTAGCCATCAGCCGTGGTAGCCTGTACGTGGTAGCCATCAGCCGGCAGGCCGGCTCGCCCTCTCTTTCACGCGCCCAGCTCTGGGTTAGGCAGGCACGTGCATGCCGAGCGCTGTCACTGCAGCCGGCACGCGTTTGCCTAACAGGTTGCAGCCGGCATAATCAAACGGCACGTGCGACTGAGTCACTATTTCGCTGGACATTTTGCTGCCGGAGCGATGCCAACTCGCGTGGAGCTTGTTAGGAAATACAGCACGTTGCATAGCGATAAAATTCCTTTCGGTCTGCTCTCCTGCTGTGCGGTGGCTAGTAGTGACGGTAGCAGCTGGAGCGAAGCGTGCACCTCACGCCCTTGCCTGTCTGTGGCCATTCCGTTGTCATTTGCAGCTGCAGTCCGTTAGTGTCTTATCTTAGAGTAATGCCGCGATCGGTATCAGTCGCTAGCTTATCATCATGGAGCACATGACCCCGTTAAAATTCACACATCAAATGGGAAACAGCAATGGCTTGCATGTAATGCAGCAGTGGCAGACAGTTTCGCATAAACCAGGTAACTAGCCTGAGCCCGACGAGATGGAGAAGGAGGGGGAGGAGGAGCAGCAGCAGCATGCCGATGAGCTTCAATGACCAATGCTGCCGATAATATGTGCTGCTGCCTGCTCGTCTCGCATGCTTTTCGCCTTTGATCGCATCGCTAAGTGGACACGCATCGCGTGTGAGGACCCCCTTGCAGTAACCCTCCCTTTTGTTGTTCCTTGTTTAACTGCCTCCTAATAAACACGATAATCGATCGTTGCATAACGGCTGCAGTGCAGCTCCTTCTACGGTTGATCGCCACCATTCCAATGGACTCGTGCCCTCGGGCAGTCTAGACCTGCCGGCGGCAGCCCCCCTGCCGGGGGCCCAATGCCGCAGCCGCCTGCTCGAGCGCAACGGCTCGAGTGAACCGCCTGCGTGTCCCGGTGCAGCACCACGAGAGTCACGTGACCAAAGCGCCCGCTTCGCACTGCATCGTTGCAGGTGTCGAGCCTTTTCCACGACAAGAGCCTCGGTATCGAGATCAACATCCTGCTCTCCGGTGTCGTGTTCTTGACAGGCAACGAGGTACGCCGGCCCGGCATGCTGCTTGCCGCATCTAAGCAGCTCGGCAGTGTCGGCTCTTGCCGTTGCCGACGTCTGAGACGGCTCCCGCTTTCTCCAGCGCTATGCGCGCACCTGTCCCGACCTTGCCGGCATTAGCTCTCGGTCGTCGTGTGCTCAGGAGGGCCTCACACTGCGCCACCAAGCCAACCTGACGCTGAACAGCTTCTGCGAGTGGCAGCAGTCGCTGAAGGACAAGTACCATCACGACCACGCCATTCTGATGACCGGCATTGACATATGTGTCGATGAGGACAAGCCGTGCGACACGATAGGTGCGTTGTGGCAGCAGCAGCAGCAGCCACCACCGCGGTGATGGCAGCGGCTCGCTGGCCGTCTGACGGCGCGGCCACGCCGGTGCCCTCCGCTCTCGCTGCTCCGCTCTCCGTGGGGCAAGAGTGAAGCTTGAGACGCTCTCATGTTCGCTCGCCCTCTTCGTAGGCTACGCTCCGATCGATGGCATGTGCTCGTCGACTCGAAGCTGCACAGTCAACGAGGACCGAGGACTAGGCGTAGCATTCACCATCGCTCACGAGCTCGGCCACAAGTAGGTGGAGAACGCTGCTCGCTCGCTCGCTCGTCGCCCTTGGCGAGGCCCGCCTCCCCACAACCCGACCCGATCCGACCCGGAGCAAGACGCTGGCTCTGCAGCAGCTGGCTCGGTCATCTCTTTGGCTGGCCGGAAGCTCTCGCTGATCCAGGCTCGAGGCGCACAGCAGGCAACAGCGGCGACAGCCTGTGACACGTGCTCGGTTTCTTTTGTGTAGCCTGGGCATGCTACACGACGGCGTCGACAACGACTGTCAAGAAGCTGGCGGCATCATGGGCCCATCGCTGGTCACGCAGAACGGCGTGTTCTTCTGGTCACCCTGCAACCGGCTGCAGCTCAACCAGTTCCTGAAGTAAGTTTGCCGCCGCCGCTGCACGAAGCAAGCGCAAATGCGGCAAAGACAGCGAAACAAGCAAAAAAATAAATAGGGCGGCTTCTGCCACAGATGCCTGCTGGAGAAGACAGCTGCTTGCTGCTCAGGGCTCCCTCGTCGTCGCCGCTGCCTCGCTGCTCAGTCGGGCGCCGCGCAGCCCTCCGAGCTCGGAGGGCTGCGCGGCTGCTGGGCTGCAGCTGCCGGTGCTCGCGCCCGGCCAGGGCGCTCCTTCTGCTCATATTAATAAACTGTCGACCGGCCGTCCGACCACCGGGCAATTGTGCAGCCACAGCCGGCCGAGTGCACGTCTGCCTGCCAGGTGGCTGTCAGCGGACCACGGGGGCCGGTGCGGGTCACAAGAGGTCCTTTCAGAGTCTGCGGCCGGCTCACAGAGGTGCCACGCGCTGATAGCATCGAGGCCCAGAGGGGCGATGAAGGACAGCTGAATGGAGCCTCGCCTGGCCTGACCCTACGTCCGGAGAATGGGGGCCGCCCGTGGCGGCGGCCGCGACGAAAAGCGAAAAGGGAATGGGGCAGCGCTTCCAACTTGGCTCGCATCCCAATCCAGCCGTCGGCCGATAACCAGGCGGTTCAACCGGGCGACTTAGCGCATGGCTGCTGCTGCCGCAGCCCTTACAGGATGGGAAAGGGGCATGGTTAGGTCAGAAGCGACTTCCTGTGCAGGTTGCCAGGCACCGGCTCAGGCTGCCGCGCGATGACGGCCGGTGTCGATGCACGGACGCAGAGGTTGCCTGCCAGGCACCGGCTCAGGCTGCCTCGGTCAATCGCCGGACCCTGTTTTTAGCCGGTGGTGGCATGCTTGGCTGGCAGTGGCACGATGCCGGAAATGGCACGTGGCCGTAGCAATCGCTTCTGTCCTTGTCACACCTGCTGCTTCGGCACTGCGAGGGGAGTAATGGGTGGTGATGGAAGCCAGGCTCTGTCGGCTCTGCGAGGAGCTCAATCCCCCTCCGTCGCTGCAGAGCGCATGCCTCGAGCGAGCTCGCCGCCTTGCCGGCGCCTGCCCGTGCGGCTACCGCTCGACGCTTTCGTCACGCGACACGCTCTGCTTTTGCAGCACGGACAAGTCGTCGTGCCTAGACCACGAGTCCCAGCAGCGGCGGGCCGAGCTCAGCTACAGTCCCGCGACGAGGCGGCTGCCCGGCGAAGTGTACAGCGCCGACCAGCAATGCCAGCACGTGTTTGGTCGCCAGGCCAGTGTCTGCCAGTTCACGCTGCCCGACGTGAGTGCCGCCACAGCCACAGCCTCAAGATGGCTGCCGCTGCGCCAACACAGCCTCGCAGCACCGCGTTGCCAGCCTCTGCCCCCCCCCAATGCAACCAACCGTCCGGGCGGGTCCGGGCGGGTTGGGTGGCAGCCTGCGTGGACCGCTGCGCTGGCGATTGCCTTGGGCACACGCATAGGCGACAGAATTGGCTCGCACTCCCATCACTCTCGGTCGTCCCGTGTCCCGCGACAATCGACGATCATCCGGCCCCACGCATTCCTGTCCTGTGCCGCTGCAGGGAGCCGACGTGTGCCGCTACCTGTGGTGCTTCGTGGGTCAGGGCCGCTGCGAGACCAAGTTCTTGCCGGCGGCCGAGGGGACGACATGCGGACGGAACAAGTGGTGCCGTCGCGGCGCGTGCATTCGCCGGACGGGCAGCGGCAGCGGTGCGAGCTTCGACGAAGCGCCGACGCCCGTCGATGGCAAGTGGTCGGAGTGGTCGGCCTGGTCGTCGTGCACGAGGTCGTGCGGCGGAGGCATCGCGAACCGCCGACGGGAGTGCAGCAGCCCGAGGCAAGTTTGGGCGCCAGACGCCGCGAGCCTATCGGGACATGCCCACGTCGAACCGAGAGCGCGCATCCTCTAGCGACGAGCCGTCGTGCGACTTGTAGGCCCGAACACGGTGGACAGGCATGCCAGGGGTCGTACAAGGAGATGGCCGCGTGCGGCCAGTCGGCGTGCCCATCGATCGGCGACAAGTCGGCGCTACCGGCATCGTCGGAAGACCCGTGCGCACAGCACTTCCAGGCGACGGGCTCGAAATTCTACGTCTGGAACGACTTGCGCGGCCGAGCAGCAGGTAGGGCGGCAGCACTTTGCTGCTGCCGCCGCTGCTGCTGCGCAGACCTCCTCGATCTGCGCGATCCTCGAGCGACAAAAGGCGCCGAGCGACAAACTTTGCTGCTGCCGCCACCGTCGTCTCCTCCTGCACTGCTGCTGCTGCACTGCTGGCTGCCGAACCGGCGCTGCTCTGGCTCTAGTGCTCAGGAAGGTGCCCGTTGGTTGCAGCTGTGCCCGACTCGTGTCAGCTGCTGTGCAAGTCGGCAGCCTACCCTTACAACATTGTCAAGGTGAACAAGCCGGACGGCGCGAGCTGCGCTGCACCGTCGGCCGCCGAGTCGGCAAGCGGCGACGTCTGCTACGACGGGCGGTGCACGGTAAGCGACCCGCCCTTCCGATAAGCCGCGCCGAGCTGCTGTGCGTCGTTGCCTCCTCCCAGCCACTGCTCGGAGTCCGAACCAGGAGCTCTTAACCGGCTCAGACCGAGGCTTGGCTCGGTCGGTCACAGCCTCGATGCAGCTCTCGCTCGCTCGGCCGCAGCAGCTCGCCGATCGCAAGCCGACTGCTGCAGACGCACGCGAGTGAGATGCCCCGACGACGCTCTCTTGCTCTCTTGCAGGCTGTGGGCTGCGACCAGAAGCTTCTGTCGCCAGCCAAAGCAGATCGCTGCGGAGTGTGCGGCGGCGACGGAAGCTCGTGCGAGCTGGTGAAGGGAGCGTTCAGCGAACCGATACGCACCAACGGTGAGAATTTCTTTCCTCGTTGCATTACACCTTTTCTGTTCTGCGACCGCGACGCTCGGCTGGCGGCGCCGCTCCCGCTGAGAATGCACGTACATCTACGTACGTGCACGGAAAAATGCGCAACTCTGCAGGAGCGATCTACGTGCAGGAGCGATCTACGTGCGTGAACGCACACGCACGTGCGAGTACGCTCGGGTATACGGGCATACGCTACGCACACGTGACAGCTGCCGCCATTTAACCTCCTGCAGAGTACAAAGAATTCCTGGCCTTGCCATCGGGCGCCAAGTTCATAAGGATCAAGGAGATGCAGGCCTCGAGACTGTCCTACATTGGCCTGCGCGACAGCGCCGGTCACTACTTCATCAACTCGCGCCGGCGCCTGTCCAGTCCCGGCACAGTGCAGGCTGCAGGAGCCACGTTCGTGTACAGGCGAGACGCCAGCGGCCTCGAGTCGCTCGCGTCCGACGGCCCGCTCACCGACCGGCTGTTCGTCGACGTAAGCAACCAGCGACACCTGTCGGGCACGGCGCAGTCAATTCGCTCTTCCTTGCTTCTTTCCTTCCGATGCCGCTGCCGACGATTTGAAGCGGCCCGATCGTTGCTGCTGTGAATGGCTCATTCGCGATGGTGGTAAATCCTTTTCCTTTTGGCTGCAGATCATCACGTATCACTCGAATCCCGGCGTCCTGTATGAGTACGTAGTGCCAAACGAGGCCAGCCAGCAGACGACAACGGTCGCCGACCGCTACACCTGGATGGAGCAGACGTCCGGCTGCAGCGTGACCTGTGGCGAAGGTAGCGGAAGCGGCTCGGGCCGTCGCCCTCAGCAGCCTCTGTGGAGTGGTGCTGAGCGGCGGCATGAGTCCGGCGTTGTCCTTCGCCGCGGTGACTGCTCAGTGGAGCTCAGCGCTTCCGCGCCTCTTCCTCCGCAGGTGTCAGGTTCACGAACGCAGTTTGCGTGCGCAACGAAGTTGAAGAGGTGAATGACAGCTACTGTGACGGTGCTGCCGCGAGAATAGCTACGCGCGTCGATGCCTGCCAGGCCTCGGTGCCGTGCGCT
The DNA here is from genome assembly GCA_009760855.2 of Cristatella mucedo. Taxonomy (NCBI): domain Eukaryota; kingdom Metazoa; phylum Bryozoa; class Phylactolaemata; family Cristatellidae; genus Cristatella; species Cristatella mucedo. The sequence goes on along the minus strand of WPIO01000023.1, from coordinate 4,261,296 downwards.
CCAAGGTGAGAGCAGTGCTGCTGCGGAGGCTGGCTGCAGCGCCTCGAGCCATCGGGTCACGGGGTCACAACCGACACGACCGCCAGCCAATCGTCAGTGTGTGCAGCCAAGCAGCCAGCAGTCGGTGCTCGTTTCACTTGCTCACGCGCGTTTCACTTGCTCACGTGCGTTTCACTTGCTCAAGCGAGTGTGTGCAGCCGTCTTCGCAAGGGGGGCTGACGGACAGCAGCCGCCCGCTGCTGCCGAAGCTGGTGCCTCGATAACCCTGCCCTCTTTGCAGTAGAAGACCCCCGGCGACCTCAGGTCGTGGACAGAGCAGAGGGACACGCTCAAAGCTTAAGCAAGACCATTATATTTACGTGAAAGCGTCCTTAAATTATCAATACTAGTTTAGATAGTAAGTACCCGTGCCACGTGGCCTGCCCTTGCCAATTAGGCACGGTGGTGATCGATGCTTGGCCTGGTAGCGGAAGCGTATCGTGTCCTACGAGCTTGGAGTAGGAGTGGGCTGGCAGCAGCAGTAGCCGGTACACGGAGCAGCAGCCGGTACACGGAGCAGCGCATGATGCTGCAGTGGGCACCGCTGGCCAGTGGCCAGTGGCTGTAGCTGTTTCGGGTGCAGGGCTTCGGTATATCAGCTTTTGCGCTTCGCTGGATGTGGCCTTGAGCACGACCTAGCGCCTGCCTGTCGCACAGACGTTCGAGCCCGCTGAAAGCGGCCACTGGAACTGGCCGAGACCTGGCCGAGCCGTTCTTCTTGCCTATCCGCGTACGCAGCTGCTGCCCTATGCTGTACGTGGCGGCTGGTCGATGGCGGCGGCAGGCCAGCATGCCTGGCTGGCCTGCCGCCGCCATCGACCAGCCGCCGAGTACAGAATAAGGCATCAGCATGGCTTCCAGATGTGGCTTAGAGCGGCTGCTGCTATTTGCATCATTGTTTTGCTCTGCTCCGCTCTGCCCTGCTCCACTTCGACGTCTGCTGCAGTGCGTTGGCAGCAGCAGCAGCACCAGAGCTTCCAGCGGCGGCGGCTGCTGCTGCTGCTGCTGCTCCCCTGCAGCCCTGGGCGCTGCCCGCCGGCGGGCAGCGCCCAGGGCGGAAGCAGCGCCAATAGCCAATAGCTCGCAGACGCAGCACGGCGACGGTAGCAGCAGCCGCTGCAGCCAGAGCAAGCGCCGCCCGGCGGCGGCGGCAGCGGCCCCGCGTCAGCTTGCACACGACGGCGCAGCCTAATGCGTTGCTTTTTCTTTCGCCCAAAAGGTGGGTCGCTCAGCCGTGGCAGCAGTGCTCCAAGCCGTGCGGCGGCGGGAAGCAGAAGCGGAAGTTGGTCTGCATGCAGCAGCTGGCTCCCAACGAGGACAAGGTGGTGCGAGACAAGGCGTGCCCCGCCGAGGCCGCTGCCAAGCCGGAGCGCTTCAGGGCGTGCAACGAGGCTGCTTGCAAACCCGACTGGCATGAGGGCGACTGGTCCGAGGTGAGCAGCGGCAGCAGCAGCAGCAGCAGCAGCAGCAGCGGGCGTCGTATATGCGCGCCATCCAGCCGGCCAGCTAGCCAGCCGAGCTTCTGCTTCGCTCGGCAATAGGAAGGAGGGTGGGAGGGGTAGGCATGCCTGAGCGCGCCCGAAGCAAAAAGGACCCTTCGACTGCTGAGGAGGTGGCTGCCTCCCCCTTGCCTGTCTGTCTGCCGCCTGCTTCGGCGTCCCGATCGCTCCCGATCAAGCGTTAAATTGCCGACTCTCTATCGCAGTGCTCGGCCGAGTGCGGCTACGGACAGCAGACGCGAGAGGTGCAGTGCGTCCATCGGTCCGTCGAGGACGGCGGCTCGCAGCGCATGCTGCTCAACGAGTCGGATTGCGCAGCCGTCGCGCCAAGGCCGGCCGAGGCGAGACGCTGCCTGGCTAGGCTGTGTCCTGGCACGTGGCAGCTGACGTCCTGGTCCAAGGTGAGCAGCAGCGGCCGCCGTGTGCAGCGGCGTGCTCCTCCTCTCCTTTGAGGGGAGGGAAAGGGAGAGGAGCGGCTGACTGCTTTGCTCAGCATGGCAGCCACAGCTGGTAGCCAGCGCAGCGACGCCACGTGCAGCTCGCTCGCCGGCTGCTCTCACGAGCGTGCACTTCCGTTGCAGTGCTCCAAGACGTGCGGCGAAGGTGCGCAGACGCGCTACTTTCTGTGCGTTGGCCGCGACGACGACGACTCTGGTGCCGACGCGGTGGTCGACGCTTCGCGCTGCGATGGCGCGGAGAGGCCTGCTACAGAGGCTCTGCTCCGAACGTGCACGGCGCAGCTGTCGTGTCCTGTCTGGAGAGCGTCGCAGTGGCTGGAGGTGAGCTGGAGGCTCTGCACGCAAGTGTGCGCACATCTGCTGAGAGAAACAGAAACAGAGAGAGAGAGAGAGAGAGAGAGAGAGAGAGAGAGAGAGAGAGAGAGAGAGAGAGAGAGGCGAGGCCAGTGAGTCCGTAAGGGGGCACGCAGGCAGGCAGCCAGCCCCCCCCCCCCCGGTGGTTCGGCCCAAACTACAGCCCAACTACATTTTGCAGTGTTCGGCAACGTGCGGTGGCGGCGTCATGCAGCGCGACGTTACCTGCACCGACGAGTATGGCGACGAGGCGAATGGCTGCGAGGAGTCACTGCGCCCGGGGTCGACTGCTGGATGCAACGAGGAGGCGTGTCCGACGAGCACCACTGCGCAGCCGACGACAACATCTGCCTCAACTGCCGCGATAGTCACGACTGCTGCTCCCGAGGTCAAGAGCATGCCGGCTGCCACAGTCAGTGCCTGGTCAGACGAGTCGTCGCCGTCGGCTGACGAGAGCTCGGAGCGTGCCGCAGTCCAGCAGCACGGCCCTCGCACCAGCGCCAGACGTCTGCCGCACGGCCATCAGCAGGCCGAGCCGAGCGCAGGCGCAGTGGCCTCCGCCATTTCACCGGCGACCGTCTCTCCGAGAGCCGTTGCCTCACCCGGCGGCATTGGCGGGGCCGCCGTGCACGCTACGACGACGACTGCGCAGCCGACCTGCGAGGACCGGCGCCAGTGGTGCCCCACTCTGGTGCGCTACAAATACTACTGCACCAAGCCCTATTACAGCACGCTGTGCTGCAAGTCTTGCAGCTCCCTCTGAGCTCGCGCCGGCCGCCGACATCGCCAGCGACTACGACAGGCGCTGGCGGCGGCGAGCTGCCGCCAGCGCCTGTCCTCCACGGCACTCGATGCAACGACAGCGGAGAGAGCGCTGCCCGCTTCGGAAGTCTCCGCTCCGGATCTCAGTGAGCACACCGACCGCCACGCACGGCCGACCTACCTGTCAGGGCAGAGCGGCGGCCACAGCGGCAGCGTTTGACTCGACCCGATGCCGATTCGCCGGATGGTCGAATCGCTGCCCGCCGCGTCGCAGCTGCCGCCCGCTCTCGTGCCAGAGGTCGCCAGCCAAACGAAAGTGCTCCTCTCACTGCCCACGTTCCTCCTCCTGTGCCTGTGCGGCGGCGGCTAGCCTGGATCGCCGAGTTCCTGCTTCGAAGGCGTCGATGCCTGCTTCGACGGCATTGTGATGCCTACATACAAGCCTCTGCTGCATCGCGAGCCGTCGCCCAAGCATGGCGACCTGCTGCCCGGCTGACAACCCACTGGATGATATAGCTTGATAGCTTATGCGTGCCGAGCACACACACACACACACAAACACACATGCCTGTGTGCGCGCGCACAGACACACCGCACGAACCGCGTGCGAGTACGACATGGCGGGCTGCACCAGACGTCGGCCGGCTACTTCCGGCTAGCACCGGCCGGCATTCTTGGGCAAGCAAAGAGGCAGGAGTGCGCTCACGAGCTGGCACATGGCAGCAGCCCGCCGAACCTGCCTCCTCCTCCTCCTCCTCGAGCTTCCTTCCTTGCAAAGGAGACAGGCCTCTCTGCGACGGCCATATGCCTCCTGCTGCTGCTGCTGCTGGTCGCCGAGGACGGTCTGGTGCAACCCGTTCCGAGGAGAAGAACCTCGGCAGAGACTGCGTTGCTGCTCGGACGGTTCGGCTACACTTTGGTGCTTTGGTCGACTGCGCTGCCCCTATTAGCCAGGCGCTGGCGATGCTGTACACGAGGTGGCAACGAGGCACCCACTGCAGCTAGGCTCCGCACTGCCTGCCTGCCTGCATCGGCGGCGGCAGCAGCAGTGGCAGCAGCGGCACGCATATCTCTAGTCTTTTTTTTTTATTTACCGAAAGCGCATACAGTATTTTTTTATAAGTTGTAACTTATTTTTCATTCTTTTCGTTCTTCCTTTGCTATTATTACCGGGGCATACGAACGAGTCGACATGCCAGTTGCCAATAAATGCGTGACCTCCATTAATCAAGGGGTTCGGTGCTCGTCGGGTCAAGGCTAGCTGCAGCAGCTGTTGTTGCTTCGACTGAGCAAGCGGCTGCCCATGGCTGCTCGCAGGACCGCAGACCCGGCTTTGCAGTCCCTCTGCCGATTGAGTGCAGCCCCGCCCTCAAAGCTGCTGGCCGGTGTCAGCATGCACAGCCTGCTAAAAGCGTTCATCCGGCAGGCGAGCAATAATAATAGAAGCTGCTGCAGGAGCAATGACTCTACAAACAAATAAAAAGTGGTTATGGGTCTGGCAACCTTTGCCGAAGTTTACAGCCGCCCCTGGGCTTCGTCTGGACAAGCGAAGCCGGGCGGCGAGGAGGAAAGCGAGAAAGAGAAGAACGATGCCGCGAGCGAGCGAGTCCAAATAGATGCCACGAGCCGCTGAGGCGGCGGCAGCAGCAGCAGCAGGCTGACCGCTGCCAGCACAGCCCGCCGGGTGGCCAAGACATCCCATAGGGGGCGGGGCGGCGGCGCCGCTTTTCCCACCACCTGTGCCTCTCACAATCATCGTACCAACGGTCAGCTCGTCGGCTGCGGCGGCAGCGAAACGAACGAGAGCCACGTGCGCCTAGTAAACGCCTGACGACCGCTCTCGCATTTATTATTCACAAAGAGCTGTCACAACTGCCAAGCACATTCGCTCGCTGGCAGCAGCTCCGCGCTGCCAGCCAGTGCCAGCTGCGAGCAGGCCACCACACCCGGCACGCAGGGGGGGGGGTGCTGCTGACGCAAGGTGCCACAGCAGCTCATTAGGCTCTCGGGTAACGGTCAGTGGCCGAGATAAGCTGCCGGCCGGCCGGCAGCAGCAGCCACCGCTGCATGAGGTCGCTGCACGCGCACGCAAGCAACGCCAGCATACCACACCGCCAACGACAGCTGGCATCGGCATCAGCGAGAAGCCGCAGGCTCAAGCCGTGTAACAGATTTCGTGAGGAGGCCGCACACACGGCCAGCCACTGCTGACTGCCTTCACCAACAGCCGACTTCCTTCGCCTCACCCGAGCTGCACAAGCGGCCTGCCTCTGCCGAAACGACCGCAGTCGTCAGAGGCTAGCCGGTCTCGATCGGCTAGCCTCGCACCAAAGCGACTACGGGCGAGTGCGTGAGTCGTTGTTGCTGCCGCCGCCACGGCGGTCAGGGATGCGCCGCTGCTTTTGCCGCCGGCCTTGCCCGATGCTGCCGCAGTTTGACCGTCAGCGCCTGGCCAGCAGCTCAGAGGCGGCAAGCAAGCGCAGCACGTTGAAGTCCGTGTCGAGCCGGCTTCGCCAGAAGCGGCGCACGCGGCCCCAGGTCTCGGCCGGAAACTGTGGCGTGCCAATGCCCTGGAGAATGCGAGCTATGGCGCGAGGCGTGAGGCTGTGCTCGGAGCCATAGACGTCGACGAGAGTGCGTATCTCGCGGCGGGCGAGCTCCTCGCTGGCCGTTGCCGGCATCCCTGCAGGCCGCTGCAACGACGTCGGTTCGACGAACGTCGAGTGAGCAGCGGCAAGCGGCGAACGGCACGAGGACCGGCGAGCGCAGTGCGCGAACGCATGGGTTAGCGCGCGTGAATTGCTGCTCGCGAACTTTGGGTGCCGGCGTGTGAGCGATCGAGTGCCAGCAGAGCCGATCGTCATCGGCTGATGCATTCGGACATCATCAGAGAGCGCTGCTGCAAGCGAGCCACTCACCGCGTCAGTGGCAAAGGCGACCAGAGCGGTGGCGTCGCCGTCGTCATCATCACGAGAATACACTCCCTGCGCTGCCGCTGCTGCCGCCGCTTGCACAGGAGAGCGAGCACTGTCGTCGTCGTCGCCACCACCGTCAGGGTGCTGGCGGCGGGTGAAGTACGCCTCGACGGCGTCCCGGAGCTGCCGGCTCTTGGCGTCGTCGAGCCGATCGGCGCAGCTCCAGTAGTTCCTGTGCGCCACACTGCCGGCGCAGGACGTGCAGAGGGGCCGTGCAGCCGGGTGGCAGGCAGGCGGGCCCGCAGATCAGAGCAACGCCGCTGCTGCCCATTCGCCGCCGCCAAGAAAGCGCTGCGGTGCTGCCCAGGTGGGCTCTCAGCTGAGAGCAACTGAGAGCGGACGGTGGCACAGCAACGGCGTTACCTTTTCGCAGCATAGTAGAACTCTTTGAGCTGCGCCAGCTCCTTCTTTTCCTGCGCCAGCACTCGGCCGTGAAGGAAGTCCAGGACTTCGTCGAATTCTCTGTCGGTCATGCCACCGACGGCCATGAAATGAAATGCGAGATCCTGGAACTCCACGAGTATGCCGGTCTTCCGGTGACCTGCAAGGAAATACGCACGCCGAGCGGATGGAGTGAGGCTCTTGACGAGAGGGCGCGAGCACTCAAATTTTCTCGAGAAGGCAAGGCAAGGTGAGAAATCGGTTCTGCGCCGCTTGAGAATGGCACGCTTGCTTTCCACCAACCGTCACCTAGCGACCACGGTGTACGCTTCGGTCATTCATTCATTCGTGCCGTCTGGTCGGATGGCTTTGTTTCGAGCAGACCGCACTCGTTCCTCTCCTTACCCGCCTTCGCCTGTCTGCCGCACACGTATGCGCGCACATACGCATAGCACTTCATCAGTCTCTGCTTGCTTGTTTGTGTCTCCCCGTCTCTTCCGCTCCTTTCTCTCGGTTTCTCGTTAATCCCACTCTACTCAGCAGCTGTCGGACTACCTCACTCTAAAATCCTCTCTCTCTCCCTCTCTCCTCTCTTTCTCTCTCTCTCTATATATATATATATATATATATATATATATATATATACATATATATATATATATATATATATATATATATATATATATATATATATATATATATATATATATATATATATATATATATATATACATACATACATATTTCTCTGAAGGTTTCTACCTAGGTTGAAATCCCAAGAGTACGAAAAGGAAGAACTTTATCAAGTGCACTATTATTATTATTATTATTATTAACGAAAAGAAAAGCAGTCTTTTATACTTCAAGCGCGAGCTCGCATCCGTGCACGCTCACTCGCCGGCCACAGAAGCTCCCCCCACAGCCTGAAATCAAAGCCTTGATGCCAGTCAGCTCGGTCGCCTGAACAGTCGGCAAGCACGCCGTAAGTGCTCAGGGCGATGAGACACAAACGGTCGGTGAATCATAATTGCGCCTCACTCGAGCAACGCTGGGGCCAGGCTGACAGAAACTGGCAGCACTAATTGCAGCAGACAAATAAAACGGCACCTGGCGGTCTGAGAAAAAAATCAAAGACCGCCTCGACAGATGTTTAAAGACAAGATGAAACAAGAGCACAGCAAACCTGCAGTCTGATCAGGAAGCGCTGGCGGCAGGAAGGCGCTCTGCCGAGCAGGGCGCCGGCTGCGGCGCCCTGCTCGGCAGAGCGTCCGGCAGCACCCAATCTTCCAGCAGCCCGAGACCCGCCGCGAAGAACGAGGCAGCAGCTGACCAACGAGCCGCGAGAGGTCGAAGCGAAGCAGGAGCGGCTGCACTCGAACCTTTTTGTCAACCGATCGCCACGCTGGCCACATTGTGTGTACGTGCGCAATAAACCTGCCGCTACCCGCTCGGACGGGGGGGGGTGAATTCAGCCCCCCCCCCCCCCGAGCTTGGCAGCATTGAAAGAGCAAATCAGAAGCAAGGTCGGCTAGCGTGCTTGGCAGCCGATGGACAGCAAAAGTGGACTCGCACTAACGAGCGCCGAGTCACTGCTAGCTGCAGGAGCGCACTTCGAGCAAGGTCGTAGGCCTGCTATTGCCGCTCCTCGCTGGCTCGGTCCTTTGCTTGCTAGCTCTGCTCTGCCCTCTCCTTCTCACACGTACCTCCGGCGGGATTCGCAACCTGCCAGCCGAGCTGCTTCAGTTCGCGCTTGACGTCAGAGGACGGCCTCCACATCTCCGTGCTAAGGTCCACGACAGGAAACGTCAGCCGGCATCTGCTTGCGTCACCGCTGGCCTGAGCGCGGGCAGTGGCCAGTGCGAGTACGGCACACTGCAACAGCCGAGACCCAGCAGTTGGTCGACGGCGACCAAGGTCGACGGCTTCAAGCAAGCGGGCATACAGGCCGGTCGGTAGTTTTAAAGTGCGCTGCCGAGAGCACTGCTATGCACGGCAGCCGGCGGAAACGATTCGCCAAAAGAAGACCTTTGAGCGCTACCTTTGACCATGATCTTGGTGCAGTCCGTGCGTCTTGGCGGCGCCCCGAAACATGCACACTCGGTTTGAAAAAACGAACAGGCAGAGGGGCCGATGAGGATTCGAAGGTTCGAGAAAGCGTGGGGGCTGAACAAGGCATAAGTATGGGATGGTGCATGCCGCACAGGCACGCAGGCAGTCGCAGGTGCAAGCCAAGTGCTTGCACGAGCACGTACTAGCACTAGGTGCACGTGGCATCGGCAAAGAGGCAGCTTCTTGTTCTACGTGCAGCAACCGTTGCTGCAGCTGACACGTGCTGCCGAAACGGCTGAGGCCAAAACTCAGCTGCCAAGGGAAGCACCATCCAAACTCTGCACATGTTAATAATAATAACAATGACAATAATACGTTTGATATAGCGCCCTCAGACGACTCAATCTCTTTCTAGGCACTTTACGCTTGCTGCAAAGGAAATGGTACTTCTTCGTACGGTAAACGCTAAACGATACAGTAGCTGTCAGGATCGGCAGTAGTTAGCTAAGCCCCTTGCCTGGTGTGCAACAGCGGGCAAGATGATCATTTTCCGTACCAAAGAGCTGCAGGCAGAAGGCCTGCTTTTACGGTCTTATATATTTTTTCCCCCAAGTAAACACAGGCGTGCCACATAGTGGCCAAAGCCAGCAGCCACGGCAGCAGTGGCCTTTTCCATACTGTAGCTGCAGGTTTCAGCAAGCGCTAGCACGGCTATCAACGAGTGCAGGCCATCGCGCAAAGCCATGGTAATAAGGAAAAGTGCTGCCTGCTCGGTGGCAAACTACTCCGTCGTATTTTAAAGTGACTCAGAGCACCATTAATTATAATCGAGTCTGCCTAAAAGGGCCATCAGAAGAAAAGCGGCGGCGGTTGCAAGCTCGTTGGACGGATCGACGCGAGAGCAGAGAGCTGAGAGCAACGCCGGAGAGGAGAGCGACGCCTGCTCGAAACTCGCTTCGCCGCCAAGCGTGCTCTGCAGCCGGCACACGGCGATGATGGTGGGCGATGCGACTGCGACCAAATGCAAAGCCTTTCGAGACCTTTTGAGCAGCCGCAGCCATCGCCTCAGCTCCGGCATAAGACTGGACCGTGCACGTCGCGTAGGCCGGGTTCATGTTGACGACCCAGGCTCGCGGGTGCAGCTCGAGGTAGCAGAGCAGCGTGCTCACAGTCTCCTCCTTCATGTCCAGCTCCATCGTGGTGGCCTCGATGGGCAGTGCCCTCTCGTGGCGTCGGCAAACGGCAGCCTTCCGGATGGCGGCATCAGCTGCTGCTGCTGCAGCCGGGGAGGCTTCGGCAGCAGCATGGCAGCAGCGGAGGCCGTACACCTGGCAAGCATCCAGAGCGGTTCAATTCACGGCTCGCTGATGCCCCAGGGCAAGAAAAGCCAATTAAGCACAGCTGGCAATTGTGAGTGCCGGCTCGTGTGCCTCTTACGTCATCCCAGCAGCGGCGGCAGCAGCAGCAGCAGCGGAAGAACCGACAGGAGGAAGCTGCAGCTCAGGGGAGCGCAGCTGTCCCAGTCAATGGACGCATTGTCTGGGCCGGTGGCCACGAACAACTGCTCGAGGCTAGACAAGGAACAGAGCGGCTCCCATCGAGCGAGCGAGCCAGCCAGCTAGCGAGCGCTGGAGGAAGGGGGGGGGGCAGCGTGGCAGCAGACGTCAGTTGAGGAATGAGCATGTACGCACATGCGTTTCGCTACGGCTCGCTTCCAACGGCTGCCGGAGCTCGTAAAAAACGGAGGAGGAAGAGGATGAAGGTGCAGGATGAAGAAGAAGAAGAGAGAATGAGAAGGAGGCCGAGAACAAAGACAACTGCTCTCCTGCTGCCGACCATGGCTCATCCTTTTCAGCGGTCCTGAGCTGCTACTTCCACGCTACTCAATACCTCAACTGCTCTCCTGACTGTACTATGCTTCCCACTTTCTCTTTGTTGAGTGAGACGAAGTCTGTTGGCTACCGAATGCGTACCGAAAGCCGCTCAGGCTGTGAGTGCTTAGGCTGTGAGTGCGCTATGCAAAACTCTCCTGAGTAACACCCACATGGTCTTTATGACTTTGTGGAGTTACAGATGGAGATACATTACATTACATTAGGACAGGTAGAGAGAAAGATGAGGAAGGAGAGACAAAGAGGAGGAGGAGGAGGAGGAGGAGGAGGAGGAGGAGGAGGAGGAGGAGAGGAGGAGGAGGAGGAGGAGGAGGAGGAGGAGGAGGAGGAGGAGGAGGAGAGGAGGAGGAGGAGGAGGAGGAGGAGGAGGAGGAGGAGGAGGAGGGGGGGGGGGGGAGGAGGAGGGGGAGGAGGAGGGGGAGGAGGGGGAGGAGGAGGAGGAGGAGGAGGAGGAGGAGGAGGAGGAGGAGGAGGAGGAGGAGGAGGGGGAGGAGGAGGGGAGGAGGAGGAGGAGGAGGAGGAGGAGGAGGAGGAGGAGGAGGAGGAGGAGGAGGAGGAGGAGGAGGAGAGACGTAAAGAAGACAGGCCGAGCTCACGAGACACGGCAGCCTCGGTGCGGCAGACGAATCGCGATCACCTCGATTGACCGAGTCACTGCTCTGCTGGGCAAAAGAAAGCCCCCACTGCCGTACACTTCTAGCAGCGTGGCGACCGTGGCCGACTCCACTCGCTTCACAGCAGCCTGCCCACTTCCACCACCCCCCTCCCGAGCTCTGAGCACAGCCGGCCTGCTAGAGCCGACTGCACGATGCCGCTGCAGCAGCGACGGCGCTCAGGGGGCTGCAGGCTTGAGCTGCCACGGCTCGCACCACCTCGCTCGTCTCCGTCGCGACGTCAGCGCCTGGCTCGGCTGTGGCAGCAGCAGCAGAGGCAGGTGTGCTCGGACAGTTGCACCGCTTCGGCATGGCCATCTCGAGCAGGCGTCGCACGGTCGAGCGGTCCACCGTGTTGCCGTATGTGTGCTTCTTCAGCTCCGCCATGTCGCCACCCTGACGACGCAGAGTGCGAGCAGCAGCACCGATTAGAAAACATTCTCACTGACGCAGTGCGCAGCGCCTGCACTCGACCCGCACGGTCTGGCCCCCAGTGCGTGCCGTTACAGACGAAAGCTGAAGCCGAGGCACTGGCTGGCTGAATGGCGGTGGGTGCACGGCTACAGCTACAACCGTTTGAAATAGCAGAGATTTCTTGGGTGAGACGAGGTGATGACAGTGCACGACAACAAGCGATACACAGTAAGCATGCGCTCGCTGGTTGGACTGAGACGGCAGCGGCTACTGTTGAGTGCCTACTCAGACAGGAAACCATATCCAAGTTGGTCCATGCATTTGTGACATCCCTTCTCTACTTCTGTAAGCCTGTGCAATCAGGCACTTGGTTGATGCAAAACTCTGCACACAAGTTTGCCTGTCGTGAGAGGCGCAGTTGCCACATCACATCACTTCTCACCGACCTGCACCGGCTCTCAATCTAGCAGTGCATCGACTTCAGGATTTTGTCCCTCACTTTTAGGTCCCTTCATCCTCTGGCTCCAGCCAATCTATCAGACTTACTCCCCCCAACCGGGTAAGGCATAGGACCACACACTCTCCTCGACTCAAATCGCTAAGCTACACCTCGTACAAACCTCAAAACCCTTGGAGACCATACTTTTAGTTCATATGCTCCCAAAGCCCTGAAACTCAGTCCCGACTGACGTCGTCACGACATCCCACGACATGACGGCATTTAAAAAGAAGCTACAAATGCTCCTGTTTCTCACAGCAATTGCTGGGTCCTTGTGACTTGTCCTTTGTGTGCTTATGTGTGACGACACTGTACACGTTACCACTAACCATATTATGCATGTTGACACTGTGCATTTTACCAGTAACCATATGATCATGCTTTCTTTACATGTGTACGATCTCAGTGGCTCCTGACTCGTTCGAGTGAAAACGAAACCTGTTGACGTGACTAGCAAACAGCCTAGCACGCTGATGGGTACGGTTCGGCTTGCGACTGACCTTATGAAATTACAGCAAACAAGGTGGCAGCAAGCGAGGCGGGCTCACCGTGCGCACATGCACGAATGTTGTTTAACACCACGCCTACACTGAGCTGTTCCCTCATTAGCACTGACTGCCAAAGGCCGGCCTACTGGCGGGCAGGGGTTACTGCCGCCGCTACAGTGGCAAACGAGAAGCGTCAGAGGCGCGAGCCAGTGCTCTGCCTCGTGCCTCTGCGTGCAGCGAGATGACGCTGCAGTGGCAACAAGCAGCGAGATGGGCGTTCTGAGCGAGCGCCGGGTGCTTGCTCAGAGTGCCACGCGAGTTTCTTCGCACTCGTTCCCGGTCGGGGTCAATGCAATGGGCGCTTTCGCAGGGCATGCATCAACGCATGTCACACGCTACTGCGCTCTTCCAAATGCACAGTGAACAGAAAGAAAAGAAGGGAGAGAGAAACAGAAGAGACAGGATACAGAAAGAAAAAGGCCGGCCCTTCCCACAGTGCTCAGCAGAACCGAGGCCGCAGAGCACTTGGTGGAGTGGCACCCACTCAGGAGTTCCGCAGAGCGAGAGGCTGAGGCTGCAGACGGTCAGCCACGGCGGCTCGATCGATCGGAGCAGCCGCAAGGCAGCAACAGCGGCTGCTGCGATCGAGTTGCTGCTCGCCGGCACAGCTTGGCAAAAAGGGCAGCAACGCAGCGGCAGCAGCACGTACCCACTCGCTGCTGTCCAGCAGCAGATGGCATTCGGCAGGCAGACCGTCGCGGCCGGCTCGGCCGATTTCCTGCACGTAGCGCTCAAAGCCGCTAGGCATGTTGAGGTGGATGATGCCACGAACGTCGGGCTTGTCCAAGCCCATGCCAAAAGCAACCGTGGCCACGATTATGCGCAGAGCCCCTGCAACAGACGTTGGAAAGAAAATCGATGCAAGCTGAAACACGCAGGCTGAGGAGCCGCCCTGAGCCCCCGAGTCGCCCACTCTCCACCCCCACCCCGACAGACATGACTTTTGCTTGTGCACGGCGTCGTCTGCAAGGCAGCGGTGCCCAGCAGCACATCAATGAGGCAATGCACCCTAGCGATACATACAGCGCTACACTGCAAAGCTGGACACATCAAGCTGCTCGAAGTGGGAATGAATATTTATATTAATACACAATAAATAATAAATAGGCACATAAGACTAAATAATACATATAATATGTAATAAATTATATTATGCAGAAAGAATATGAGCAGCTCGCAAGCACGTTCGTAACGACTAACTTGCATTCAAGCATACACAGGGCAATGAGTCACGAGTCGCTCTTTCTTAAGGACGGTTCTGGGTACAATGCATGTTCGAGAAGATGGGTCAGAGGTGTACTTTTTAGGCAGCTTGCAGGCGGGGCAGCGCCGTGGAGGGGGCATACAGTAAAACTGCAAATGGGGTGGCAGCATAAAGAGGTAGCTACTACTCCAGAATGAACAAAGCAGACGGCCCTTTTGGTGTCGATACTGTTGCCACCATGACGACCATTGCGTACACTGCAGAACGTTATGGGCCCGGGCACAGAGAAGCAGGTAGCCGACTCAAGCCCGGCGCTAGCTATTCACTCAGAAGGGGCACGCTACCTGCCTGCTCTGATGGCCGGCTCGGGTAAGGTCAAGGTTCGACCAGTCACACCCCTTCATAAGTTAAGTCCGATTACAATTTTCCCCGTTGAGCCTCAGGGCGTGGCAATGAAGGCAGGCGAGAAACTGCTGCTGTCGTTGCACAAATCCAACACTCGCTGGCACAGTGTGGCGCGCTGTGCCGAGGAGCCCACGGCACGGCGCGAGCTCAGTCAGAACATACAAGCGTCGGCTGCTTCCAGGTGGTGCTAATCTGAGAGAAATGTGGCACTTGAAGTATCCACCTTCATTCTGGTCAGCTGATACGTCACGCCAAACCCTGGCTGTGCTCAGCAGCCTGTACGAGTAGCCTGCTGCTCGCAAAACTAGCCCGTACCCGTATGCAGATATGGCCAATTTAGTGGATACAATCTAGCCGGCCTGCTTGGAGTAAGGCAGCTAGCGAGTGAGCGTGCGAGCCAACAGGAGTGCACGACACCAGTGCTCCCGCGGGTTTATGACTGACGTCTGCCCGCACAACCCTGGCTGGCATTCTCGGTCAGCACCGACACCAGACAGAAGGGCACAATCTCCATGCTGCTGCGCAGGTGGAGCCAGGCTAAGAGACGCTGCGGTTGGCAGAGCAAAAGGTGTCTTTTTTTATTCTTCTTCTGCTGCTGCTGCTGCTGCCGACGGCATGGGCTCTGGCGCAAACACAACTGGGGTGCTGTGCAGCGCGCCGTTGCAAGCCGCACCCCCTCGTAAGAGCTCGGGCGCGCGCACGGTCTCATTGCAATTACCATGCCCATTACTTTATTACTGGCTCAAGAAAAACTCGGACACGCTCTGCTCCAGGCCCCCTGCCGACGCCCGACTCCGGCAAACGCCAGAAACAGCTGTCGGAAGTCTTCCGTCTCCTGCTAGGACACTGGGGCATGCGCATGGATGCAGCGCCTGCAGGCACTGGTGCAGGCAAGGCTGCCCACGCTGGAACGCCTGCTAGCGACAAGAAGGACGTGCATGCGTCCAGCACGACAGGGGAGACTGCTGGAGACTTGAGCTCACGCCCTCGGGATAGCCCGGTGCAAAATCTGACGCACATTTAACGATAATAATAATAATAACAACGATATGTCTTTTTATAGCACCCTAAGAAAGCGAAATCTCTAACCAGATGCTTTACAACTTGCTGCAAGAGAGGCAATAACCAAGAGCCAATTAAGAGCATGGAAGAGCGTGGGACACGGGCGCAGTCATCAGTTCAGGCAACTGGTAAAACTTACAGGAAAGTTTGCCACGTTCTCTGGTAATTCACCGTGTACTGCTTTCATGATGCATTACGTAGCATGCACGCACGGCCACGGTGGCAGATGCTATGCTACAGAATTCAATTAGTGTATGACTTGGGGTAATAGAAAGTGGCTCCATCATGAACTCTCATCGCATCCATTGTCAAAAAATTCCCTCACAAACAGTACGGTGCACTTAGGATAGATATCACATTATCTTGCCATATTCCTCCGCCGCCAAACTTCACCACGGAGTAGAAATGAGAGTTAAGATTTGTGTTTAGCGATGACATCGGTCAGAGGGAGAAATGCAGATGATTAAAGAAAAGGAGGGCCCACGACAGTTGCCCAAAAACAGAAAAGCTGCGCTGGCTGCAGCAGGAGATGATTTCGTGGCCGCCTGGCGACAGCGCTGCACAGCAGCGCTGCCTCACCCAAGCAGCTGGTGGCCAAGCAGGCATCCAGTTTCAGAGGCATTTAAGCACACGACACGACCTGCCACGGCACCGTGGATGGAGCCGTGTGTGCGGTGAGGGGATGGGCTGCAGGAGGCTGCTCTCTAGATCGGAAGGAACGAATGTGCTGCGACGACAGCCAGGAGCGTAGCGCTGGAAGAGCTGCGCTAGTAAAATCAATTTTTGCATGCTCTTCACGACCGAGGTCATGAGTTCGAATCCTGCAGTGGGCAATACTTTTTTGCCAACTGCAAGTGGTGGTGATAGCCGGTAAGGCTCTTCTGCTGCTATACAAATGAAGCTATACAAATCAGCACATATTTTTTTGCTTATTCGAGCTCTTTTAGCCTGACCACGCTGCTTTCTATTTGCACTCTGACATCGTCCTTGCCTACTGCACAGCCACGCCTGAGCCTCTTGCACTGCGCCCAAGGCGGACATGCAGCACCCAGCAGTAATCGGTGACAAAAAATCCAGCCGTGTATGCATGAGCTTGGCGATTGAGATTTCACTCCCGCAATCGTCACTAGAGCGGCAACGAGATCTGTGGTTCGCCCACGATCAAGCCACTGCCACCATTTCATGGCAGCAGCTGCAGGATCCAATCAGCTAATAGATAAAAAACTTACGAACGAACAATCGCCCAAATCTAAACATAGCTAAACACCACAGAGAGATATCGTAGTGCTGCTATACGGAGCGAAGGATCTATCATATCGTCCTAGGGGATAGAACTTAGGGGAAGAAACCCAAGAGCAATGGAGCCAGTGGCGAGAGTAATACCAACTTGCTCCTTTCGACCGACATTACACAAACTAGCCCCGTGATACTTGGGGTCTGCAGGAATGAGGCAGTTGTTACGATTTCTTGCCTTCGGCAGGAAAGTGACCTGGGTTCACCTGCTGTCAAAGGGACAACTGGAACACGGTCTCATTTGCCGAACAAAAGCGTGATGAAAGCTGTGAATAGCCGATTTGCACAACACACGACTGTCTGCAGGATCAGCCAAATTTACATTTTTTTTTAAAGAGATCAATTTAATCTGGCCAATTTCAATAGTTGTGATGAGGTGATGACGTCCTGCTGAAAAAACCCATCGCGTCCTCCAACATTCTGGAACACTGCCCTCAACATCAAATATTGAAATGCACAAGAGCCACGTAAGCAGCAGTAGAAAACTAGCCAGACAAAACCTATCCACGACTCAGACTAGAAGTCCCAGGATCCAGTATCGAAAGCAAATCATCGGCTCTCACCAGACATGAACTCGCGCTGCACTTTCTTCCTCTGACTGGCTGACAGCCCGGCATGATAGCATTCGGCCTCAATGCTCGTGCTGCTACCGCCACAATAGTCGGTCATGCTGGTGGTGGTGCCCCAGGAGCCGTCGGCTCCTACAATAGATAATAATCTGCATGCAGCACAGCATAGCAATATAGCTTACGGTGAGAGAGAGTGAGAGAGAGAGAGAGAGAGAGAGAGAGAGAGAGAGAGAGAGAGGTATGCGTTGTGTGAGCGTGCGCGCGCGGTAGTTTGTGCGCGCCCGTGTGTGTGGCATTAAACAGTCAAACAGAAAAAAGAAATAGACAGACAAGGAAATTATAGAGAAACAGAGAGGAAGTGAGAGCATGAAGGAAGTGAAAGCACATGAGGGAGGGGAAGTGAGAGCAACAGTAGGAGAAGGGAAGGAAGGAGAGAACATAGGAATAGAGAGAAGGGATAGAGAGAGAGAGAGAGAGAGAGAGAGAGAGAGAGAGAGAGAGAAAGGTAGGGGAGAGGATGGGAGGGAAGTAGCAGGGGAGCAGCGCTCCCAAAGGCACGCCAATTCGGCAGGCAGCCGTGAGACGGACGCAGCAGACGACCTCACCCCTGGCAGCACGTGCGCGTATGAGCGTGGCGATGCGTTCCGTCTGCTCACGACGCGTGCAGTAGATTATGATGGAGTTGCAGCTCCTGAAGCGAGATCCCTGGAGCAGGTTGAGTACCGCCTGAGGCAAAAATGATGCGGTGCAGCGGCTGGAGGGGCAGAGGTGCAAGAACACAAGCAGGACAGTCACTTCGGTCAGCCGCCACTGCCAAGCTCTGCCTGCCACCTAGCGATGCACCCAGTGCGCCAGCAAGCAGGCGCCACACTGCGAGAGCGGGCGTCGGAGCAAGCCTGTCACTCCTGCAGTTACCTCCTCCTTGTCGTCGTCGAGCGACACGGAAAGATTCAGGTTGGAAGCAAGGATGCGTCCTCGAATGGTGTCACGCACGTGGTCAGCCAGGCCCAGATGCTGAGCGATACTTAGTACGGCTGTCCACGACGCTGTAGCCGTGAGTCCGAGGAAGCACTTGACATGAAGTGTGTCGCGCAAAGCCTGTAGAGGCATGCGCCGAAAGGAGAAGAGCATGAGGGCAGTAGAGGACGTACTGCTGTACATGGCGCCAGAGAAGCCGCCTACGACTATATCTGGTCGCCGACCACGGCAGACGTCACGGTTGCAGCTCGGCAACCAGTTGCAATTGAACAAATTCAAATACATTCACACCGTATAGCGAGATTAGGCTCAATAACATAAGCGGAAATGTAAAGCCGAGGCTTGAAGCGCTGAGCAGAGTGCCGTCAAAGCGCAGCTTTAATAGCAGCTCATCGGTTGAGCACAGGCCCAGAGGGCAGCAGGAGCTCGCGGGATCTCGGCAGTCAGTCCCGAAGCAGGCACCCTACGGTCGCTCTGCACTGCAATATACCCGGCCGTGCCGAAACGTGTGCATGGTCCAGACGTGCACAGCAATCGGTATGGGACGTCGAAGGCTCTCCCTCCTTTGATAGAGCTCTATTGCTATGGGCTAGGCACAGTCAAGATGGTGCT
Source organism: Cristatella mucedo (assembly GCA_009760855.2). Lineage (NCBI taxonomy): Eukaryota > Metazoa > Bryozoa > Phylactolaemata > Cristatellidae > Cristatella > Cristatella mucedo. The sequence continues at coordinate 4,242,650 of WPIO01000023.1, read as the reverse complement.
AAACACTGGCGCGAATGAGGTTCTCGCTATGACAGACGACCAAGTTGGACCATACGACAAACCCTGAAGTAGCCAACTTCTCAAAAAACTAGGCAAGCTGGCCGATTTGAGCAACGACACGTTTGATCGTGCCAACGTCCACTTACACACAAAGTGACAAATCACAACTAGGAAACTCCCGGATGACAGCCTGGGATGGCCACATGAATGGCTGGCTAAATCGATAAGACGGCAAAGTGGCAGGCGACCGGCACTGGGCAGAGGCGTTGGTCCGATGGACTTGGTAACATTCACAAGTGGTGGTAACATCCACAAGCAGCGGGCATAGGGTAAGCAGGTACATGCACACGAAGGACGAATCACAAAGACTGACCAAATGCTGTAATTGATCAGAGGAACTGTGCTGCGGACTGCACCACCGCACTAGCTTCACGCAGGCGCTCGTTCGGCTGGGTGGCTGGCTCAGGGAAGGAAGCTACCTTGCACACTCGCAGGTATGACGGCCTGAAGTTGTGCGACCACTCGGACACGCAGTGCGCCTCGTCGATGCACACGAATGACACGAGCGGCAAGCTGGCCAGCGGCGCGCTCAGCAGCCGGCTGACGGCAAACTCGGGCGAGATGAGCAGAAAGTCGAGCTGGCCGCCCACGTAGCGCTTCCACACTTTCTCTTGCTGGGTGGCACTCTGCTGCGAATGCAGGCACTCGCCTGCCACGCATGCGGGTAGCCCGTGAACCTGGAAGGACGTAGGAACAAGCATGTGTCCTCCGCTCACTGGCTCGGCTGCCGCAGAAAGCAGCTCGTCTGTCTCGACAGCAGCTCGACGGCTGGACCTATCGGCCGGCGGCCACGCCCATGCCGCAAGGCTGCGCGCATCACCGAGCACGGTCTCAGTGAAAGGCTGCATGCAAGGTGCCGCTAAACGCCGGCCAGCTAAACGCCGGCCAGCGCTGATTTTCGTCAGCAAGAAAAAAGGGTGCAAAGTGTTCGATGAGGTCTCGGAATTCGGCCAACGTTTGGGACGTACGGGAAAGGCCGAGGAAGGCAGCAGCCCCGACAGAGCCAATGGCATCCCAGCCGCCATTGGCTCTGTCGTTGGCAAGACGCTCTCGCAAAGCACCAGACGAACACATACTGAACGATGGGCTGGTGGCTTCCAGGGCATCCCAACGAATATCCACCAGCACGACCTACGGAGAACCCACCGCGCTCGCAAGCTCAGCCCCAAGCCTTCCCCACCCACCCACTGTTGCACAGCATCGGGCCTAGGCTTCAACAGATTCGGCGAATGCCAACTGCTTATCCTACATGACACTCGGGCAAGGCCATCCCCACCCTGTGGCCTGCCTTGCCCTTCCTACGGAAGGAATTCCGATTCGGTCTCGATCTTGCTCTCCGTTTCACATCATCCTTCACATCATCATCGAGATGGACATCATCATCTCGCTCTCTTCGTGCTCCGTTTCACATGCTTCCACCCTCAGCTCCGTCAAGACCGCCAGCACGTGTTTGCGTCTCGGCGTGTACCTGACTGCTCGACTCGATAAAGAACGACAGAATATATCTACGATCGCGGGACTACAGAGCCGCATAGCACCGTTGGCTTTTGGATTCGCATCTTTACAGTGAGCTTCTTGATGGGCTCTGCACAAAAAGAACCTCTCGTCTCTTCAGCTTATCAAGCATTTTTGCGCTGCTAGGCTACTGCTACCTCCAAGGAACATGTTGTGCGACCTGTCTCTGGTGCCCCGAGTGACTCGGCTTAGCCTCAAGCCTCTTACTGTGACCTCTCATGCGCCCCCCCCCCCCCAGAAAACTTACCTAACGAAATTGCGGTTGGCAGAAGCTGGAGTTTCCGACTGCCAACTTGCTGATCAGCTCTTTTTCAACAAGACTAGCTCGAGGATGGTGAGAACCTGAACCCTAAGTGCATCAGCCGGAGGTGACCCAGCAGGTGCTTGGCGTTCTCGCGAAGTTGGACTGCCGGCTTTGGACCATATGAACAGATTTGAGAGAGAGAGAGAGAGAGCGAGAGAGAGAGAGAGCGAGAGAGCGAGAGAGCGAGAGAGAGAGAGAGAGAGAGAGTGGGAGCAAGCTAAAGGGAGCATGGGTGGTGGTCTGGATGCACGTTGTTTGATTGCCAGTAAGCTATCAGCAGGCAGCTCGTGGGATGATGAGCAGAAAGCAGGGTGGGGCTGGTAGGCTGCCTTGCGCAGATCAGGAATGGAAGCAAGTGGAAACATTTGATCTACATAGAATAAGCCCCAGGTAGTAAACGACGAACCACAGCGTAGCCCTGACTACACAATCACAGGCGCACACACAGATGACAGAAAATAATATATAATTCATTTGTATGGCGCCATAAGAGAACTTTAATCTCTATTCAGGTGCTTCACACATGCCACTCATGGGGCTCGAGCCCACAACCTTGGTAGTCAAATACATTCACCTTGACCTCGGTCGTTAAGGGCAAGCACCTTAACCACTAGGCCAAGCCAGCGCAAGAAAGAGAGGGCAGACAGAGCAAGGCAGCAAGGAAGAGAGAGAGAGAGAGAAAAAGGAAGAGAGACAGAGAAAGCATAGAGAAGCAGAGAGGAGAGGCAAAGAGAGGGGAGAGAGAAGGAGGAGAGGCTGTAAGAGAAAACAATACAATTCATTTGCATAGCCCCCTAAGCAAACTTAATCTCAATTCAGAAGCTTCACGTAGGCCACGGGATTCGAGCCCACGAGAGGGAGAGAAAGAGAGAGAGATAGAGAGAGAGAGATAGAGAGAGAGAGAGAGAGAGAGAGGGAGAGAGAGAGAGAGAGAGAGAGAGAGAGAGAGAGAGAGAGAGACAGACAGACAGACAGACAGACAGACAGACGGACAGACAGACACACAGACACAGCCAGACAGACAGAGAAAGGGAGGGAGCGAGAGAGACAGAGAGAGGGAGACAGACAGACAGACAGAGAGAAGGGAGAAGGAGTGTGAAAGAGAGGTAGAGAGTGTGTGTTGGTGGGCTGTGTGCATGTTTAATACCTGATCTTCCATGAGCGAGACAAGCGGAGAGACGACTATGGCCGTACAGTTGGGGTGTGTCTCGTGGTACAGATAAGCGGGCAGCTGGTAGCATAGCGACTTCCCTCCGCCGGTGCTCAGCGTGACGAGTGTCGACAGGCCTGCAAGGACAGACATCGAAGAGTTAGCCATCCACGCTCAGGCGTCCTGACGGCACGCTGAAACGACAAGGAGGCCGGCGGCCGCAGGGCAAGCTGGAGCAAGTGTGCGGCGGCGGCAGCCATGCATGCATGCATGCACTCACCGCACAGCACTCTCATGACGACCTCTTCCTGCCCGTATCTGAAACCGTCGTGCCCGAACTGTGCCAGCGCTGCCAGCACCTCAGGAGGAGTAGCTGAAAACGTAGCTCTCAGCAATAGTGCCAGGCATCGACACGTACAATCGAGGGCACCACAAATCTTGGCGGAGCATGCAACAACCTTTATGGACCAACCTGGCAGGCTGCCATCTGCAGCTAGCTCATAGAGTGCTTGCACCGACTGGACGTCGACGACGGTTCTAGTGGCACAGCGAGTGGCCTCGGCAGCAGCAGCCGCCGTGCACTCATCGAGCAGAGGAGCCACGTCTCGAGGCTTCTTGCTACCACCAGTCACCTCGTCGCCATCCACTTCGCAAGACAGATGATCGGCATTGACTACGAACGAACATAATGCGGTTGTCGGCTGCTGCGTGCCGTTCAGGGCGCTGGCTTCACTGGCCGCTTCTGCAGTGCACGTGGCAGCGGCATTTCAGCAGCTGCAGCATTAGCGACCAGACACACCATTGCTATTGCAGACAGTTACGACCTGGCTGCTGCTGTCACGGTCGGGACACGAGCTCGACCAGTGTCCTTCCTTTCCGCAAGCGAAGCACGCCGTGCTGCGGCGACCAGCGCCGCGGCCGCCAAACCGCTTTTTCTTCCACATGGCACGCTTCAGGCGAGAGCCCTTGAGCTTCTGTCGACCTCGAGCATACTTCTTAACTTTCATGTTCAGCTTAACGTAGTTACCCTTGGCGGCGACCTTCCTGCGAATGAAAGGTCGCCACATCCGTCGGGCCAAACGCTGTGGCAGCAGAAGGCAAGCGCCGCCCACTGGAAAAAATGCCCTCCTGCAAGCTCGCAGCACGGTACCGGCATGCACGGGAGCATTCATAAATATAAATATAATTCATTTGTATGGCGCCCCAAGAGAACTGAATCTATATTCAGGTGCTTCACATATGCCTCGGGCTCGAGCCCACGACCTCGGTCAGACCTAGGTCGGGGCAAGCACCTTAACCGCTAGAAGAGCACTCTGTAGTTCTACCCCAGCCCAGCCCAGCCCCCTGGTATGCTTGCGGTCGATTCCTAAATGCAAGGCTTGAATGCTACCACTGGTTCAGCCAAAGTCACTGTAGCACACGCTCGAGCTGCATTACGAGCGCGTCACGCGTCAGGCTAGCGGTGGCTGCCGAGTCACGCGCACCAGTGAACGGTGGTGGTAGTCCTGCTCGGCGACTTGCTGTGCGCTCACCTGCTGCTCCTCGGTGCTGCTGCTGCCGCCACGCTCTTTTCAGCCAGCTGAGCTGCAGGCCTCTTCTTGCACGGACCCTGCACAACGGTGGCGAGCGGCTACAATGCGCAGCGAGCAGAGTGCGGCTGCAATGCGCAGAGCGCGAGGAGCAGAGCTGGGGGCCGGGAGCAAAGTGGCGCACTCACGTCCGGCGCTTGCACATCGCCGGCAGCTGGCCGCTTCCTGGACGGCCTTTGGCCATCCTCTGGCTTGCGCACGGCAGCGGCAGCCTTTCGGGTAGCTGCCACGCGCCCCGCTTCGGCCCTGCTCCGAGTCACGCGCTGCACAGTCTTAGCGCTCTTGCTGCAAGCAGCCTCGCTTGCATGCTCCTGGCAATCGAGTGCGGCAGTACGGGGCTCTTCGACCGTCGCTGCATGAGGTTGCGGCCTCGGCTCGCCGGCATCCGTCGTGCCGGCATGCAGACCTCGAGCTGACACTTCGCGACCGGCAGACGGCGCCCGGCTTCCTTCAGCACCGTCTGTGCGCAGCGGCGACACAGCGTCGTCCGCAGTCGATGGATGAGCACAGTGGCGAGCGCTTTCGTCGCTGGGAGGCGGAGGCAGTGACGGCCGGCCGATCGATGCCAGCCACCCCTGAGGGACGGCGGAGCGCCTCGCTCTATACTGGGTCCAGACGCGAGGAGGCTCGGCGTGTGGCGAGGTGCTGCAGCGCTGCAGCGGTGGCGGCTGGTGCGGCTGCTGGGCCGCGCTTGCCTGCGCTGGGAGCGCCGAGGCCGCTGCATCAGCCGAGCAGACGAGGGTCGATGGGATGCCCTCGCTTTCAACGAGGCTCGTGGCCAAGCCGTCGGCGTCGACGAGCGCCTGTGAAGCAAGGCGACTCGCTCGTCCGGGCGGCAGCGCTGCGACGGCGGCAGCAGCGCACTGCTGCTGCTTCTTCGCGCTGCCGCCTGCCTCGGTCAGCAGCTTGGCGCTCATTCTATGAAGCCACGAGTTGGAGAAAGCTGCCTGCTGCACCGGATGAGGAGGAGCCGCTCTCGACGAGACGGCGAAGCGAGGCGAAAATTGGGCGGCGGCGGCCGTCCGTTCGGGGCAAGCGACGGCGGCTCTCGGCTCGCCGCCGCGGCTCTCGGCTGCATCAGAGCGCTGCTGACCGGCCGCGTCGGTCGGGCTGGAGGAGGCGGCGGTGCGCCCGGTCGCGTCTTTCAGCCTTCTGTATTCCTTGTAACATTCTAGGCGTTTGCGGATTTCAAAACTCGGGGAGCTGCCGCGCAGTTGAGAGCACGCGTCGCACGAAGGACGCGAGAGATTCGGAGCACACGCTATACGCAGCAGCAGTCGGCGACGCGGCTATAGCCGCAGCGCTACGAACTATGTGGAAGCGCGCTGCTTCGGACGACTAGAGCCGCAAGAATTGCGAGCAAAATTGCACTTCCGCCCGTGCGCATACCTTTGATCGAAGCTGGCGCTTCGTCCACATCGCTCTAAAAGTATCATCAACTGTGCTATTATCACCTTGGCAACGTTCGCAAACAAGCGCTGCTACGTCGGCCGAACTCACCGACGTCGGCCTCTTTCCGTGAGCTTTGCTGAACGCCCGCTCCCAGTCTTTTAGCTTTCTTTTTATTGTTTCAATGCCAGACAAATTATTGGAAACTTTCACGTCCATTTCAGATAGACTTTTCGACCAAATTCTCACGCGGGTACACTACAAGCGAACGGAATGTGGCGAACACGCTCGAGACGAAACCGTATAGGGGCGGGAAAATATTCTACCTCCGCACCAAGCGGGGGAAGAGCTCGGTGGTCGCGGCGGGGTCAGGGCGTGCCACCGCTGCGTGCCTGAGCGGTTCCGCGTACAACCGACCGCTCGGCGGCCGTGCCGTGCCGTGCCGTCCGTCATTGCTGCGGCGGTACGGCGGCCTCATAGAGGCGCGGTCGGCCCAGCTCGTTGAGTCGACTCGCGAGCTCCTCGCAATGGCGCTGTACAGGAATCTGTACGCCCGGCGGGGCGTCGAGCTGGTGGCAGACGCCGGCTGGTGGCTCATATTTCCGTCCTACTGGCTGCTGAACGCTCTGCTCGCCCTGTACATGGAAACCACGCTCGAAGCCACGCGCCGAGTTGAGGAGAAACCGTGCTATGAGCGGCCCTTGCTGCTTGCAGCGGGCACGCTCGGCCTAGTCGCCCTAGTCCTCCTGTCGGCGCCGCTAGCGCTCGTAGGAGCGTGCCTGTGGCTGCCTGCACAGCCCTTTCGCAGACCATACAGATACAGCGAGAACGTTCCGCTCGTGGTCGTCAGCCGCAGCCAGGCGGCAGACGGTGGCGAGCCGCCAGGCGACAACGACGGGTCTTGCTCAGCGGCGGCTGCGACGTGCGACGACGCCGGAGACTGTCGCGGAGCTGCCGTCGATTGTCTGACCGTGTCCCTGTTGACGTGCAACGCTTGCTTGCTTCCTGAAGGCATAGCCCGGTTTAATAATCTCGGAAATGTGATGGACCGTGCCGGCAAAATCGCGAATCTCCTCGCCGCAGCCGCAGCCACTGAAACTCGTCGACGAGAAAAAGGCGACCGCGGCGACTCAGCGGCAGCCGCCGCGGAGGAGAGCAAGAGAAAAGCAGCGAGCGTGATCATTCGATCGGACGTGCCGTCCGGCGTGGATGTCCTTTGCCTACAGGAAGTCTTCGACAGGAGAGCGGCCTCCAAGATTCGGAGCATTCTCTCCCAGCGGTTCCCGTACATACTGTCGGACGTGGACGCGTTCTGCTGCGGCAAATTGCTTAACAGCGGCTTGCTGTTCGCCAGCAAGTTTAAAATACTCGATGCCGACTACTCGCCTTTTGCTCACGGCGGCAAAGAGGACTCGTTGGCCGCCAAAGGGGTTTTAATGGTGAAGGTTGGTGCATTGCAGCTGCTGCCTCGCCTCCCCCCCTGCTCGCGTGTACTGTGCGATCTGTCCTCACGGACGTGCGACCGGGACTGCGAAGTTGAGACGATTCGCTGCTTACAGGTGCTGCTCGACGCAGCTGCGACAAGCCGGCTCGTCGGCTACGTCTTCAGCAGCCACTTGCAAGCTCACCGAGGTCAGTGAACCGCCAGCATCTGCTGCCGTTCCCCAGCATGCCCGATGCATGCTGGGTGACTGACTCATTGGCAGCTGCTTCCGCCGCTCTCTTCTACACGGTACCTCTGCATCGGCTGTAAGCCATAAGGTGCCCTGGGCTTCAAGCTTACTCACCAGGAACTTGGAGCCTGATGCTATGATCTCCAGCTACCGTTACCAGCCAGCCATTACGACCTATCGGGAGAGTGGGCCAATAATAACCACTCACTCAATGGGGGGGGGGGGGCTAGGTAATTGCAGGCTTGAACACATCAGAAGTGCTATCCTCCTTGGTCGGCTGGTTAGACAAGCCCACGGTTGCAAATGGTGAAGAATCGGCTGCAGGCATCGGCAGTGGGTCAAGTGGGCGTAGTTTTTTTTTAGTGCACCTCGTGCAGGCTGTTAGTGTCCAAATACATTGGTTTGCTATAGGGTCATCGTGGCCAAGATTTTTCTAGTGAGGTCGTTCGGCAAACGGCACCATCTTTCAAGATAAAGCCGATCTCTGTAAATATGGCAGTCGTTGGGTAGCAACATTGGGCCCAAACACCATATATATATATATATATATATATATATATATATATATATATATATATACATATATATATATATATATACATGTTTGGCTTACATTGCCAAGGAAGCCCACCGTAGTTGTTGGTAGTATGCACACAGAGGTTCCTTATGAAAGTGAACAAAAGCAGTTGCTAAGGTGGCTTCACCTCTGAGGATTTGATCACAAGACAGCCTGCCTATATGCTAATCGTGAAAATCACCAAAGGCTCGAAGAAGAATCCTAGAATGCAGACATTGACAAGAACAAATGGACGATAGTCGAAGTTGATCAATGATCAATGAGCTCTGGATGCTTTCGATAGAACCACAGCTATACTGCTTGCATGGTACCAAAATAGTACAATCAAATTTAGCTCGGGCTCTTCCGAAGTTGGTGTTGGATGTATGCTGCTATCGAGCAGCTTTGGTTTTAACTTAAGGATGCCTTGCGGGGCATCCGGAGCAGTAGTGCACAAAAGTAAAGCGCAAGTGCAGTCGAGTAGCACCAGGGGCTCTATACCAGCTCTCCCTGTGGCAGAACTCGCTCGGATCGCTTGACCATACCGAGGCAATCCCCGGTGCTTCCTTCGAAGACACTCCAGCTTTGGGGCACCCGTAAATCAAATGCAAACTTAGCCCTAACCAGCTCGGCACGACTTTGGACATTAGCCCTCGAATAAGGAGCGTAGTTTATTGTTAGTCGTGTCCGATTGAGGCCCTACCCTCAATCCCGGACGATCAGAGCTTGCTGTCAAATCTTGGCATGTGCAGGCAATCGTAGGCTCCAAGTCGCTGCCTTCATTATGTGCTGCCTAAACCAAAGTTGGTGCCCGTTGAATGCACAGCTCTGGGCCCTGGAAAGATGTCAGTGCTGCATGTAGGTTTCCTAGAGGCTGGAAAGAGCAAGCCTCTTTTACTTAGTGGTCGGCGGCATTGTATTTACAACGCCTTCCAGATAAATCTATACACTTACAGTGGGCACTGTTTATTGCCTATGCGGATTGTGCTCTCGGGCCTTTAGATAAGCTGTGACTGTTGAACTCCTTGTTGAGGGTAGATGGCAAGAAAATGCTGACATGGGTCTAACGATTGAATACTTTTTTTATTACCTTTAAAAATGCAAACATGTTGGATGTGGAATCTGAACGTTTGACGATTTCTACATAAAAGGGAAGTATCAAAAAAACGATTAGGTAAACTATGTCTAACCCGAAAGTAAACCGAAAGCAACATACCAACAAATAGCAAATTTATCAATCTCTCCATTATATGCGACTGGTGCTCCAACTTGTTGAACCTTCGTACATCGAGATACTTGTTTGAAGCTTGTTAAGGCACATGCTTATGACTTTTAGACAGCATCATTTGCAGTGTAGCTTAGTACCTTGTTAACTCCATTACTCGCCAATACTTAACAGGTCAGCATGAAATTTCGCATCTGAGTTCAGCTCTGCTTTTACACCATAGCAAGTGTTCATTTCTGATTACGGTTGGATACGATTGGTTGTGCTGTATGTTTTATCAAACGTCATTGAATTTTATATTCTACAATCATCGTGGACATGCTTATCGAAAAAAGCCGCCTGCAATAGAGGACCCCTAGTGTGACGTCATATCGATGAAAAATTGTGTCACTCACTTCCTCTTTTGCTTACAATGGGCCAAAAAGGAGAAAGCAGCCAGTTTTTGTGGCTATTGTAGGCTTCCAAGGGGCTGACTTATCGCGCCCTGGTTGTGGGTTCGAGTCGTGCAGCAGGTAACCCTGTATTGCCGATTGCTAGTGATGGTGGGATGATATTCGCTAAGGGTCTTCTTTCGCTATATAAATGAGCTTTTTAAATCAGCCGACATTTACTTCTGAAAAAATGGTCAGTCGAAGGCCTGTCGTTGTCGCATTTTCTCACCGTTTGCTCACTAGATGTGCCATGGGTTTCACTTTTTCCAAAAATGTGTCTCGGAAGGCAGGCCGAAAACTTCTCCCGAAACGGTCGAGATTTTAAGCAGCCGGTTTTGTACAGGCGTCATGTGGTTTGAAACGATGTCAAATCTCATTGACCCGCATACAAACGAAAATCGTTCACCTAGTTTTCCTGTAAATTAGGAATTACGGTGATCCTTTTCTAGCTGCTATTGCGGTCTCGAGTTTTGTGTTGCATCGTCAGTGGAGTCCCCACAGAATAAAGCGTTTACTTCTCACCTCCTTTCGATGTTGCAATTTTTTTTATTAAATATAAGTAGTATGGCTTTAGATTTAATATACGATAATTTAATTTCCAACCCACACCGTTTACTCATTTCGAATACCCACTAATTTATATTCCGGGCACTCGATTAACTCAGCACCAAGGCTATGGCTTGCGAATAATTGCACTACATTGTCGACTATTAACAGCTATGCTAGGACTGTCTTCAAGTAGCTGCAAGTCAGCCTACACTCTTTGCCCAACCTATATTGCTATCCTATTTTACATCTTATTGTGCCTGCATTTAAGATCGGCCACTGTGGTAAATAGCTTGTAAAGGCTCCTCGATTAATCGTTTTTCATAAAACGTGATTGCAAGGATTGCACAAGTAATGAGAACGTTTCTTTTCAGCCGTTGGCCTGGAATAAGCCAAGGCTGGGATCAGAGACCTGGACCTTACCGGCCGCGGCCACGCTGACCAGGGTCTGCTCGCCCCTTTCCTCTCCACCTCTCACCGTACGGCTGCAACATCGCGTCAAAACTTAGCCGTTAGCGAACAAGTGTCTTTGGCTAACCGCCGAGATGTTTTCCCCTAAAGCAGTCCCGGATACTTCTTAGTGCCAACAGGCAGCTTACAACTAAAGCTTGAATACTTGGCTTCTTTGCTGCCACTGCGATCCGACCCGCTCAGCCGACCAGCTGCTGGCTGCGTAGAATGAAAAAACCCCTCCTTGCACTCACTTAAGCTGCAAGCGGATAAGATCAGGCCTGCTTCTTGTCCGGCTGTTCGTGCCAGCTTCAAAGTGCACATGACTGCACAGCTCTGCATATAAGTCGCTGCAGTCTGTTTGATGTGACACGCCCCAGCTCGTGCTTTCGGTGCAGCTTTCGGCCCTTTTGGAAAGGTAACCCGCCTTTGCTGCGTTTGTTCGGGCTGCAGTGTTACCCACAAGCAGCCAGCCAGTTTTAACAAGCTATTCGGAGAACTCCTCGAGGTCGGCCAATTAAAGGCCTCCTCAGGGTCACCTACAGTAGCTGAGGCTGGCCACTGGCCACGAAACTCCCAAATGGAGCTTAACGAGCCCAATGGCAGGCTGACGGCACGCGTAAAGAATTGCACGAAGAAGCCGGTAGCGGCAGAGATTCGACTAAGCAACGACCGGACCTCAAGCGACCGGACTCGTGTTCGATCACGACCTCGCGTGTGCGCATCAGTGTGAGGGAAGGGGCGCCTTGTGCTCTTGCAGCCCGCAGCTGCTGGTTGGCATCGGGCTGAGCTTGCTTGCCGTGTTTGGCTGAATGGCGTTCGAGTGGTTGCATCATCGTGTCAAACGACGAGTCCATGAACAAAGGGCCACCCCAGCGGCCGGTAGCTCCTGATCGAAGGCTCGCCCGCATGTTCCACTGCCTTCGCACCTCTGCTGCCTGCAAGCCTGCGCTCTGCCCTTGTGCCGCGCTCTGCTGAGCCCTGCGCAATGGACCCTTTCTTTGTCTGAGTGCGTGGCACAGACGCTCGTGAGCTCTGCAGTAAGCATAGTCACAGGGAAGTGCATGTGCAGCCCGTGGCTGCCGAGCCAGCGTACAAGCGCTGCAAGCTTATCCCGCACACATACCGCTCAGACCAGTCGCTCGTCAGGCAAGCCCAGCTGGACCAGTTCAAGAGCTGGACTGCTCAATTTAAGCAACGGTGCTCGCAACCCGGTGACGTAATCGCACTCGAGGCGCTCTGCGGAGACTTCAACATGGACCACACGTCAGGTCGGAGCTGACGGAGCGAAAGTCTCGCATGCGCCACGGCAAGCTCTGCCGTTCTTTGCTCCTTTCCTCCACCTGTGCCGGCAACGAACCATCTCGATCTCGAGGCAGCCTCCTTCCTGCAGCGTGTTCCTTCCGGTCACGTGACAGCTGCCCGACTGCTGCTGTCGCCGCCCGCTGCTGCCAGGGGGAGGAGCCTCCCCTTCCTTGGCCACCTTGTGCACAGCAGCAGCAGCGCCTGCTGCCATCGCCGTGGATGACGTGTCACACGGTAGCCTGCCTTGCGTGCTGCAGACGAGCACGCGCATTCGCTATTCGACGACTACGTGGACAGCTGCATCAGCTGCTACCAGGCTGCAAAGAACACGCTTGACTCGCCCGTCGACAGCAATGGCAGCTGTGGCGGGCACGCTGCGGCGGCAGCCTGCAGCTCATCCGTCGGTACGTAGCCCCTCCCTTGACGCTGTGTTGCCTGCTGCTGGGTCCTTTGGCTCGGGTCCGTTGGCTCTGGCCTTTGGCATGTTGTACCATCTGAGGTAACTCGCGAGTCAATGTCAGCCCGAATAGCTGACATTGCTAATGGGGGGGAGACCACATTCTACTATCATTAGTGCTTCTACCACCCGTGCTGTGGTTGTCATGCTAAATAAATCGTCGTGTTGGGCTGCTGTGTTTATTTTGGCATCAGTTTCGCTCGTTAGGACCCACCGGGTAGATTTCAAAATAGCATACAACAGTGGTCGACCAGGCGGACATCGTTGGGTGGGTTCAGAAAATTGATTGCCAGTGTGTATATATGAAGTTCTATGTTTGAAAAACCTCTGCATGTATCCTCCATATATGCACACTCTTTCTATATATGCATGGAAATTTTCAAAACGGACTTGTTCTTGCAGATCTAATGCCTACTCTCCTCTAATGCACGAAGAGGCACACCACTTGTATGCATACTTTTTTGGCCGTGATGCATGTAGAGAGAAAGTGGGCAGCTGCTGGGCTTCAGCATTAATGTTCTGCCGGAAAAAGTTTTTAAAGCCGGATGAGATCCCAAGTACGAAGTCATGAAACACTTAAAAATGGAAATTCGTTGAAATTAGTCAGTGCTGTGGATACAATCACAAAATCCAAGTATGATACTCAGATTTACCATGCAAATGCATGCTGTGTTGAAGGCGCTCGAGCCGTTGACGCTGGCCAGTGCTACCGGTGGCAACATTTCGCGCCATGCTTAATCACGGCACGATTAGCAGGTTACATTAGTAGAAAAAATCGCTAGTGGAAGTAATGCCCCAAGGACGACTCACCTAGATTTTCCAAGCCTGCATAGGAGCGGCTGTACCGAAATCGCGATTGTGGGGTAGATTATTCCCCCCAAATGTTATGCTGCACGAAAATTTAGCTAGTTTTCGCCTGAATAGGGCAGGTTGACTCGATGCTGACCCGTTGCATTGCTTAGACCTTGTTGGCGCCCTTGCCTGATCTGTTAGTCGTTAAGTGTGATTACGATCGTTCTCTTATTGTGTAAGTAATATGCGCAGAAATGAGCATCAGGACACCGATGCTGCAATGCTGACTCTGAAAGCTAAGGTGCCGTGTGTCCTTAGGTTATTTCTTCAGAACGCCCACATCTGGCTGCCATTGTCGGCTCATCTTGGTCACTTTCCACGTCCGGCTCGCCTTCCCATCCCCATGCCCTCCCCTCCCCCCCCCGGACATGCGACCAGCGCCACGAGCAAACGGTGCTTCCGGTGCTGCACTTAAGAGATCGGTCAGCCTCTCTCTCGCTCCGAGCACAGTCCAGGTGTTGAGGAAGATCAGCCGACCGCACACGTCGACCCACAATCGAGCCCTGCTAATGCAGAACTAGGACGACCCGAGATCTGACGGCAGTCCAGATTGCTCATCAAATACGCAGTCGGCAAGGAGCAGCAGTGTTGAAAAAAAGCAAGAGGGCACCGGCTGTCGGTCTGTCTCTCCGGGCATGTTCGCCTGCGGTAGGTCGGGTGCATGTGACTCAGCCGTGTGCTGCACTTAAAGGCTCCGTACGAATTCGGCTGCACTTTGGGACACATCGACCAGCACCCCGAGCAAGCACCAGCAGCGTGCCCAGGACCATGCCAAGAGGACCTAAGTAGGTACATGCTCAGACAAGCCAACCTTTTCGTGAGTTGACGGCTGCCTCGGGGCTGCTGCCGATCCAACAGGCCCCCTCCACAATTACATGCTCGGAACTACAAGCAACTGCCTCCCTGATCTTAGCCCAGGGGTAAGGTGCTCATGCGTCACCGAATAGGTTATGGATTTGAGACCTGCACTGGCCAATCCATTATTGCCGAGTGAAAGCGGTGGTGTTAGCACCCAAGGCTCTTCTGCAGCTATTAAAATGAGGCTGCCTGATCAGCTGACCTTTAGCTGTTCTGCTAAGCGAGCGAATCAGGCAGACTGGCATTGCGCTGCGGCTTCCGCCATGAAATCCGCTGAAATCGTTCTAGGTACCGAGCTCATACAGCATCGTATGTACGATGAGGAAATACGCAGCCCTGCCGAGCTGATGCAGTACGTGAGCAGCAAAAGGCAGCACAGCCATCGCTGCTGCTGCTCTCCCATGCTTCTCCCCGCTGCTCTCTCCTGCAGGTCCGCTCACAGCGCTCGCTCCGGCTGCTCCACGCACATGAACTGGGAGCTCCACCAGTACCGCTCCGTTGCAGGGCGCTGCTAGATGATGGCAAGCGGCCGGAGTACTTGGAAAGCTGCTGCCCAGCGGGTGGCGGCCGACGGCGGATCGACTACGTGTTCCTGAGGCGCCCGCAGGGGACCGGTGCACGGCAGGTGAGCGAGCCACAGCAGCTGCAAAATTCACCTTAACGAGGCAGGCTACCACGCCACCCACGAGAGCTTTTTTGCAGATGCTCAACCTCTGAAACGAGGCGCAAACTTTCTTTCTTTCCCCGCCCCGTTCTAGCGGCATTTTTCATTGCCGAAGCAGCAGCAGCCTGCGTTATCAGCAAATTCACTGGCGCTTTTTCTCCCTCGCTCTCCGTTGAGCAGCCCGAGGTCCACGAGCACGCGCTCCTGACCGCGATGGTGACGCTGACTGACCATTTGCCAGTTTACACCAGGCTGGTGGTGGATCGTGGCAGCCCTGGGCTCGAGTGGCACGTGTGATGCGTGCGCCGTGGCAGCTGCCCAGCCGCCGCCCCCCCCCCCCGACTAACGCCGAGCCCCTGCCCTCAAATCGCTGCCAGCAGCAGAAGCGAAGGCAGCGAGTGGCAGCCAACATTCTGGCGGCAGCCGCGCTTGTTGCCCCTCGACAGCCACTGTCGGCATGCCACCCTAAACCTTCGGTGGCGCATTATTTATTGCCAACGGCTTCGCATGTGAGGCCGCCAGCCCTCGACTGGAGTGAGCGAGCCAAGGAGCTGCTGCTGCGGCGGCGCCTGCGCACAGCAGGCGGCCCGGAGGCTGCCGTGGGAGAGCTTCAAATAAATGCAGCCTCTGCTGCTGCTGCCCGAGCACAGAGCTTCCGTCTCGCTCGCTCTTCGTTGGTGTCGCGTGTCGCGCTGGCCCGGCCGCGGCTGCCTGCTGACGCCACTTCCGTCTGTCGCAGTCGTCGTGGTGGCTCCTCATCCACATCCGGGTCAATTGGCTGCCTCGAACATGGGCTTTATGCGAAGCTTCTCCTTTGCGCCGCCGAGCACGCGGCTGCCTGCGGCGGGCAAATGAACAGGCGGGCAAATGAAGCACGTGCAGCCAGGGTCGCATCGCTCCGACGCAGCTTGACACTCCCACACGCCCACTCATCTACTCACGTCAGCCCACGGTCCAGTATCGCGAGGGCTGAGGGAAGCGCAGGCTCGAGCAGAATGATTCGAGCGGTAAGCCGGGCGAAATTGCCCTCGCTGCTGCGCTTATTACCGGGAGCGGGCGTGCAGGCAGGCTGCTCTGTGCGAGACGTCACCTCTGCCTGCTCCCACGAGCAGAGGCAGGCCTACGCTCAGGCGCCGGCTCATTAGCCCATTACGGCTAATATCTGTGCAGATCCCATGTGTAGCTTTGCAGGCGCAATGCATCGTCTCGTGAGAAAGGCCCCTGCGAGGGGAGCCATTGGCCAAACAGTGTTTGCGTGGGACTGCGAAATCAAAAATGCAAAGCAGCCGACGCTGGCCTTATGCGCACTGCGGCACGTGACCACAGCATAGTGCACGCATCTGACGCAAGCCTTCTCGAAACTCGAAACTACTCGAAATTACTGCATCGACGTTACTGCAAGAAATTGGCTTGCACTATCTCTCGCCTTAATCTTTCTACGCTACGGCGAAGGCGAGCAGATGCCGACAGCCTCTCATGGGTATTGAGTAAGCAGCACTGTCTCGGCAGTGCCGGAGCCTCACCGCTAAGAGAGGAGGGACGCACCTCAGTCGACTGCGCCAGCAGTCGATGGGAAGGCCTTTTCGGCATCGACGTCACGATGTCAGGGCTGCCTCATTGCAGTGTGGCTAGGTGCTGAAACCACTTTGCTCCGACGATGCGGCTCTGCTTCCACCAGGGCTGGACAGGGTAGCGGCTACCTGGGTAGCCCAAAGGACAGCGCCCCACCCCCCCCCCCACGCACAGCCGGCGAGTGCCTCCGAAACTAGACCCTATCGAGTTTTCCAGCGCCGAGGCAGTGGACGCTGGAAATATATATATATATATATATATATATATAATATATATATATATATTTATATATAATATATATATATATATATATATAATATAATAGTCCAATAACCGACGGATCCTCCGGCCATCGAGCATCAGCATTCCCAGCGCAGCACGCCGCCACTCATGCCCCATCAGGCAAGGGGAGCTTCTTCGTCGTGCGCCTTTTGTAAAAGTCAAACGGTCGGCGGACTCGTCACTCACTATTACGCGAGTCAGTCGGAGCAATCAGTGCTGCGCAGCATCCCCGGGGATGAAAGCAAAACCAGTCCTGCGCCCTCGGGGATGCAAACGTTTGGCGAGATATAAGCCGTGCGGCACGGCATTTCGAGGTAGGGCAAGCTGAACTCCTCTTCGCCTCATGCTGTCTACGGCCGGCAGCTCTTTCTGTCCTTCCCCCCCCCCCCCGTGCTTGCTCCCCTTGCCCAGCGGCATACCGAAGGGGGAGGGGCACACGTCCCTGGGCGCTGGATCAGCAGGGACGCCAAAATAGGCGCCTAATACTGGCTGGCGGGGAGGGGGCGGTGGCCGTGCCATCTGCCCATAGTTCGTCCCCGGGCGGCTGCACAATATTCTAGGGACGCCAGTGCCACTGCCCTCGGCCTCCTCCACTTGGTCCTTGGTGCTGCCGCTAGCCAGAGGTTCCTCTTACTCCCACCCACCCAGCACAGGCTAGAGGGAGCTGCTGCTGCCGAGGGACAAGAACTGGGCAGGTCTTTAGCACCGGACTAGAAAGACGTGCGCTGCAGTAGACCACCGTGGCTGCACTGCGACTGCACGCAAGCACCGCGGCTACTGGCCGCGGTCGGCCAACAAGTGGAGGACTGTCCGGGGGGTAGGCAGCTTGCTGTAGCCATAGCAGCGCTCGATGAACTCAGATAAGAAAGCTTAGGGACTCGGATAGGAAATATGATGTCCAGAGCCGTCGATTTCCGTCTGCACTGATGAAAAGTACGATCGGCCAAGGTCGTGCCCCAAGTCCAGTTGGCAAGCCAACTACACACATGCATACCTTGGGACACTTAACATGCCAGCGAGAGCATTGCAGACCGGGCACAATTTCGCTTAGGTGGCAGCGGACAAGGTCAGGCCGACGGCTGGATAGTATGTCCACACTACTATTGCCGATGGAGGTGCTGCAGCGATGCCTGCTGCAGCAAGCCCTTTCACTCTAGCCCCCCAATCCAAGAGCAGTCCTTAGTGCAGGACTGCGCCAACGACCATCACGCTAGCCCACCAGTCTACTGCAGCAGCCCAGGACAGCAGCAGCACACGACAGCAGCAGCACACGACAGCAGCAGCAGCCCAGGACAGCAGCAGCACACGACAGCAGCAGCCTGTCGTTCGGGAACGGCAAAAGGCAGGTGCCCTTCTGCTGATTACCAATGCTTGCCACACCGTGTCGAAAGACCCGAGTAGAAAACATTCAAGCTGTTATAAAGCTTCTTTTTGTATAGCAGCACAAGAGCATTTACAGCTATCACCACCGCTTGCAGCCGCAATAAAGAATCGCCCACCGCAGGATTCGAACCCACGACCTCGGTATCGAGGTCGTGAAGAGCAACCGCTGTACCTAGTATGCCATCACGGCAGGCATGAGATCTGCTCCAGAGAAACGAGAGCGATAGCAGCACGAACCTGCTGACAAAGGCATAGATTCTCTTCCTGCTGCCGCTTCTGTTGCTGCTGCCGGGTGTGCGTCGGTCGGTGAGGGTCCGGCTTGCTCCACGCCTGCGGTGGCGCTGAGTGCCTCGACGGCGGGCCTATGACAATCGCCGCTGCTGTGCCTCGCCTCCTCAGAAGAGCTTGCAGCGGTATGCTCGGCATCGCACGGACGGCTGAAATGACACTAACTGCGTCACCTACATCTGCAATAACACTTGTCAGGTGAACAGTGCGATCGAAAAAAAAACACTTTACCTGGTCGCCGGGCGTGAGTAGGACTGAAGTTCAGTTAAAGCTTGTGGTATAATGCCATCAAAAACCGAGAGCAAGTCAAGTGATGAGTTCGGCTGACACGGCAGCTTCATTTACGCAGCAACTGACAATCCGTAATGGCTTGCAACACAGTTTGCCGAAGGCGATAGAGAATTACCTGTTGCAGGCCTCGAACTCACAATCTGGGTCTCGAGGTGCAAGCCCCTTACTGTTAGTTAACATGGGCATCTTCATGCAGTGGTGGAGCCGGATTTCTAGGTAGGGGGTAAGCCATGCAGACTGTGATAAAGGCTGTGGAAATCACAAGTATTTTGTTCGACACGTTAGTGGCGATTGAACATCAAGCGAAGAAAGTATGAATTGAAAGTATGTATTTAAAGTATGTGCTGATCTTACCACTCCTCACTATTGTGGCTATTTCTTTCTCAATAGAATAATTAAAAAAATAAAGATAATACATTTGTTAAGCACCCTTAGAGAACTTAATCTAGGGACTTCACATATGCCCACCTAAACGACTCAAGTTAGAAGAGCCGGTGGTACGCTGCCTAGCATGATTAGAATGTAGCTCCGATATGTAGGCTGGAGCAAAATAATGAAGGGAACTACAAGTGAGTGACATAACCTTGAAGTCGATATGCTGATCGATGAGGAGCAACTGTGTGCTGGTCGGTGAGAAGTGGCATAATGTGGCAACTACAATGCTTGCAACAGAAAAGCCACCTCCGAGATTTGCACCAACTCAAAACACCTTATTGCATAGGCCGGTGGATCTGCAAGTAGTGAGTCACAGAAGCCGAGAAAGGATGAAACAAATGCATGGACCAATTTAGATGCGGTATCCCTATATAAGCACGCACGAATGCTTGCAATACTACGTAGCTGAATGTACGCAGATTGACTGTGGAGCTGAAGTGGTCGTCTGAAGGTCACTTTAGAACCGGATACTAAGATATCGAGCAGATGCTAGGAGATATGCTGACAGAGCAGATTTAGACATTAAGCTTTCTAATTTCGGAGTCACATCTGGTTTGCCCATAGCTAGTATGTTTGTTTTGTTGTCATTTAATTTCAGAAAGTTTGCTGCAGGCCAAGTGCGAATGTCCCAATATATGCATCCAATATATGCATCAAGGGAGTTAAGAGAGACTTTGAGGTGGTAGAAGGCAGAGAGGAGTCAAAGCACAGGCACAGCTGTGTGTCATACGCATAAAAATAAGAGCCTAGACTGTGCTTGGCGATTACATCGGTAAGAGTAAGAGTATAACTTGCGAAAAGAAGTGGATCAAGCACAGAGCCCAGTGGTACCCTGTCCTATAGAGGCAGCTCGGATGACTGTCACATACAAAAGCATGACGTCGTTGAGCTAGTCCGCACCCATAGTCGACCGGACTCTACCAGCATGAGATCTGCAAGATCGAGAAGCGCCCTGACGTTCTTCAGTGCCACGTCCAAATCTATTTGCATATGTCCATGATTACGGAAAATACAGCTCCAGGACGTTTGGTGACGTGCACAGCAAAATGTACCCAACCAAAATCAAAAATATTTCTCGAGTCGGCTAAAACCAGCAAACCTGAACTGACATTTCAAATTTCATCCCGATAAGCTGAGTATTAACCGGGTTATGGATTTTATATGGCACAAACCTACCCTGGAAATGAAGCTGTATAAAAGTCACAAGAATGTATCCAAACAAGCCTAACGTATGTATCTTGATCTACCAAGGTTCAACAAGTTGAGATGCAAGTCGCGTATGATGCAGATATAAGTGATTTTTTTTATTTGTAGATGTGTTCTGGTTTGCATAACCATTTTTTCTTTTATGGGAAAGTCGTCAGAACTTCTGATCCCAGTTCTAAAATATGTGTCGTTCAAAAAGTACCCTAAAGAAATATTCGATTGGCGGACACATTTTATAAGCAATTTAATAGTAATAATAATAAATTTGATATGGAACCCTCAGAGAAATCAGTCTTTTTTTAGGTACTTTATATTTGCTGCAAATGAAGTACGATCGAATGGTTAGTGGTAGTATGCTCAATAAAGAACAAGAATAGCACGGTTAGAGGTGACATGCACAGTGTAAGCATGCAAGTATGGTTAGTGGCAGCATGCAGTGTCAGCATGCATAAGCATATAAAGGACAAATCACAGGGACCAATTACATGCTGTGATAACTAGATGCGTTTTTAGTTTCTTTTTAAATGAGGTCAAGTCAGGAGATGTCGTGACACAAGTCGGGATTTCTTGACATTCCCTATTAGGCTACTTAAGTGGCACTCCAAAACTTGTGCAGTTGTTATTCTCTCGGACATAACTATCGGTGGCCATTCTTATAATAATCGATCTTGTTAATTCGCTTGAAACCCTCGGCTGATGACATTCTTGCCCTTGCCTACCAGCCCAGCATCCTGGTTAATGCAGCATATTAGCCGTCGGTCTACTTGACAGTGAGTGTCTTCTGTCAGCATGGTAGCTAGGTTGAGGTTATTTTATGACCTAAATAGGTCTGGCTGTCGGATTAACTCCATCTTAACTAATGGGTTCAAGATTATCTTCATGGCTAGATTCGCACCCCAGCCCCAAGTTAAAAAACCAATGAAAGCCAAATGACAAAATGATCATGGCTATCAGTAAGAGCTGCTCATTTGCAGATTATGGTGAGAAGCTGCCCCTCTAGGCTCTGGCACTGTCTCCATGCCAGCTGGCATTGTGCCAACAGGGTAGCTAGGCAACATTGTCTCTGGCATATGGATACAGCTCTGAAAAACTGCAAAGCCGTTCAGACATGCCATAGTTGCACAATACACATGCTGCCATCACTCGTATTTGCAGCCTGACCACGATAACGAGTCACAGTTATGTTGAGAATGACATTCAGTGCAAGGCTGTGATGCAATCTTGTAAATCTGCTTGTACATACAGTATGTCCATTTCTACTCTACAATGCCATGAAGACTAAGTGTACGTTATGGGAGGGAGTTTTCTTATTGTATTTAAAAGCCTTGTACTAAGTGTGCAGCCGGTAGCCCAGATCCTCCATGTTGCTAATTTTACAAGGAGAATGCTATACAATGGAACTGTGACTTGTAGGACATCCCAAGCATGTGGCTGGACTAGAATACTTTGCTCTTCCAATAGGTGATGCTGTTGTATGATTGTCACCGTATGCTCGTAATTTAGGTTTTGTCTTTGACAGCTGCTAAAGTGTTGAGAGTTTCATTGAGACTGCCTTGTCTGCTAGCCATCACGTCCGATCCGCAAGATTAGGGATTATCTACCACTGAGGCTTGCAAAAGATTTAACTAGGCCCTTGATTCTGACTCGGCTAGATTATTGCAACTTCATTTGGCTGGGCTACCAAAAAAAGCCACTAGGCCACTTCAGCTATTAATGAATTTGGCTGCAAGGCTAGTTAAAAAAAATCCTAGAGGTTGGACCAGGTTTCTCCTTTGCTGAAGGAGCCTCGATTGCTTCCGGTTGATCAATGGACTCGGAGGAAAGTTCTTTTGCTTACCAGTAAGGCCCACCACATAAAGGTGTTTTTAGGAAAGAACTTGTCGAGTGGTAAACAACGACTCTAGTCATGCATTTGAAGCTTTGAAGAAGCATCGGTCTTGTAAGCCGAAGAGGGATCTTCTCCCAGGTGCTGAGATCATTAAGTCATTAAAGACTTCCTGTGTGATTTCAAGTCAGACCCTCAAAGAGTAATGACCACCTAATGAAGCTAGTTTGCCCTTCTTTAGCAAGGGGCTCTAAGAGGAATAAGCTAAAGTAAAGGATAGTCACTCAACGTCCAATAGCCTCGTAAGAAGCTTCTACAAGGCATCTTCCAATTCATATTAAAATACCAAAAGTAGTTACTAGGGCTCCGAAGATTTGACTGACAAGAGAGAAGCTTCCTGGACGCACTTATGCTTGCATGATTACAGGTACGAGTAGAAAGACAGCGATAGATCTAATATAGCTAAAACTCCATCTAACTTATTAGGGATAAATCGTAAGATAGCATAAAAGGGAAGAAAGTATCACTCAGGTTAAATATGAGTAGGGGTCACTATAGGGTTAGCTGGAATAAAGTTCTCAGATTCTACTTAAAAGTTAAGATTCAGGAGGGCAACATCCCTTATAGTGGTTAGAAATAACAGGAGCCCTAAAGTATCCTTAGTAGAGAAGTAAGAGTTAAAGGGAATTATATCCTTGTAGGAGGAAATCCCTAGAGGATTATTAGAACAAGTTTGATGGAGGAAGGCTAGATGAACCAACCTTAGTGCGGTAATAGTGAACGAGAGTACGAAGTGGAGGGCAAAGAATCGAACTAGAGTGGCAGCTCCAACTGAGAACCCCATTGGAGTCATTCTACAATAGCCTTACCAATGTAGAGTACTGTAGATACCATGTTCGTAATTACAGCAGCAGCTCAGAAGAATATTTGTCCTCAAGGTAAAACATAAACTAGGAAGGCTGTAAGGTTGGTTAAGAACAAGATAATGATAATGACTTCAACTCTTCAAGTCTCATTAAATTTATAAGAGCCATAGTAGATTCCTCGTCCTACGTGCAGGTGAAGACAATCGAAGAACCAAGAGGCTCCATCAGCATGCATAAAACGGGTAAGTCATCCGTAGTTTATATCACGAGTAATATGCCTTACAGAGGAGAAAGCTTGAGAGACACCAGGAGTATAATGTATAGCTAAGAAGATCCCTGTTAAAATTTGAGTAGCTAAGCATAATCATAAAAGGAAACCATAGTTTTATCAGGTTGAGATGCTAATGGGAGCTAGCAGATCTACTAGAGCACCATTGACTAGCTTTAGTAGAACGTGGTTCTTATGTAAAGGTCCTGCTGACATGTCTATCGAGAAGTATCAAACCTCTCGAAGGGGAGAGGCTTTCTTGGAAACCACATATACTGTAATAACAAGTATAACTAAGAGGAGAATAACCACTAGTCAGTATTCAGCCCTTAGGTTCTCCACTGAAAGAAAGGAGTAACTTCCTAGCTTTCAGAAGTGGGAATCACCCTTAAGTAATCTTACTCTTCTGGGGAATAGAATTAGAGTGAAGGTGGCTAAGGTTACTATCAAAGGTACTTTACGAACTACTAAGAAGAGAGTATTTGGAGTCACAGCACATATATAACCAAAGGCTACCAGGATTCCTCTGAAGTAAATTAAGAATAATAGATAACCATACCATGAGTTAACAACAAACACTAGGAAGATGGTTCACGAGATGGCTAAGAAGAGGAGAGCTATTCCTGGAAGAACAGGCAGTTAGAAGATACGTATCACTGAAGATACAGTAAGGGTTAACATCAGGAAGAACATGAGTGTCATGTATCGAGAGATGGCTTATTTAGAATACTAACTTTGAGGGTTGGTGGTTAGAGAGTCCCTCTCATCTTTCGAGTAGTGTATCACAATACTACAAGGTAGACAATTCCTTCCAAGGGAAGGAGAATCAGTAAGTAGGAGAGGACTAGCAGGAGGAATCCTTTTCAAGAGAGATACACAAGTTGATCATATCGAAGGTGAGGGAACGACCCCCTACTCATAAAAAGGTTAGTGCAATGAGCACTACTTTCACAGTGCCTACTAGAGGGGAACTTCAGACCCATAATCTACTACCCCCTAGAAAGAAGACTCTCAGTTAATATCCTTATGAGAGGCAAAGCCTCTTGCTCAACACTCGATAGTGAACCCAGAGACAAGCTCTGACTCTCCTCCAGCAAAGTCAAAGGGAGCTCGGTTAGTTTCTGCTAAAGAAGAAGCAAATCACAGAACAGCTAAAGGTATCAAGAACAAAAAAAAGCCAAGAGAGACCTCGGGTCTTCGGAGAACGCTCTCAAATTGTAAGAGGGGGAAACAATAGCCTCTCTCGGAAGTAAGAGTGCTATTCTCACTTCGTAGGATGATTGATTGACCAATGGCTCCTTCATACCTAGCTGAACTGTGGTACCAGTTTCAGCTTCCATGCGCTCTCGGGTCCTCTAAGTCTCTCAATAAATTAGCCGTTCCATTCCTTCACTTAAAGACCGTTGGCAACAGAAATGTTTGCTCCGCAAGTCCAAGACTGTGGAACTTCCACAATTCTGACATACGACAGCTACTCTCCTGCTGCCGACTGTGGCACATCTTTTCCAGCCGTCCTGAGCTGCTACTGCCATGCTACTCACTACCTCAACTGCCCTCCTGACTCAGCTATGCTTCTCATGTCTCTTTGTTGCGTGAGATAAAGCTTGTTGGTTACCGAATGTGTACCGAAAGCCGTTTAGGCTGTGACTTCGCTATACAAAACACTCCTGCACAACACCCAAATAGTCTTTGTAGCTCTATAGAGTTACCAGATGAAGATACACGTCAATAATGTGCTGCTGGATTGAGAGCAAGTGCAGGTCAGTGAGAAGTGGTGTAATGTGGCAACTGCAACGCTCACTACAGGCAAGCCTAGCTGCAGAGTTTTGCATCAACCGTGAGTGTCTGATTGCACAGGCCAGAGGAGCTGCAAGCAGCGAATTACAGAAGTCGAGTCAAGATCATACAAATGCATATACCAACTTGGGTGTGGCGTACGTGGCTAAGCAGGCCCGAAGTTTTGCAATGCTATATAGCTGAATATATACAGACTTGACTGTGGAGCTGATGTGGGCATCTAGCGAAAGATCATTTCAGAAAAGGACAACCAGATTTTGTGCATTTTCTACAGACGGCATGCAGGCATAGCCTAATTTAAGAGATAGGTTTCCCAATTTCCGAGTCACACTAGGTTTGCCCATAACTAGTTGGTTGGTTGTATCATCGTTCAAATAGAGAAAGTTTGCTGCCATCCAGGTGCAGATGTCCGCAATGCATTGCTCATGTTTCTTTAACAGTATCTGTAAAGTGCCTAGGAAAAGATTCCCCATGGGTGCTACACAAATGTATTATTATTATTATTATTATATATGTATTATTATTAAGGAGCAAGGTAGTTGAGAGAGTTTGACGTGCTGGAAAGCTGAGAGGAATAAAAAATAAGTACAGCTGTGTGCCATCTGCCTAGAAATTAAAGCCTAACGAGCCTGCTTTGCGATTACACGGGCATGAGAGAGAGAGAGAGAGAGAGAGAGAGAGAGAGAGAGAGAGAGAGAGAGAGAGAGAGAGAGAGAGAGAGAGAGAGAGTATAAACTGTGAACAGAGGCAGACCAAGCACAGAGCCCTGGGGTACTCTGTACTTTAGTGGCTCCAAGGATGATCGTTGCCTGTTGACATCAATGCACTAGAGTCTCCCACTAGACACTTGGCTGGGACCTAAACCATTGCAGTGCAGTGCTAATGATGCTCAGAAGAGATGAGAAGGACTTGGTGATCAATGGTATCAAACGCTGCAGGGATCACAACAAAACAAGCAGAGAGACTCTATCTAACCATTAGTGATTGCTGCTGTATTTTTATTGGGTCAAAGGTACCTCTGTGTTCCTCCCTCTACTTCCTCCTGTTTATCCCTGCACGTCTTTCACCGATCCCTCCAAGCCTGCCTTCCATTCTCTACGTACTCAACATCAAATTAGATTCTCTTGTGGTGTGCTCTAGCTGGACCTAGCTGACTGTCCTTTCACTTGGCAGTCAATCACACATAGAACTGTTGAACAGCCATCGGTTGGTCAATTTGAGGAGTTGCTAGGTTCGATGGGGGGGTACAATGGCATGCCTAGTCAAGTGCCCTTACCAGCTGGCAGCATCAAACAGATAATTCCAAGCTTAACTTCTGCAGTTGTGTCATGTAAAGTGTATGCAAGGATGGATAGGTAGATGAGTAGGTAGGTGGGCAGATATCCAAATGATACGTACGTAGACGGATTGATAGACAGATGACAGAGAGATAGATAGACAGAGTGAACGAGAACGACACCGGGTGGGAAGAACAGGGGGAGAAAGAGAGAGCAAGACAGACAGAGATAAACATTCTAACAGATAAATAAATAAACATATAGATAGAGTGAAAGAAAGTGAGGGGGACAAAGGAACAAACAAGGGAGGAAGAGGGGGAACGGAGAGAGTGAGAGAAAGCGAGAGATGGATGAGGGACCGAGCAAGAAGACAAAAGCAAAGATTCTCGATTTCTTAACAAATAACAATATTAATAATATTAATAATAATATACACTTGATATAGTGCCCTCAGAGGACTTAATCTCTTTCTAGGCACTTCACATGTGCTGCAAAGTAAGCATGGTGTAGTGGTTAGTGGCAGCATGCTCAATGATAATAAGCATAACATGGTTAGAGGTGACATGTACCGGGTCAGCATGCAAATATGGTTAGTAGCAGCATGCACAGTCTCTGCACACGTAAGCACGCAAAGGACGAACGGACCTGGACTAAATGCAGTGACAAATAGGTCCATTTCTAGCTTCTTTTTAAATGTCGTCAGGTACGAAGATGTCGTGCCAACAGTCGGAATTGAGTTCCAGGTATTGGGGGCATACGAACGAAAGGTACGGTCTCCAAACAATTTTTTTAATGTACGTATAAGGTATAACTAAAAGATTACATTCAAAAAAGCAGGTGGTACGATGCTTAGCCAGGTGGGGACGTAGACTTGATAGGTAGGCTGGAGATAAAGAATAAATGGGCCTAAAAGTGAGTGATAGAACCTTGTAGTCAATGTGCTGCTGGATTGAGAGCAAGTGCAGGTCAGTGAGAAGTGGTGTAATGTGGCAACTGCGACGCTCACGACAGACAAGCCTAGCTGCAGAGTTTTGCACCAGCTGTTAGCACCTGATTTCTCAGGCCAGTAGACCAGCAAGCAGTGAGTTACAGAAGTCAAGACGGGATGTTACAAATGCATGGACCAATTTA
Source organism: Cristatella mucedo (assembly GCA_009760855.2). Lineage (NCBI taxonomy): Eukaryota > Metazoa > Bryozoa > Phylactolaemata > Cristatellidae > Cristatella > Cristatella mucedo. The sequence goes on along the minus strand of WPIO01000023.1, from coordinate 4,215,005 downwards.
GATGTGGTATCCCTGTCTAAGCAAGCCCGAATTTTGGCAATATTATGTAGCTGAAAGTAGGCAGACTTGACTGTGGAGCTGATGAGGTCGTCTAATGAAAGGTCACGTTGGAACATGACACCTAGATTTCGTGCAGATTCAACAGGAGATATGCTGGCAGGGCCGATTTTGAGCATTAGCCTTTCCCATTTCTGAGTCGCGCTTGGTTTGCCCATAACTACTAGGTTGGTTTTATCATCATTCACTTTAATATAAAGTTGGCTGCCATCCAAAGGGCGGATGTCATCCATGTATTCAGCAAGGGAGTGGAAAGAATTCTACGTGCTGGAGGGCTGAGTGGCATCAAAGAAAGCAAAGGTACAACGGAGTGCCATCTGCAGTGAAGTGAAGAGAAGTGAAGAAGAGAAGTGAAAGTCTATGTTGTGCCTGGCAATCACATCGGCTAGAGGGAGAGTATAAATCGTGGAAAAACCGAACCAGACACAGAGCCCTGAAGCACCCCATATTTCAGCGGCTCCTTGGATGATCTTTGTCTGCTCACATTAATTCTCTGGACCAAGCATTCCTAGCCCAAGCCAGGCACCGACTGAAGGGCGAGACTGCTTGCACTTTGCCGCCGAGTGAGCAGGCAGCTTGCTGTTGGCAGGAAGCTGGAAGCTTACATTAGGAAGCGGCAGCTGCCAGTCCCGCCTATAACCTACAACAGTGCAGAGGGCTGCTGCTGCTGGCACAACATGTGGCATTCACGTGCTGCATGGCACCGACCTTACGGCAGCCTCATCCCACCAAGAGCCTGGCTCGACCTTCAACTCGCTGGCCGTCTGGCGGCCAGCAGCGTAAGCCACGCGTGGCGCTTTTCCTCGGTCCCTTTTCGCGGGTCGCTTGCTGTGATGAAGTTTGCATTTTTTACCGGCAGGGCACTTTCCGGTCTCGTCTGCATCCGGACATTCGTGGGAATGTCTCATGGTGCACTGAAAGAAAAGCACGGGAGACAACTTGCCTACGCACCAAGATACAAAGATGGAGAATGCGCAGCAGCACGTGCTCTCAGTTAGTTACACATGTATAGGCAGAACAGCAAGCCAGCAGACAGGCAGAACTTCTAGAATAGGCTCAACAGCTGGAGTATGTTGCATACGATCCACACACAAATTTCCCTAGCATAGAGAATGAAGATTAACTCACATAGAAATACGTGAGGAAAACTGTAACTGTAATGCATTTACCGGAAATGACTGTGGCAGATTTGCGAGAACTACATAATGAGGCCAGAGGAAAGAATGGGAATGAGGAGGTTAGTAGGGGAGAGGAGAGAGAGAGAGAGAGAGAGAGAGAGAGGGGAGAGAGATGAAGAAATGGAGAGAGGATGGGAGCAAGAAGGAGACAGAAAAACGATGAGTGGGCAATTGCCAATCATTTGGCCTCACACCCAGCAAATGTAAAGTGCCTAGAAAGAGATTGAGTTCTCTGAGAGCTCGATATCAAGTGTTTTATTATTATATTACTCACGTGGGGCTTGTCAGGAGCATAATAACTAACGGATGCTCAGTTTTATGCAGGTCAGTGACTATTCTTTACCGGTATAGCGATTGAAAGTTGCCGTGTGAAAGCAAGAGTAGTGGTGGCGGTGATAGTAATTTTAACGTTGCCGAGTTCTGGCAAGTATAACCAAACAAGTAAAAGTTTCAGAAATGGAGCTGCACAAACCTGTGTGCAAATGCTGCAGCAATGGAGGACAGTGGAAGAATTAACGGTGCTTCTGGCTTACTAACAAGCCTGCATGGCCACGCTAGGTCCCTTCTCAGGACCGTAGGGCCTCTCGTAGGACCTTCCGGCTCAGTGCTATGCTGCTCACCTAGCCCGTTTGAGGTAGATGGTTTAATCTCAGGGCCTCGAGAGTTCGTCGTGTTGCAAGAATCGAACCGTGGCTGCTCTTCCATGCTACACGATTAATTATACAATTAAATTCATGTATTTATTCATAAACCTACTCTATAACTATAAAGACTACAACATTTCGGATGAGCCCGACAATGGCCTGATATGAACTCAGAAATACTGAACACATGTTCAGTGAGTCAAGCAAAAATTGCTGCAGCTGGACTCGACGAGTGAGAGCTCTTTTCAGTATACACAAAAGTAAGCAATGCATATTCGCTTGAATTATTATTCCACGTTCATTTTTTTAATGAATAAAGAGTCATCTTGAACAATAGTTGCATGGAAATATATGTTCGGGTGCAGAACAGTCCACAGCCACTTTTAGAATGTGAACCAACTCCATAGGGGGCAACTCTCCAGGGTTCCAAACTGTCCTACATATATAAGCATGCTAGCTATGAGAGACAAGAGGAAGACTGATACGGCGAGAGTGAGAGACAGGGAGTGAGATGGAGAGAGAGAGAGAGACAGAGAGAGAGGAGGAAGGGAGAGAGAGAGAGGGAGCGAGCGAGAGAGAGAGGGAGCGAGCGAGAGAGAGAGAGAGAGAGAGAGAGAGGAGGGAGGGAGAGAGAGAGAGGGAGCGAGAGAGAGAGAGAGAGGGAGCGAGCGAGAGAGAGAGAGAGGGGGAGAGAGAGAGGGGGAGAGAGAGGGGGAGAGAGAGGGGGAGAGAGAGAGAGAGAGAGAGAGAGAGAGAGAGAGAGAGAGAGAGAGAGAGAGAGAGAGAGAGAGAGAGAGAGAGAGAAATCGAGAGATAGATACAATGATAGCTGGATAGACAGACACATAGATAGATAGATAGATAGATAGATAGATAGATAGATAGATAGATAGATAGGTAAATAAATAGATGGATGGATGGATGGATGGATGGATGGATGGATGGATGGATGGATGAATGGATAGATAGATGGCTGGACAGATACATAATTAGATATACAGCTAGCTAGCTAGACAGGTGCAAACGAACTTACAGTCAGATGGACAGAGGGAGAGATAGGTTAGTAGATAAATAGGCAAGTATATCAATAGAGAGAAAGAGAGAAAAGAGCTAGAGAGAGAGAGAGAGAGCAAAGGAAAAATGCACAGAGAGAGCCTGTCGAAGAGCATGGGGAAGAGGAAGAAAAAGATAAAAAAAGGAGAGTAAGCAAGCATCAACGGCAAGGAAAACACGGAGTGGGAACACCTGCCTATATTAACCGACGCACGACATCCACAGCAGGAATACACAAGTAGCAAGAGCCGATGGCTATCGATATGCACTTGCTTAGGCCACGGTCAAACAAACAGAACTCTCGGTGCACTGCCACCGACGACCCACCTTGTCTCCTCGAGAGCAGTACCCAGTCAGGAAGTCATCACACGGCGGTGCCGAGCGACCGACGTTCACATGCAAGTACGGACAGGTGTCCCGAGTGCAGCCGCCTCTTATGAAGTAGGAGCATACCGGCACCTTCCCCTTGGATAGCTCGTGGGAAAAAAGGCACGCTTCCGATCGACACGTCCCACGCAAGAATCTATGGATGATCAGAAGATGCCAAAGCGAAGCATGCAGAAAGTGGAACAATAAGAGGCAGCAGAGCCTCGAGGCTTCGGCGAGCAGTTGGACGTATCTACCGGACGGATGTGGCCTTAAAGGCCACCACGAGCCTACGGCAAGGCAAGCACTACAAGGAGAAAGGTGACAGGCATGCAAGCATTTCTTGCAGGCTTTGCCATAAAGGTAAGCAGACTTAACAGCCTTATTTATATGGCACCAGAAGAGCCTTAACGGCCATCACCGCCACTTGCAGTGGTCAATAAAGGATCGACCGCTGCAGGACTTGAGCCCACTACCTGGGTTGTGACGAGCAATCACCTTACCCTTCGGCTAAGACCCATGGGCAATGAAGCATCTGCATCTGACAACAGAAGATTCGTGCGATCCAATATAAAACCAACACGGTTTCATCGAAAGCAGAGACAGTTACCCATCTCTCACATTGCCATGATTTGAGTACAACAGTCGTATTGGTAGATAGGCAGACAGCACTAGTCTTAACGCCTTTTCAGGCACACAAGGGTTAAGCTGTATTCATTCCTGCATACTATTTAAGAATTATGGGTAGCAGGCAGATGATACATCAGGCCACCAATCTAATAGTAATAATAATAATACGACATTTGTATCATATCCTAATAGAACTAAAGCTCTTTCAAGGTACTTCACATATGCTGGAAACAAGGCATGTCCAATTGGTTATTGATAACAAGTACAGTGTCGAAGGCATGAGAAAACGAAGGACAATTCACTATGAACCGAACAAAGGCTTCGAGGAGCAAGTGGTTGTTTAGCTTCTTTTTAAACTTTGTCAATTCAGAGATGTTGTGAAGTCAGTTGGGAGTGAGTTCCGGCTTTTGGAGCATACACACTTTTGGCATGGTCTCCCAAGGATGTGAGGTTGGTAATATGCACAACTAAACGACTTGAGCCAGAAGAAGGGTGGTATGCTGCCTAGCCTGGATGGGAAGATAATATAAAAATAAGCTTAGCTTATTCAGTGGCCTCATTTACATAGCGGCAGAAGAGCCTTAACGGCTATCACACCTAATTGCACTGGGGCATAAATGATTAGTTCGGATAGGTAGGTCACAGCATGAGAACAAAGAGACCTAAAAGTGAGTGATACTTGAAGTCGATATGTTGCTTGATGGGGAGCCAGTGCAGGTCGGTGAGAACTGTCATTATAAGTCTATTGCTAATTTCAAAACAGATAAGCCTAGCTGAGAGAGCTTTGCACCAACTATACAAGCCGGAAGACATGCAAGTAGTGAGTTACAGACGTCGAGACAGAATGTCACAAATCCATGGACCAACTCATTTGTGGTATACCTGTCTAAACAGATCCATATTGTTGAAATGCTACATAGCCGAAAGTAGGTAGACTTGATTGTGGAGCTGATGTGACCGTTTTCTACGAGGTCACTTTGGAACAGGACATCCAGATTTCGTGCAGATGCTTCAGGAAATACACTGGCCGAGCCCAATTTGAGAGTTAGTTCTGCGAATTTCGGAGTAATGCTAGATGTGCTGTTCAAAAGTAGTAAGTTTTTGATTTTGCGATCACAGCCCATGCGTCTTAGCTCAGGGCTGAGATGTTGCACTTTACAATCCAGGTCGCATGTTCAAGTCCTACAGCAGGCAATACTTTATTTACATCATGCTACAAGCAGGTGACAGTAGTTAAGGCTCTTCTGCTGCTATGCCAATAAGCCTGTTGAATACACAAACCTTTGCTCTATTTTACTTTAATACAAATAAATTAATGTAAGAAAAAATTCTTTCTATGCACTTTACGAAGCTAACGCGGTGTAGCAGTAAGCAAAGTTTGCAAACATGTAAATGCAGGCTCCTGAACTAGAAACAACTATGCGAGCATTACTGTGTTGACGAAAGCATAGCGATTGCTCAAACGACCATAAACTGCAGATCGTCCTGGTTGTTGAGACCGTACAAAGGAATTCAGGCATTAATGCAAAAAAAGCTATCATTTCTACCTTGCGTGTGGCAACCCAGCATGTCTGGTAGCCAGTCATGACCGGTTCTGACTAGTTGTTAATGGTAAGACAAGAAAAAGCCTACGAAATTTTCCCAGGAATAGATTAGCAAAAGCCTCATGCGTAATGCCAAATCAAAGGAAAACTCAAGCAAAAGGGCTCTACAGTCTCAGGGGCCGAATAGCTAAAAATAATGTACCACAATCCCAGCTAACTTCCTTGCGAAATTGTCGGCGGCCTTTCATGTGCCAGCCCCTTCCAATGTCAATGTCCTTCCTTAATATACGGCCTTCTGCTGGTTGCAAAGACATTAGTGTGAGCACACGCAAGCTAGCCCAGAGATCTGTGGCAAATGACTTGACAAGGCCAGCTCGATGAAGGTTAGGGTAAAAAATCCACTTGAGTAGAGACCTGCCATCATCGGGGGTGGGCTGGCAGGGAGCCGGGGAGACGAAGAGATGAGCCGGAGAGGCTGCGAGGCAGAGGGGGTGATGCAGAGGGGGTGAGGCAGAGGGGGTGAGGCAGAGGGGGTGATGGTAAAAGACAAACAAAAATAAAGAGAGACAAAGAGGAAGAGAGAGACAGACAGAGAGAGAAAGGGGAGAGGAAGAGAGAGAGAGAGAGAGGCAGCTGTCGAATGGCCGAAGAGCGGACTCCACGACCTTTGCTTGCTGGCCAATACAGGCACCGCCACCAAACTGCTAGCAGATCGGGCTCTCATTCACACACGGGAAACCAGCTGTCCACGAGAAGCTGGAGAAGTGGAAGCAGCCACTGGTCTTGCTCCAGCCATACTTTAAGGCCCAGGTCGTGGATTCAAGTCCTGTGGAAAGCATTTCTATATTGCCTGCCGTGAGCAGGGCAAACAATCTCAAGATATTTCTGCTGCTATATAAGTGAGGCAGTCAAATCAGCTGTTTTTTATTGCTCGTAGCTGTGTAGCAGCTGGAAGTGCGGTCCGAACAAGAACGTCTCGCGCTGCCAATTGTCAGACCCCTCTTAAGCACAGCCGTTGTATCTTGAGAGGATACAACTTGTGCAGTGACTCGAAAACTCAAAGGGTCATTACGGCTGTTCTGCCGAGGCAATGGGACAACCAGGGACGAACGGACGGAGCAGGCAAGGCAAGGTAAAAAGTCAGTAAATGATGGGGAATAAAAACCTCCGGCCCTACTCGAAGGGATGGCATACACACGCACACACGCACGCACGCACGCGCACACACATGCACACACATGCACAGACTTCAGCATGCCTAGTCGGGCAGCACTTCCTCAAGTGTGTGACCCATCTGTGCGGCTTTGGCAAATCGATGCACCCCAAAAGCCGGGCATCGGCTGCTGGCACACTACCTGGCTGTCGGAACTGACAATCAATACTAACGGGAAGCGGAAACAAAGCAAGGTGAGTCTTTTGCTGTCGGTCGGTCGGTGGGTGAGTGGCACGATCTAAGCGCAAAGGTGAAAGAGGCAAAACTCTGATCGTTTGCTGCTAACAGTAATGCAGGTGACGCCGCCTCGGGGTCGGTGAGCAGGGGCCCAACTTCCTGGATTGATACGATCGAGTCGCGCCAGTCGTTCCCTTTGCTCTCCACCAACGCTTTCCAAGAGCCCTCACTGCTTTCCTAGGACCATGCATGCGCGAATGCACATGACATCGTGCTCTGTTACCTTCTGCTATGAGCACCCTTATCAGTTCATGGCCGACACAGTTAAGACTCATTGAATATTCAGAATGGCAGCTATGCAATGGGCTACAAAAAACGTGCTAGGCCTTACCTGGTGCATATGGCAACTCTCTTGGGATCATGAATGAATGGACAGCTGTCGCCTTTGCTGCACTTCCCGAATCGCACGAAGAAGCGGCAGTGGCGGCTTCGTCCGGAAGCAACACCACCACCACCCGAGACTGCTCTCCACTGATGAACCGTATTCGTCCATCCTCTCGTTTTGTTCGACAGGTGGCTAAATGAAAAAAAAATAAAGAGAACTAAACAGTGTCTTCCACTTTGGCACCGCGAGTGACAACCAGTACCGAAGTCACTCGATACACGATAACAGCAGCGCCATCTCGTGGTGCACGAGCAAGGTCACTGACCAAATCTGCTCATTTGATTGACTGACACGATGCACACAAGGCAGCCTGAAGGGCAAAAATGCACTTTTGGCTCCCCCTCCCCCAGCCCATCGACAAAGCCCGACTGCGCTTGCTGAAGAGGAAGTAGGACACCGAGAGCCACTGCCGCTGGTTGACCCTGGTGAATGACCGGCTGGCTGTGGCCTTCCGGGGCAGCACCAATTTTTTGGCATCAGCAGGCCTCAGCCGCCAGGCTGGGCTGCATAGTGAGCCACAATCGGCGTGGCTCGGCTCTCTGCCGAAGCTGAGGTGGCCTCACTTTGTGCGCCAGTGGCTGGGCAGACACCAGAGCCTTGTAATGGCCCATGCATTCTGGCAACGACTTCCGAAAAGCTTGTGAGCTAAATATGACCGTACAATTATGTTAGCCTACATGAATATTAGGACTGCACCAAATAGCTTATTTTCACTATTTGCCCGAATACGAATGAATGGCCAACAATTGGCCGAATAGGAATAGTGTATAGAATAGGTCGATCGACATTCAAAATTTTTAATTTAAGCAAATGTTAAAGTTCAGTAAATTTAGTACATAAACTAAAACTAAACGAATTACTGCATGCAATTTTTGTTATGGCAACGCATAGTGTGTTAATGATAGAGTTACTTCAGTCCACTCACAGCTGCAGCTTCATTTGCACCTATTGGTGAGGACCTAGGTCCTCGGCAAAGGCTCCATGGTCAAAGTGAATTAATTAATTAAGATCTAGAAAACAGTCGAAATCGTAGAAAAAACTCAGGTTCAGTTATACCTGTCATGTGAAAAATGGAGGATGCCAACACAGTATCCGCATGCTCTCACGGCCCTATACAAGGAGTTCGCAAAGAAATAACTGGCGGTTGGTGTCGAAACGCCAAAGACGAAGCCCGAGCGCCTGAAGAAACCCCTCTACAGACTGGCCTCAATCCTGTCTTTCTCCGCCAATAAGTAGACAAGAAAAATTGAACTCTTATCACGGTGTAGCTTTATTGATCAAAAGGAGACGATTGAGTCTATAACGAGGTCTCTCTTGATTATTATTCGTGGCGCTATAGAGTTTTTGCAAGACCCGGGTCTTGTTGAGGACCAAGGTTCCTGCCAATAGGTTCATATGCAGAACCATGTATCAAGTGATCAATAACTATTGGGGGCCCCTGGGCAAATACGACGGGAATGTTTAGTACAGCCCTAATGCATACATACGTACATGCATGTTATCCATTAATAACTGCCACCCTAACTTGCTTTGCCCATAGCACCACTTCGGAGGCCCCTACCAGGTATTGACGGGGGGGGGGGGGCACTGTGTGTGAATACGTAATAGGATGGCGCTTCTGGACATGTGTGTCAATGCGAACGTGCAAAGGCAGGTGCCCCATCTCATAACGGCGAGGTAACGCGCCAGCAAAGCAAAGGTCAGCAGATTAAATAGCCTCATTTGTACAGTGGCAGAAGAGTAGTAACGGCTATTACCCCACTAGCAGCAGGCAACACAGGATCGCCCGCTGCAGGACTTAAAACCCACGACCTCGGTCGTGAAGTGCTCGCTCGCACCTTAGGCCTTGGCTAAGACCCAGGGGCAAAAATAATCAGGCAAGCAGCAGCAGACCAGGCGTGGCTACGCACTTGCTGCACAGGCTTCCGGTCCACCCGAGCCGCCTGCTGCAGGCGGCTGGACGACCCAAGAAGGCAGTGCCAAAGTGGAAGGGGGGCAGCGAGAGCAAGTGGCCCAGCTAATACGGTGTCGTTTGTTCATACAGCAATATCAGATCTGCAATGGGCACAGTGCTCACTGCAGGCTCAACATGGTCGCCAGCATAAGTTGGTATTTACGTTAAATATACACGTTTTTAGTTATCCTTTTATCTTAGGGTTTAGGATTTTGGGTATTTAATGGTTGCATGCTTTTTGAGTTTACGGCTTATGGTTTAGTGGTTAGATTTTGTATTAGTTTTGAGCTTTTGGGTTTTGAGTTAATGGTCCTTGGGTTTAGTATTTGGTATTGGAGAGAAACTCTAAATGGATAAGAAAATTAAAAACGTGTTTATTTAACGTAAATATAAACATACGCTGGCAACCATGTTGAACAGCCTGCTACGAGCACTGTGCCCATAGTAGATCTTACATTGCTGTATGAAGAAACATCTCCGTATTAACTGAGTGGCCTCCCCCACCCCAAAGCCGCCAGCAGCAATGGGTCCATTGGCAGTGGCATTTCCCTCAACGACTGCTCTTTCTGAAGCTCAACCGAGGCCTCTCGACAGTGCAGCCTGCTAGCTCGTGGTCAGCAGCTGTGCAGAGAGAAGGCATGCAGCAGGCCGAGTCTGCTGTACGCATTGAAAGATTGGTGGGCTGGTCACGTCTCTCGTCAAGTCGATGGCATAATGCTACGCAGCAAGAGAGACTGCTACTTGCCTGGCAGCAGCCAAAGTCCTCTTGGCACGCAGAGCAAGCCTCTTCGATGCTGACAGGCCAGCATCAGGCACAGACGAGCTGCCGCTGCCAGTCGAGGTGCTGCCAAAGCCGCCAATGCCGCCGATGCCTCTCCTACCGACACCGCCTCGCCTGTCGAGCTTGTGACGCGTGGACCTCACGGCAGACGACCTGCCCTGCTCACTCGGAGGCGTGGCCGTGGACCTCTCAGTCAAAGCACGTCTGACAAGCCTATACCTGCTGATACTTCTTAGCCCTGCAAGCACGTGGAGCAAAGGGCAGCCAGGGCTCTCAGCTTTCTGTTCGAGAGCTTCGAGATCGAGAGCTGCCGAGCTTTGCTTGCTTTGTATGGGAGTCATTCCAGGCTTTACTTTTACACAGCCACTCGCGTTGTGCACTAGCAAGTGCACGTACCAACAAAGTCATTCAGCCCTTTCAAAAGTGCACAGAACGCCTACATATAATACACCACAGAGTAGCCTTAAACACTGTGCTCAGACACACATTTGCGTGCCTACACACACACAAACACACACACACACAAACACACACACAAATTGGTGAGGCACTAGCACACCACGATCCAATCCACAATCGCGATTCACATTATTACATTCAAGTTAAGGGTTCGAGTCCGGCAGCAGACAATTATGTACATGTACACTAGCATTTAGCAGTAGCAGCAATAATACGAATACATTTGTTATAGCGCCCTCAGAGAACTCAATCTCTTTCTAGACACTTTACATTTGTGGTCAAGGAAGAATGATCGAATGGTTAGCTGTAGTATGCTCAATGAACAACAAGCATAAAATGATTAAAAGTGACATGCAGAGGCTCAGCAAGCAAGCATGGTTAGTGGCAGCATGCATAGTGTCATCACGCATAAGCAAACAACCAAGGACAAATCACATGGACCCACTGAATGCTGTGATAAATAGATGCATTTTTAGTTTCTTTTTATATGTGATCAAGTCAGGGGATGTCGTGACACAAGTCAGGAGTAAGTTCCAGGCTTAGGAAGCATACGAACTAAAGGCACGGTCTCCAAAAGGATTTCAGGTTCGTAGAGGTATAGATAAACGATTGCATTCTGAAAAGCGAAAGGTACGATGCTTAGGTTGGTGGGGGAGTAAATCTTATAGGTAGGATGAAGCCAAATAACGAAGGTACCTAAAAGTGAGTGACAAAACCTTGAAGTCGATGCGTTTCTTGACTGCGAGCCAGTGCACGTTGGCGAGGAGTGATGTGATGTGGCAACTGCAACACTTACGACAGACAAACCTAGCTGCAGCGTTTTGCACCAGCTGTAAGCACCTGAGTGCACAGGCCATTAGACCAGCAAGCAGTGAGTTACAGAAGTCAAGACGGGATGTTACAAATGCATAGACCTATTTAGATGTGGTATCCCTGTCTAAGCAAGCCCGAACTTTATCAATGTTATGTAGCTGAAAGTAGGCAGCCTTGGCTGTGGAGCTGATGCGGTCGTCTAATGAAAGGTCACTTAGGAACAGGACACCTAGATTTCGTGCAGATTCAACAGGACATATGCTAGAAGAGCCGATTTTGAGCATTAGCCTTTCCAATTTCCGAGTCACGCTTGGTTTGCCCATAACTAGTAATTTGGTTTTATCATTCAATTTAAGAAAGTTGGCTGCCATTCATGGCGGATGTCATCAATACATTCAGCAAGGGAGTTGAGAGAAGTAGAAATGCTGGAAGGCTGGGAGGCTCAAAGCAAAGGTACAACTGAGTGTCACCTGCATAGAAGTGAAAGCCTAGATCGTGCCTGGCAATCACATCGGCTAGAGGGAGAGTATAAACCGTGAAAAAACCGAACCAAGAGCAGAGCCCTGAGGTACCCCATACATCAGCAGTTCCTTGGATGATCTTTATCCATTCACGTCAACACTCTGGATTCTTCCACAGAGATAGGACCTTAACCATTGCAATGCAGTGCCAGTGATGCCCAGGCGAGATGAGAAGCACTCAAGAAGGACTTGATGATCGATAGTATCAAAAGCTGCCGACAGATCGATAAGCAGTGAGGATACATGCCAGAATTGATGATTCTTCAAATATTTTCACAAAAGTCACGGTATCACGACCTACAAACATGCAAATAGCCTTACAGAAGTACTTGTCAAGATATAAACAAAGGGAACCAGCTGTTTATGACCTCTATTAAGCAAAAAACATTGACTTCTTGAGGCTTAGGTTCAAACACTATCGAGGAATAAAGGGATACTCTCGCTCAGTGGGTGCCATAAATGCAGGTGCCATCAAAGGTTTAATGCAGAGAAAGGGGAAAGTCTGATGAGCGGGACCGTATCCGAAAAAACTGGCTCAGACATACCACTGCATACTAATCCTGTATCAATCCATACTAAGGAAAGTAATAGTTCGAGTCACACTCAGGTGCCGGAAAAGCAAGTTCTACCAAAACATATGTCCCTGAAGCAGAAAAATATGCCAGAGCATGGCATCTAATCAATGTTAATTTACCCTTCTATAAATGGTACAAGTAGCGAACGCTAAAACAATTTACTCTGTGCCGCTGCGCAGTGATGTTTTCCAGAGAGCTAGCTTATGCGACTTCCTTATGCCACCAAATTTGAGGATTGTAGATTATTAAGGGAGATGTCTACCTTCACGAAAGGAAAGATTTAGGGACTGATTTGGCAGGGTGCAACAGGATTAGGCATTGCAAGAGAGCTTACAGTTTTCGAGCATAGTACATGATACAATATCAAAAAGTAATTGCAACTCAATACACTGACAACGAGGAAGCCGCATAGTAGCCCTAAGCTGACGAACGATCAGGATGACACAGCCATAAAACCCAAATTTTGAAGAACAGATTAGCAATGATGAAGTATTTCCAAGACATTTCAACTTACAACAGGGCTTAAGTTGAATTAGTCAATCATTCTGAGGAGATGTAGCCAGCAGGGATACTCTACAGGATTGCAGAACAGTAAAACTTTGCTTAAAATGAAGCTGCCCACAATGGGCTAGGGACCATGCCCACTGGACCTTAGCTCACTAGCAAAGTGTTGTGTAGGCTGAGGAAACATTACTCGCCATTTTTTTTAAATTCTGGTGGGAGAACGTATGTGAAGCGACGTGTTAATGAAGGGTACAACAATGACAGCCTTATGAAGAGATAAAGTGAGGTGCCAGAAGTATCGGTATATATATATATATATATATATATATATATATATTGAAGTATATAAGTATATAATATATATGCTGTATAGGGCTGCTGCAAAGCAGCTGGTATCGAAATTCTTCATCGAATTAAAGGCATTATGGACCAGCTTAAATACTTTCCTAACTTTTGCTTTAATCCAGTGTACTACACTATTTGCTTGTATACGGTTGCAGGACGGAATTAACAGATGCCCACAGAAAGAAGAAATACAGTTCAAATCACTAGGCAAATCCATCTGAAAAATCACGGGCAAAGCCATCTTGTGTCTCCATGATTTATGTTGAAGCCATGCAATAAACCAAAATATGAGCACATATTACGGTATAAAATAAGAAAAATTGCAGCTTTTAAGACAATATCCAATGTGTGCCATACGAGAGAGTTCCCATCAGCCCAAAGTAAAAAATGGCGGAAGGAATACTTTTTACTCAGGTTCTGCTTGACAGAAAATCGTGTGGCTACGATCTTCTTTGTTTCCGACAAGTTTTTAATTTGAACTGGGCTTTCCAGACAAGTGAACGTGGCTGTATACTAAGCAGAATGATGCCTCTAAAGCTGCCAAGTCTCGGAGCACCTCATCAGTATAGTGTTTATTACTTATAGCCTGTTCATGAGTCGTACAATGTCTGAAAAATCCTTGACAAAATTTAAAGACACATTTCTTACTAGAAAGAGTCCAGTCAAAGGATGAACCCTTAATAATATACTATTAGAAGCCCAGTTGTAAAGTGCTTGCAATTCACAAATTATGACCCGGGTTCCAAGGGTCCTTCATTAGGCAATACAGAATTGTGTACTTCAAGCGGGATGAAAGCAACCACGGCTCTTCTGCTGCTACTTACAAAAATAAGGCTGCTGAATCAGCAGATTGTAATTATTTTTGTTCCATTAAAGTGAAAACTTGAGTAAGAACCCTACAGAAACGTTCACAGTTTTCTATGTTACTATTCGATGTCTTAAAGTTTACTGAAACGGATATTACAAAACTTCTCTTCACGGTAAAAAAAGACCTAATGCTTTGAATCGAAAGTGTTTTATCCTAAATAAAAAAGTTCAAATACAAGTTCCTCTTAATCTTACTCTCCTTGTAGACTAAAAGCAAATTATTTTTCCCGGTGTGATTTTAATCCACGTCCTCTATAAGGAAGGAACCAGCACTCACTACCTTTCAAAGTCTAGTCACATATCATAATCAGATCAACAGCATTAGAGGTGGCTCAGCTGGCTTTGATTAGATCAGCTTACTAAAATGTAAACCACACCAGGACACTGGCATAACTTATAAGGATGCGGAAAATGCAGACAATATAAAATAATGCTCTTTATTGGATAACTTACAACTGTGGTAGCACGAGATCCTGCAGCATCCAATCTAGGAAGATATGGTAGGAAGATCAAACGGATAGATTGAACAAGGAAGTAAGTACTGGGTAGTCGCTAATCGGAGTATTAAAAAGCTTCATCTATTACGAGTGGAACTATTTAAGGCAAATTAAGGAAGCAACCAATCTCAGAAGGCCAGCTGAAAACCAAGCAGATGCCATTTGAAGGCTGAGCATTTAGGTAGTCAGGCTTTGTTCCAACGGTCACAACACTGTGATACAATTCTATTTGATTACATGAAATTAGAAATCGACATGAATTCCAACTAGGCATTGGAGTGTGCCACTTCTACCTATAACATAACGTAGAGGGCAACAACCAAGACGACCAAGGGCACTCAGCAGGATGAGTACTTGCATCACCAGAACTGAGCACAGCGGGTTTGCAGTGCTTAGCAATCCACAAGTGTGCGTGACAATGAATTTGTTCAAATAAATAAAATACGAAAATATTTTCTAACCAGTTTCACATTCTCCGGCTCCCTCTCCCTGTTGAGCTAGCATGGCATGTAGAGTGCAATAATCACCTGGGAAGATCGGGCGAATGAGCATGAAATCACAAACTCTTTAAGGTAAATGGAATCTTTCTGGTGATAGTCTTAATATCTATGGTGACACAAATCCCTCATCTTGAGCTGGCAATTTTTCATATTCACTACTGGAGGTGCTCCCATCACGGGCCATCACTTGACTTGGGATATCATAGATACTGATAGTATCGTTATACTAGTGTGTGGAGAGACCAGAGACAGCCTTCGTAATGGTCTGATTTTGAGCCTGATTTCATTTGCCAAGTACCTGAACCAGTACATCACATTTCACTTTCGATTTGCTTAATCTTGACATGGCAATACTTAGGAAGCTGCATGCGCGCGCGCGCGCACACACACACACACCATTAATTACCTAAAAATTGTTCTTATTTCTAATCTTGTTATCAAACATGGTCGAGCAATGCTGCTTTTGATCTGGTATGCTAAAATATCTTGCCGTAAGCTCAACGAGGCATGGAAACTAATTATACATTCTTCTTGCACATCTTCGCAAGTAAATGAAGTCCAACTTGCAGCTAAGGCACCCCCTAGCAGCTGACGTCCAAAAGCCAGCAAAAGCTGTTAAGAATAATAGAATTGCCCATGTTTCATTTTAACACCAGCCTTTTCTAATCACGTCTTTGCACTTCGCACAGACTGACTATGAATGCTGAAATCTCATCTGCTTTGCTTAGTTTAAATCAATCAAGGACTCAGCCATCACAACAGCCTTATCTCGACACACACGAGATCAGCAAACAATTCGGAGCGTACAACAAACTTGCTGCCGTGTTCGTTGGCTTTTTTTACTATTGAAAGTAGAAACAGGAATTTTCAATTCACTAGCGTTGCCTTAACAACTTCCGAAACGTTGACATTTCCAAAATATACAAACCGGAAATGCATTAGGATAAACCTTCCGGCCACTGGCAAATGACATTAGCTTTAAAATTCAGCCAATACAATGGAGGGCTTTATGTCTCTTGTCCCCCACAAACTAGTGTACGTCAACATGGCAAGAATAATCCCTATTTCCTAGATGGTTTCTAATCCAGTATTTAGATCATTTTTAGGGCAAAACAGCTTAATTTTCTGAGGTTTTTCCGTGGACCTCACAGGTTTCCAGAATACTCGGGTATGACAAGGGAATTCTTTTGTGAAAATTCGAAAGAAATATCGGTTTTGGGGGTGCAGGATGACTTTGTGGCAGGAGTTATATACTATATAGAGCTGGCCTGAAAAAACCTATGCACCCTGAATCTCTGATAATTTAGTTTTGTTCACTGCCTGCCGGTCAAAAAAATTTCACCAGAGCATACATATGATTTGCACGAGTTAGCAATATTTGTAACAAATCAGACATGCTACCAACCTAACCAATCTTACCAGGTGAAAATATTCTCAATGACCTTACTTTTGTGGGACTACTGTACTACTGGGACAATTTCTGGCTCCCGACATAGTCATCATTATCGACGGATTTTATTTTCAAGTATCGCCGGAGCAGTGCGAAGTAAGATTTACTAGAAGCATTTCGTATTCGACTCAATACAAATTATCTCACCAACCGTGTGGGGCATTTTTCAGCAATCAAGAGTTTAAAGCATGCTAATTTGAGCCTTCACAATCGTAAGTTTAATATGGTTCGAAGAGATGCTAAAATTCGACGACACAGTGGTAAGGATGAGGAATTGAAGAATTCTTTAAAATTGCATCATATGCTTTAACTATTTAAGTTTCCTAAATGCATGCACTAAATTGAACTGCCGTCTCATAATTTCAGGGAACACATTATAACCCATACGGGTCACCGTGGTTTTGGCATCTCATGTGTTTGCCAGCCAAGACTTCTAGAGCAGTGCTGTAATGCTCTACGGCTCTTTTTTTTTATCAGGAAACATAGTGAGCTGGTTTCTTGCTCTGACTGCACCACCGATTTCTTGCATTTTCTAAAACCAGATCTGGCCCGTGTATGTGCATTTGTAAAACAGTAAGTCTCAACCCTTGAACATTCTACAGAGGTATACCTGTCACATCCAAAAAATCTTACTTCACAGTATTCTGACCGTGCTGCCAAAAACAATCTTTCGAAAACCGAAAACGTTTCCGAACCCATGTGAAACTGCCAAAAAAGTTTATTGTGCACGTTTTTCTGTACCTAGTGGTCCAACCGAGGCGGCATCATGCACAATCTGGTACATTTACTGCTTCCTCATATTAATCTTGCCCTGTGGTAATATTTCTGGCCGTGATTTTGTAAAACTCAACAAAGTTTCAGATTTGTATTAATTCCTATGGTGCATAGATTTTTCAGGTCAGCACTGCATATATATATATATGTGTGTGTGTGTGTGTGTGTGTGTGTGTGTGTGTGTGTGTGTGTGTGTGTGTGTGTGTGTGTGTGTGTGTGTGTGTGTGTGTGTGTGTGTAGTATGTATACCTGTATCTAGAGCATAGTATATCTACTGAATATATTGTACTACACACACACACACACACACACACACACACACACACACACACACACACACACACACACACACACACACACACACACACACACACAAGCTTACAGTGAACAAATACAGTATAATACATACTGCTGAAAGGCCATGACAGACAAGCTGAGCAGTTCAATGCTACTTCATTCTGAATAAGGAGCAAACATTATATGTTTAATCTGAAAAATCATCTTCAGACCACGGTCACCAGTTAAAAAGCAAGTTGTGCGCTCCCTCCCACCACCACAGAATGTGATGACAGGTGAAAGTGGGAGTTGCTGAAGGCTACCATTGCAGGAAGAGCATTGAGGATTGGCAGCAGAACCTTGCGTATCACCAATTCTTACAGCAGGCATAACGCCTGCAGCTTTGCTACACGTTACTGTAACCGTGGCATTCTTGAGATCTTCATCAAAGTAGGGTATTGAAAGTGTAGATAACTCAGGGCCAGCTACTGAAGGCATTCTAGTGTGATCTCCTCACTTCTACGTGTGTGGTCTTTGCTGTATGCTACTGTTGGCTAAGAGCAGTGAGACCAATACATCTGGTGAGACTAACTTGGCAGTAGGAGATGGATGATCTGCTATATCCAAGTGGCGAATGAGGTTCCATGCCTGCCTGCTGAAAGGGGAAGATAACACTCCAATTGGGTTGGACCTTCGGTAGAACAGTTCATCATCAAGTTCGGAGCCCTTCAGCGGTCACCTGAAATATCAAGCTCAGACAGCAGTTGATCAGATTGTGCAGAGCAGCACAAGACGAAAGTCTCACTGAAACCTTGGAGGGCGTTTCTGGTCACTGCTGCATTTATAATGAGGCAGAACTGCTAGCATGCCCTAGGTGTGGTTTTCCCTTACGATATTTCCCTCCATGCCTGACGTGGACTCCTTCTGGTTTTTGTGGGAGATCCAGCATGATTGAAAAAGGTCAAATAAAGCTGATAAGGAGAGGCTTAAGGTTTGAGCGATGGTGGGTGTTGGCTGTTGGGAAATGATCTGCAGATTGTGCCGTCCGAGGTCATGCAATATAGTTGAAGAATGATTTACTGTGCCGAGTTGAAGAATTGTGCTTATTTCATGTCAAATTCAACTGTGTACTTGACAAAGCTGACCAGCCAGCCAGCAAGCTGCTCGCCTGCCTTATTGGGTTGACTATAGCCCCAGTACGGGTGGGTTGATGTGTACCCTGAATTTACCAAGCACTTTGGCCCCCCCATACTCAAACCATGGCTGACTTACTGGTTCAGGGAAATGCATGCCTTGGGCTGCTTATCGTGCATGTGGAATTCCACGCAGCAAGTCCCAAGTCAATGAGGCAAGCAAAGAGTTTAACCATGCTATAAACGATAAGCAACTTTTTAATGTAAGACCATGCCATCGCTATGACGACCAGGGTTACAAGAAAGCCAAATAAAGTCCCCACTGTTGCCAAAGAGAATGCAAGGTGACTCGAATAATACCGAAAGAATCGAGAGACCATCTGACACTCAACAAGCAGTAAGGTAGGCATGTTTGCCTTTTAATGAGGAAGCCACCAGTGACAAAATGCACAAGCATAAAACGGTAGCTGCACAAAACACCCTGACAATGACAAAAAACCTAAAGTCTTGCATGCAGGTCACTTATCTCTACATCTATCACCACAATTATCACATAAGTGAGATTAGACTCGACCACTGACTCTATCCAGCAACCAAGTGACTCGAAGAGCTGGGGCAACGAATTCCATGAAGTGGAGGCCTCGAACGAAAATGACCGATCACCAACCCCTAACTGCACAAGCCGAGCAGTCATGCAGTTGATACAACAAACTTACTGCAGCAGTGAGTCTAAACTCTGTGATCCTTATCATTTAAGGGGGGGTCATAACTTGATTGATATACTTGTCTTGAAAAATGTTCAACTCCCAGCATTACGTTTTAGAGCGATCCAATGATCTGGGCAGTTGTAGCCACTCCAGAAATTTGCTACTAAGATCGAGATGAGTAGCCAGGTTTTGCAGCATTTTCATATGATTGAGGGTCTTCGTTGCAACCATCGAGAAGTGAGTTGCACTCGTTGCATATGCACGACTCGAGAGCATCAACCAAGCTGCTCATCGGGAAGCAAAATAGGCAGAATCTTAGTCTGGCCGATATTGTGTATTTGGAAACTCCTAGCCTGTGGCTGGTGGCTGTGAAGGCTGACCATGCTATCGAAGGTAACACCAAAATTGGGAGAAGAATGCAAAGGCTGTACTCGAGTCCAGCATACTACGATACTAAACCCCTTCACTAGAGCTGGTCAGGATTTACTCGCTTATTCAGCAATTTGCTTTGCCCGATCCGATTAACAGCGTGCATTACTCCATGCCAAGTGCCGACACAGATAAGCTTTTGCTGCTCCATTCATCCAGCACACCCTTTGCTACAACTCAGCCAGCTGGGGTTTCTAGAAACATACCCAGCTAGCACCACAACTCACCACCAAGCAGCAAAGATCAGGACAGCGGAAGAAGCCCCTCTAGCAAAAAGCAGATCCCGCGGCTTTTTCTCACCTCCTTCCTTCCCGGCAGATCTTGCTGGCGATCTTGCTGGAGATCTCGCCTTGCTCTTGGCTACCAATTTGTATTTGCTTACGTACTTCGTCTGCTCGGTCCTACAGGGTGCCGGTGTCGTCGCACAGCCACCAATCGCTACCGCCACCACGGCGGCCACAGACGTGGCCGGCTGCAGCAGTGCACTTGCAGCCTCCTGCTCCAGCATGACTCGCTTCACAAGCTTGTAGGCACTCACCGTCTTGTGCTTCCTCACTCCGCCCGAGAGCACCACCTGGTGTCGGACCGCGGGCGAGGCAGCAAGCCGAGTGCTACATCGATTCAGGCTGTCTGCAGTCCGATCGAGCGGCGATTTGGACTTGGTGCTGCTGCTGCTCGCGAACCGCAGAGGCGAATACTTCTTCACCAGTTTGTACTTGGTCAGTAAGTTCAAAGAGGCACCACTGTGAGCAGCGCTAGCATGCGAAACACCAGTCGATGATCCTGTATCGCACCGTGAAAAGACAGCAGCACCAGCACCACCACCGGTGGCAACGTCGGCAGCAGCAGCAGGAACGGCAGTTCCTGCAGAAGTGGCCCTTGCCACGCCAGCAGCATTGCAGGGCAAAGCTTGCTGGCCCACAGTCTGCTTGATAGTCCTCCTCGTTGCCATGGGGACTGTCGCCTGTTGAAAAGTAGTGGCAGCAGCAGGCCTGGCAGTGGTGTTGGTGGTGGCCGCACCGGAGGCAGCACGCGATGCACGGCCAGCTTCGCTGGCGTTCACAACCGCCGCTGCTGCGGTGGCGGCAGCAGCCGGATCAGAAGAAGTGGTGCAGACGGCCGGCAGCGGCTGCTGCTGCTGTTGCCGTCGCAGTGCGTGCGCAGCCCTGGCAGCTGCGTCCAGCTGCTGCTGCCTCAGGGCAGCCTGCAGCTGCTCGCTGCTCGTCTTTGCTCCAGTGCCGCCACCGACTGCCGCCCTCGGAGCTGCCGCTCCTACAGCTCTCAGGCGCGGCGCAGGAGCGGCAGTCGAGCCTGCACCGCCGATGCCACGGGAAACTGTAGCCACAGCCGATCTATTCCAGCTCGTGCAACCGAGCTGCGATGGCCGCGGCTGAACAGCCGACGACGTGACACTGAGGAAAGCCGGCGGCTGCGCTGCAGCAGCAGCGGCGACGGCTGGCTGAGCGGCAGTCGGCACTAGTGGCCTGCGCTCGGTCGCTCCAGCTGCCCTGGGGGCAGCCTCCGTCCGGCGCCACGAGTAAGCCATGCCCGCCTGGCAGCTGTTGCCTAGGTGGCTGAAACGGTAATGCACGCTTACAAGCATGAACGGAAGTGACGCCCCTTGCCGGAATACAATGCCATTCGTTGACTGCGGCTGCATGCACCCGGTACGCACAAGCAAGCAGGACACGCACATGGAGCGCACAGACCCGGTTTCATACAAGAGAGGCGTGAGCAGCGTGGCTCTGGTAAGCGAAGCAGCCACTGGGGCTAAAAAAAAAGTGCCAACCAAGTTACTGCGCCAGCACTGTGACTCAGGAACCACTATGTATCTGCAAGCCGGCATTACCTGCCTGATTTAGAATGCTCATGTTTCAATACTGCATTCACTTGGCCTCCCAAAGCGGTGGTGATAGCCATTTGTTAAGGCTCTTCTGCTGCTATATAAATGAGGCTGTTAATCAGGTAACCATTAACTTTAAATGCCCTGGAAGCTAACAGTTGCTGGCACTAGTCTGAAGCAGTGACTTTTTGAAGACTCCTGAATGATCAACGAGCCAGAAGAAACTCGAGTAGAACAAAAAACAAAACAAAAACAAGAAAAACCAAACTAGCCTCGGCATGTCTGTATTTTAACAGCCGTGAACTTTGATGATTGCTGCAATTTTGGAAGCTTCATTAGGAAGACTGCTTCCATTGCTAGTTATAACGTCCAATCCATGTCCAAGATTAGGGGCTCCCTGCCACGATGGGTTGCTAAAAATCTAACAGGCTTTCTGGTAAGTCTCGGCTGGACTCAACAATTCCGTTTTAGCTGGGCTACCAACCAAAGCTATTAAGCCCCTGGAGCTGTCGATATATATGGCTTCAAGGCTTCACTAAAAAAAACAGAGGTTCAGCAATGCATCTCCTTTGCTGACGGAGCTGCGATGGCTCCCGTTCGATCAACAGACAAAGCAAAATGCTTGACCCACAAGGTTCACCGTGGCTTGGCTCCTTCATGACTAGCTGAACTACTGCACTAGTTTCAGCCTCCTCGTGCCTTCAGATCCTCTATGGACAATAAATTAGCTGTTACATCTGTAAACTTAAAAGGCCATTGGCGACAAAAGCTTTTGCTCTGCAGGTTCTAGACTACGAAACTCAGTTCCACGATTCTTACGTAACGTTTCCTCTTACATATGCTGACACCACTTAGCAGACCATGCCCCAATCAAAAGAATGTTGGTATTTATGCTTCGGGCAACATTCGGCCCTGTTGCTAAATTTCTTTGCACTTTGATCAGGTATCAGCTTCAAGAAATCAAAAAGCTTGTGATGCTCTCTGCTGACGGATCATTGGAACTAACATAAGCACATGGAGATGCAGCCAAGTGCTGGAAGTTCCAAAAGAGTGTTTTGTTGAAGCATGTGAAATGGAGCTTGATGAGAACGGGGTATATTAATACTAATACATTTGTATAGCCCCATAAGAGAACTAAATTTCTTTTAGGGTACTTTACATATGCTGGCAGTTGTGCATGGCTCAACTGGATGAGCAAGATGGCGACAGGACTACCTCTTTCGGTGTCTAATAGAAGCAAGGTGGCAGAAGCGACGGATTTATGCTGAGGGAGAGCAGCATGTGCTAGCTTACCTTACCAGCATTGATTCTTCCATTCAAGTATTGTTAATAATAATATTAATAGGGTATTTTTGCAGCACCACTGGAGAACTAAATCTCTTTTTGTTGACATGCATTCCCTCGCAATGTAGTGGTCCTCAACGAGCTCATGGTGCCGCTGGAGGGCAAGCATGGAAACGGCACAAAGCAGCACGGAAGAGGAAGTTTAGCCAGCACGAAAGAGAAAGCTAATGTAATGTAACCTATCTCCGTCTGTAACTCCACACAGCCACAAAGACTATGTTGGTGCTACGCAGGAGAGTTTTTCACAGTGTACTCACAGCCTAAGCGGCTTTCGGTACGCGTTCGGTAGCCAACAGCTGGCACGAAAGAGAAAGCTTAGCTGCTGCGAGAACTTTACCTGAGCAGTGTAGGAGGTGCTTGCTGAGGAAGTGGGGGTGTGAGGCATTATGGGTAGGTCGACGAACATTGACTGGGGTTACAGACTTAGGTGAGGGGCGCCCAACTGCAACGAACAATAAGAGTCTACCAGTGTGGCCAAAACCGGTTGTGAATGGATTAGGTGGGAATATTTAAAATTTCCTCATATAGCACCTGGGAGAGAGAGAGAGAGAGAGAGAGAGAGAGAGAGAGAGAGAGAGAGAGAGAGAGAGAGAGAGAGAGAGAGAGAGAGGTGCTCCAATAAGTAGTGGGCAGGCACTGGACGAACAGGTTATTTGGTTCTGTGAATAACAGGGGGCATGCATGGTCCAGGCCTGAGAAGTGCTATTTCTTGGTATTGCACACCTTTACTTCTGACATCGAGTGCTCTCCATCCCTGTAACTTGCATTGGACAACCCTCATTCTGACAGTAACTGTCCTTTGAAACCTGATTCTAGGACTTACAAGATCCAGTTAATGGTAAACGTTAAGGAAATACTGAGAAGATCAGGCTACCAATAAAATATTTGTTTAGGGTATCTTTAAAAAAAATGTTAGGAATGGAATCTGAAGCTATGGAGATTTCCATATAAAAGGAAACCATTAAAAACCGGTTAGGCAAACCAAGTCTAACCCAGAAGTAAACCGGAGGCAAAATATCCACAAACAAAAATGCTCTGATCTTGGCATCATGTGCGACTTGTGTTCCCAACTTGTTGAACCTTGGTAGATCGGGTTACATGTTTGCAGCTTGTTGAGGTATATGCTTGCGACTTTTAAGCAGCTTCACTTCAGTGCAGCTTTGCTATACATATCCCAAATAGGAGAAAATAAATTCAAGGACGTTTGATGATATACATAGGAAAACTTTTCCAACAATAAGATAAGTAATGTTTCCCTGCAATGAGGTACAAGCAGAGCTAAATTCACATTGTAATCTTCATGCTGATCCGTGCAGTATGAGTTATGGAATTTAAAAAGCATACAGCTACATCGTAAATAAAGATGTTTAAAAGTCATAAGCATGTGCTTCAACATGCTGCAAGCATGCACCTCGACGTACCATTCCCTTTGCAGCAAATGTAAAGCGCCTAGGAAGAGATTAAGATCTCTGAGGGCGCTTATCAAGTGCATTATTATTATTACCAAGGTTTAAAAAATTGGGATACAAGTCCCATATGATGCAGATATAGGTGAATTTTTTATTTGTAGATATTTTGCTTCCGGTTAACATCGGGGTTAGACATGGTTTGTATCATTCTTTTTAATGCCTTCTTTTTTATGTGGAAATTGTCAAAACCTTTTTAACCTAATGTCTTTTGAAAGGTACCCTAACAAATTATTCGATTTGTGTACCAATGTTTTGAGTATTTTCTTGGCATTTACCTTTAGTATGCGTCTGTTAAAAATCTACATGAAATGCCCAAAAAGAGATTCAGTTTACCTAGCTTGCTGCTTTATTATTCTTATTGGTCTCACTAACTCTTCTGAGATATCTAGCTTCAAAAGGGATATCGATGTTTCAAAAGCCCCTTGACTCAAAATATTATCCTACATCTTACATAATGATATTATTTTGGTCTTCAAAGGCATGCCACATGACCTTGTATGTCGCCTACTATAAATGGCTTACTCAGGAAAGGTCGAGGTTCATTTAGGTCGCTTTGAAAGTACTGACTCTCTTAAAGAATTCCTAGCTATGCCCATGGTGGTTGTTGATCTCGTTTGATCTTCCAGCTTTTTCGCTGGCTTATTTTTGCACCACTGCTAATAATTATAAGATTAATAATAAATGAGCATAGTGCCTGAAGAGAACTAAATTTTTCGCTAGGAACTTAAGGTAGGCTCAAAAGAAAGAGAATGAGCTGATTAGTGACAATATAATAATAATAATAATAATAATAACAATAATGCCCTTGATAAAGGCCCTTCAGAGAACTCAATCTCTCTCTAGGCGCTTTACATTTGCTGCAAAGGGAAATGCAATTGAATGGTGAGTAATATCATGCTTGATAAACAAACAAAATGAATAACATGGTTAGGGGTGACATGCACAGGGTCAGTATGCAAATGTGGTTAGTGGCAGCATGCACAGTGTCAGTACGCATAAGCACATGAAGGACGAATCACAGGGACCCAATTAATGCTGTCCTTAATAGGTGTGCTTATAAGTTCTTTTTAAATGGCATTAACAATTGTATCACACTTAAATTTTGACGCGGGCATTTTCGTAAGAAGTTTGTTCAAACGGAGCCGTGTCGATCGGTGCCCAGTATTTACCATGTTGAGCGCAAGGAGCTCCGAGCAGTACCAATAGGGCATCATTTGATGTGAAACGTTATTAAAGTGCTGAGAAATCAGCGTACTACTTTTCAATGTAGCTCATTGCGCTAAACACGGTCATCGGGAGGGGAAGGAACGATTGACATACCTTCCACTTGCCCAAGCAATCGAATGGAAGCACTGGAGTACTATTGGGACCTCACGTTTTCTGCTTCATTTGATGGTTGACAGTGAGTTGTCAACATGTCCAATACAAATATAAACTGCAAGGGAGTTTCGAGATTCTGAGGTGCAGGAAGGCACAGATCAAAGCACCTGATCAGCTGTGCATCGTTTGCATAGAAATAGAAAGCTCAGTTAGTGCTCGGCGATATCATTTGCAAGAGGGAGATTATAATGATAATAAAAATGACAATAGGTTGTTTTACACTGCCCGAAGAGAACCAAATCTCCATTCAGGTTCTTTAAAACCCTGCAACCCACTTAGAGCACGGTAAGAGAAGCAATATCGAAGAGTTTGTGACAGGCACGGCCTCATGCTTAATAAGCATGCAAAAGCTAAGTATTATCTTAATTAAACTATGGCTTAGGCCAGCATGCTAAAGCATACAGGAATACACTCGGGTTTGAGGGGGGCACTGTAGGCTAGTAGGATCTCTGGCTAGCAGCATGCACAGAATCATGCACAGGCAAGCACGAAAAGTGGACAGGAACACAGAAGACAAGTTCACCGGGGCACAGGAAAAGCTACGTGGAACAGATACATCATCAGCTGAGACTTGAATGTCGTACAGTCATTGCAGGTGGTGACAGAAGCGGGAAGCAAGTCCCAGATTTTCGTTACATACCTCCATACGTGCTAAAAACAAATATTTTTCATTTGCATAGCACCCTAGGAAGACCAAATCTCTATTCACGCGCTTTAGTTATGCCACAGGAGGGCTCGTGCCCGCGACCTTGTTCGTTAAAGGCAAGCACTTTAAGCCTCTGGCCCAAACCAGATCAGTAGGCCTGATCACAGAAAGATTTCAGCTTAGTGTGCAGAACAGCCAGCGAGACGACTGCAAGTCTATGAGCTGGTGGTGATAGAGCTCTCACTAGAGGAGTAAGAAGGTCGGATAGGTACAAGCTGGTACAAGCTGGTACAAGCAAGTGAAACAAGAGGATCTTGAAGTCGATTCGATGCTTTATATGGAGCCAGTGAAGTGCACACTGGAGTGATATGACACACACACACGTTAACGACAGACAAGACAAGCTGGCGAGTTTTGTGTTAGTTGCCCTTTATTAAGCGCACATGCCGAGCATCCTGAATAGACTGAATAGCAGAAATCTGGGCTCAATGTCATACACGATTGAACTAGTTTAGCTGTCGCACCCTTGCTTAAGCAGGCGCTAATTTTGCACGGCTGAAAGTAGGCAGACTTGATAAGTGAAGCATTGTGCGCATTTACTGACAAGTTCTTTCGGAATATCACAGACAGAGGATTGATGCAAGATGAATTAATCTTGAAAGTGACGTCTTCAAATTTGAGGGTGACACTAGCTGGCCCTTAACTATTAGGCCAGTCCTGTCGCCGTTAAGCTTCGGGGAATTAGCAGTCATCCAAGTGCAAAGGTCGTTAACGAAGGCTGAAAAGCCATTAAGTAAGTCTGGTGAGGATCAAGACTCAAAACGGTCGAGGGATGGGCGAAGCTCAGTTTTATCGGAATAGAAATGCAATGAATTGTGAAAAAAGCAGGTGTAGGTAGAGCAGGCCCCTTTGGGCACTCTTTATTTGAAAGGGCTCATTAAGGTGTACACATTTTCTTTTAGCACACGAATAAAAAAGGAAAGGGACTAAAAAAATACCACAACCAGTACCCATAAAGTGGTTTTCTGCAGGCATGCATATAGATTTTTACATGGGAGCACTAATAGTAACCATTGACAGACAAGTTCATTTGCTGCAAGCATCTATCGACACACTGCTAGCTGGCTACCTGTTTCCCTGAATCACTGCTTCTGCTGATTGCGTTGTTGTACAATGTCTTTATGTTGGTGCAGGTCTACAAAACAGCTTTCGTGTGAACGGCATTGCACGTGCCTGCTATAACAGGGCTTTATTACTTGCTAAGCATCGATGCTTGGTTGAGTCGCAAGCACTTCGTGAATGCAGAAGCCATGTTTGGTTGCAAACAGTGGATGTGAACTTAGTAACATGCAATGCATTCTGTACTGCTAAATACCAGCGACCAGTGTCAACCGTGATCGTGGCATAAGAAAAGCAGGGGTACGACTCAACTTTTGCTACTGCTATGTCAGGCCTTATCGGTAGGCACCAGATCGGCACCCAGGTGCATGCGTGCATATGCATACATATGATCTGGAAATGCCTAAATGTGCATGCCGAGATCTGCACATGCCCTAAATGCAATAGCACAAGCCAGATATGCGTGCACAAAAGAAATGACCTTGCAGGCTCGTAGACTGACAGTCGATGCTGCGAATTTGTATCGCTACTCGAAACTTACTAGGCAATACTATCTGCGATAAGGGTGCCACAGCAAAGGTTTCCTACAACACATTTGGAAAAAGAATACGGAGATCCGAAGCATCGGCTAGCACTGCTATGGCAATGACAGCCTGCTGCATCTATCATTCAAGCCGTCAGAATCAGCTACACTGATCTCAAAAAAGGAAAGGTCGGCTGATGTATAGCCTCATTTATATTGCAGTGGAACAGCAACACCCATACCACTTGCAGCAGGCAATAGAAGATTGCCTGCCTGCTGAAGGACTTGGAACTACGGCTTGGGTCGTGCATGCCAATCACCTTAACCTTGGGCAAAAATTCACGTCTGAATGCCTGCCGTTCATGCAATCGGTCTCGGATGTCTGACAATTTCCTTCAACTCAACGATGACGATATCGAATTTGTCCTGCCAAGGAACTATAAACGTGCGGCTGCACAAGTGACTTTGCATTCCTAACGGGTCTTGTTGTAGTGCAACCATTGCTAAGCACTCGTAAACATGTAGGCATGTAAACATGTATACATATAGGCATCCTCTTTGACGATTACTTTATGATTACAAGTTGTATTCACAAGACTGCATCAACAGCTAGTCGTCAAGTTCGATCCCTGTCCACAATTAGGTACTACATATTGCAACGGTTAGACAAAGATCTCACTAGCTGGCTAAAAATCTTATATGCTTGCAACAAACGATCTTACTAGGTCCCTAGTTCTCTCAAGGCTAGACTTGTTACTTAGTATTAGCAGTGCTATTCGCCATTCGCCAAAGCAATTCGGCCATTGCCATTGCAGCTCACTAAAGCCACTAAGTTGTCAGAGTCCAATAAATTCGGTGGCATGTCTAATTGCTAGAACAGCTGATCAGCAGACCTAATGCAAAATTCTTCATTTGGCCCACAAGGCCTGTCGAGGCTTAGCTCCATCATAGCTAGCTGCTCCCATCAGTTTCAGTCTCCTTGTGCTATTAAAGCCTCACAAGATAAACAAAAATTACCTGGCCCCCTTCTTTGATTGAAGGCTGCTAGCATTGTAGGCTTTAGACTGTAGAACTCACTTCCACAACAAAACTTAAACAACGACATGCTCTCTCTTTCTGCCAACTCTGGCACATCCTTGTGAGCCATACCCCTTCACTACTTCCAAGTTAGTCACTACCTCAACTGCCCTCCTGACTCAACTATGCCTCCCACTTTCTATTTGTTTCGTGAGAAGGAGCCTGGAAGTGAGAAGAAGAGAGAAGAGCTCGTGTTTCGTGAGAAGAGTTGGCTACCGAATGCGCATCGAAAGCTTTGGACGCTCTTCCCAAAACTCTCTCTAACACAGCCCAGGCCTAGTCCTGATGGCTCTGAGGAGTAAAAGCCAAAGACAAATATGCATGCTTCTGACTCTAGCAGCCAGCACGGCTGCCAATGCACCTTTCTTTGGTGGCTTTCCGTGGGGGATGCGAGGTACGATCCACAAGTCAAGAGGCGAGAGATGCTGCAATTCGACTACAAGTCGCTAAACATTGACATGTTTCTACTGGCAACAGTGAGGCTGTCAACTGACGACAGGAAGCAGTGAGAGCTAGAGGAAGCCTTGCCAACGGCCACGGGCAGGCGAAAGATGCCTCTTCGCGGAGGGTACACTCCCGCCTCCGTTAGAGGTTAAGCGCTCACACAACATTCTCTCAGCAGCGACTGACGACAAAGCATCGAAAAGGAGCACTCGCTGTGCTGCTGTACTGGCATCGACTGAGGCTTGGTACTCAAATTGTTTTCTGCCACCAAGGAGATACGAAATTGGCATGGGCAGACTTCATGGCTTCATCGAGTTAAATGCAAAGGTCGACCAATAAGCAACCTAATTTACATAGCGACAGCGAAGAGCCGCAGCTTTGACTTTCGTCTCGCTCTATAGCTCACAATAAAGGACTGCTCCTGCTGCAGGACCACGCCCGCAAAGAGCGAGCACCTGACACCCGGGCAAGGACACAAGGGCGAGATCCGAGCTTGGCGCCGACGAAATCTGCAACCGTGTTCGCGGCTGGAGTTATGTATAACCGAAGGAAATTTCACCTGAGAGGGCAACCAAGTCGGGCAGAATGTAGGATCACACTGGGTGAGTGCAACTGTCTACTTGAGCGGCTTGGTCGCGTAATGTTAGCTTGGCCATAGAAACGCGAAACCGTATATAACTGGTGCACCAGTCTCGCTACCGGCTCGGTCGTAGCTATCAGCCTTCTGCCAGTTCGATAACCTAAGAATTTTTAAGTCACTCTCAGGCGGAGCCACGTCTCAGATTGCTGCCTTCCGCGAACACAATAAGAGAAACCAAGCGCGTGCAATGCTGTACAAAATAAAACGGATACTATCTTGAGGTAAAAAATGAATGCCAGCGGGATTATTGAAAGCCATGCATGCTCATACGTTCAAAGCAAGCGCGGCATGCCACACACCGGATACGGATAGAACCCACAAGTTCAGCCCAGGCCGGACGTCTAGAGCCCAGATAGACTGTCGATAGAGACTATGAAGGAGCACCGCAAAAAAGTAGCAAGTTTTTTTTTACACTAAAACTAAAAGGCTAGAGTATTTTTACCTGTAAGATACGCAACTATATTTACGAAGGAGACAGTCCATCCTGGCTAAACTCCGGTCGGCCACTGTTTTATTCCCTGAGCTAGTGTAAAAAAAAACAGAAAAGATTTATTTAAAATATATTTTTTGAATCGGCGATGTAATCTAAGTAGACTCGAACAAATATAGTACGTCATCACAAGTTCTATTTTTAGCTGTGGCGCAATGGCTACGTTGCTCGCGTATAAATTGCTGGGGCTCCGGAAGTCGGACGGGTGGTGGAGGTGTGCAGTGGTGTTCCTGATAGTAGCCTTAGGGCTACTATCAGCGTTCACCACTGGTGGTCAGCCGGCCGAACGATCTGCGCCAAGCGCCACTCATACCGGACCCTCCAACCGTCGCGACCACACCCAGAAGTAAGTCGCTAGGGCTGCTGGCCAAGCGTGTATCCATAGCTACGACTGAGTGATCTTCAGTCCCACTCACCTTCCAACCCGTACCTTTGGCCGTATCTTGAGTGCTAACGATACCGGTGGACTTGAAGCGGCCATGCAATTCAATTTGATTTTTAATCGACGCGGTGCGCGCGAAAATGTGTGGGGCGCTTTGGGATTGGGTCAGCTGCAGCAGAGATTCGCGCTGTATCGAGATTTGCGGGCCCTGCGACGCTCGTTTCTGGGCTCCGGAAACTAATGTCGCGTTTTGATTCGTAGGTAGCTTTGTACTATCGATGTTACTTTTTTCCAAGTGCATAAGTTGCACGAACGCCATTAGCCGAGCACCTTGCTTTGATTAGGATCGAAACTTGTGCGATCGAACGAACAGATTGAGTGTAGCATGCGTCCGAGAAATAGAGCCCTGGAGAAGACTAGTATTTGGAGATCTGTTTGTGTGCATTATTGTGTCTCCCAGTCTACATTGACTCTCATTGTATGCGAGTCAATGCTACTGCGAGGAAGAACTGTGCACCCCGTGTTGGGCATTGACTGCAATAGTCGAGACTGTGGGAATTGCTTGTTTGCCATCCACTCATCTGCGCAAGATTGGCAGCGACCTTACCGCGGGTCCTGCTGCTGGCTTTCCTGGAAGACGCTTACTGAAACTAGTTAGGCGTGGTTGTATTTGCCCTACCGGTGCTTCTTTAGCAGCACTAGAAGATCAGTATATTGACCGGCTGGCGTGCTTGTCCACTCTGGTGTGAACTGTTGATGAGGGATTGTTCGCTGACCTTATCTGCAGTCTTTCAGCGGATCTGAGCATTGCTGCAATGTGGTCTTTGCTAGACGCTGTTGGTGCAAGAAAGCTCTCGTACCGTGACCAGAACGTTTTTACGTGCGAACCATTTAGACGATTTAGTTCTCATGTTTCCCGCGTGCTGAATGCGCAGCCAGCGGCATTTTCAAGTCGTTGCACTTGCCGTGCTTCACTTACATGTTACAGACAGAATGAAAACCTGCAAAAACTGTGCCTCTTCGTGGCTAACTCTAGCAGTGGAGCTAAAACGAACTTTGACCTCTGTATATTCTCAAACTTCCCTACGGCATGGCCGAGTTTTTTGCAATCGCTGAACTCTCTGTGATTGATATGCTTGCTTTGTTGGAACTACTTCTGCAACCTATCCGGTATTAGGGCTCTTATTGGTATTTGCTGGTAGTGTTATTGGCTAGTGCCTCGGATTAAAAAAGTTATTAAAGTTGCAAGAAAACAGAATGATCCTGTGAGTGAAGGGTTGGCTGCTACGTCAGTCTTAATGAATACTAAATTCATGCCCCTTGGCTCGTGCGAGCTAAATCGCCCTACCCCAGCCGGCGGTCGGGTTCTGTATTATGTGAACGACTTTTTGACTTGGCAAGCAGTTAAGCTGAACGAAGTATGAATACCGATTGTAGCAACAGTTTGTCTGCTAGAAAGAGTCAGGCCCTTAGATGCTATATGCCATGCATATAATTGTTTAAATTTTCAGATGCATGCGTGTAGCATGCAAAGGGGCTAGCTAGCTAGAATGCCTCATCCTCCTTTCCCTCTGGTCCTCTTTTCCCCTCTGGCTCCCCCCTTTCCCTCTGGACTCTGGACCTGCAAGAGATGCATGCGGGTGGGACGCTTTCCGGCACGGCCTTGAGCCTTCTTCCTATGACTGGCTGCTGCTTTCAAGGTCAGTCCTAGGTGTGTCCTTTTCCAAGTCGTAGCTGATGCTATTGTATTTATGCGCATTCACGCACTTCTGTGTTGCTTGTACTGCTTTTGCCGTTCTATTTAATGTGCAATAATGAACTTGATGTACCGTTCATGTCCAGTGTGGTGCAAAGTGTTTTTTCACTGTAAAAAAAGCCGAGAGTACGACATAATGATGCTCAAGCTTCGGTTTCCCAATCAATTGTTTACTCGTTCAGCAGACATCCAGCTTGCCATCGAAATAACCCTGCGTGTGCATGGACAATGTGGTTCGAGAACAAAAAGAGAGATACTGAGTCCGGCAGACAGATAAATGGACAGGCAGAGAGAGAGAGAGAGAGAGAGAGAGAGGGAGAGAGAGGGGGAGAGAGGGGGAGAGGAAGAAGTTAGAGGAGGAAAATGACGAAAGAGAGAATACAAGAGAGGAGAGAGCAAGAGAAGGTTGAAAGAGAGATCAAGGGAAAGCCAGAGAAGAGGAGAGAGATGTGGGCAGAGAGATGTGGGCAGAGAGATGTGGGCAGAGAGGGGCCGAGATCGAGAGAGACGGAAAGAAAGAAAGAATAGTAGGAGAAAAGAGAGAAGAGTGTAAAGAGAGAAAAAGATGGGAGAGAGGAAAGTGGATTGAGTAGATGTAAAGAGAGAAATGTGGAGAGAGACAGATGCAGAGAGGGTGATAGAAACAAAGTGAAAGATGTGATATTAATAATGACACTTGTGTAGCAACGTAAGAGCACTAATTGTCTTTCTATGCACTTTAACTATACTGGAATGAATAAGATAGGAAGAACAAGAGACAGAGATGGAGACACAGAGAGGGAAACAGATACAGTGACGAAGAGAGGCACAGAAGATAAAAACCGAGACCGAGAGGCTCAGTCAGAGATACAGTGAGCAAGATAGTCACTCACTATGGCAGACATTTTTCTCTGTCAGGCAAATTTCTTGAACGCTCTTTCCAGTATAATTGCCAATAAAGGCTAGTAAAACGAGGGCTTTTGGAAGTGGTGATTATGGTACCTGAAGAAGGTAGCGAACATCAAGATTTCAATACGGTTCGAGGAGCAGCGAGACGACTGAAAGCCGAGTAGCAGGTGGTGCCAGAGCGCACCGGAGGAGCATGGAGGTCGGATAGGTAAGCTGGTGCATGCGTGTTAAGGAAGCTACATGTAAACCACAGGAAGGATTTTTAAGTCGATTCGATGCTTGATAGGGAGCCAGTAAAGCTCATGACAGAATTGGTGGTATGCTATTGACGACAGACCAGCCGAGCTGCTGAGGTGGCACAGGCCGGAAGTTCTGAATTAAGGGAATCACAGCACCTCTAGACATGATGTCACTAACGTGTTAACTAGTTTTGATGACCTACTCTTGTTTAAGCAGGTGCTAATTTTGGCAATGCTCCTCAGCTGAAAGCAGGTAGACTTGAGAGTGGAGGCACAGTGCTCATTCAACAAGTCGTTTTAGAATAGCATGTCTCTCTCTCTCTCTCTCTCTCTCTCTCTCTCCTCTCTCTCTCTCTCTCTCTCTCTCTCTCTCTCTCTCTCTCTCTCTCTCTCTCTCTCTCTCTCTCTCTCTCTCTCTCTCTCTCTCTTACAGTCTACTGGTCTCTCTGCCTGCCAGTCTGACTGGCAATTTGTCTGCCTGACTCAGTGTCTACCTTTTTATGATTCGAGTTCATTTTCCATGGAACTGAGGGGTTCTTTAGACCACTCATGAACATTGGGAAGCTGCCTAGACTTTCGCATAATTTATTCGGTGCTCTCGATTTTTAAGATATGTTTTTGTCCAAAAATTACTCTTAAGTTATTAATTGTAACGACTTACTGTGTCTCTTTGCAGCTCCATGGTTTTTGACAACTTGAATGTACAAAGACCGTGTAAAAAGAATGTAGAGTCATGATGCTTATGTAGCATGCTTGTCTGAAACAATTTGCATTAAATTGCAGTGGCCTACTCATAATTGAGCTCTAGTTGCGGAGGCATGCGCCAGGGAAAGGATAAAAAAAAAAAATTTTTTTCAGCCACTGGAAGCATGAACTCCCCCGTCAGGATACATTTGAACGACGTTTTCGGTGATGAAAGTACAGACGAGATGTGGACCTGTGCACAAGACAATGGCAATTTGGTGGTGCAATGCTTGCCTGAAACTCCAAAGTCGAACTGTCCATTTGGGATAAATAGAGACCTATCGCCACTGTCCTCGACCGATGGAAGTACAACAGGAGGCTTTGTTCCTGGAGCTGACAGCACCCGTGATAGCCACCTACTGGACGACGGTGCCGAGAACGATGACGACGACTGCGATAGACGCTATCCAAAATCGCTAGCTGACGCCTGCATAGACTTGTCATGGCTTGAAGAGGACGAGCCCCTGTGCGGTCGTCTTTCACCTAGTCTCCTCTCGTCGAGCGCGTCAGGCTCGCCATCGTGCACTACTGTCGTTGGGGATCTCGATCGCAGATGTGCTGACAGCAGCTCGACACATTCCAGCGACGCTCTGGATCATTCTAGCCGCTGCCTGACTGATTGTGCCGCGACTACTCGCAGTTCGCGTAATCCGCTGCCGTCGATTCTTAGCGACGACCAGCTTGCGAAGCTCTCCATTCCAGAGCTGGAGCGCCAATTCGCGGGTGCCCCGCTCCGAGTCCTGGCTGAAATGAAGAGGAGGCGACGCACGCTGCTCAACAGGCACTATGCACGCAACTGTCGCTTGAAGAAGGCGTGCAAGGACCACTCTGCGCTATCCGAAGTGGACGAGCTACGAAGAGATCGAGATAGGTGGAAAGCCCGTGCAGAGGCTCTGATGCGGGAGCTCAAGTCTTGCAGGATGGCCAAGTAATGAATGCCTGACTAACTGACCGACCGACATGGTGGTGTGGTAATCACGGCCACACTGAACCGTGCAGTCGCATGGCAGCAGTGCTCGAAGCACTTGTACGAATGCTTTGCTTTCAAAGTTTGTCCCCTGCTGCGATTGCCTCTGTGGGGAGTGCTGCAGCGAGCATTCAGCTCATCTGTGAGGCGTAAAAGTGGCTATGCTGAAGAAGAGCAGGAAAAGGCATCCCAATCTCTAGACTTGAAGCCGTGGTGATCCGGCATTTGAATCGCTTTGTCTGACAAAAAGGGGCATGGATGATTATGCATAAGAAGAAAAGACCAAAAAATCGGGTTTCCTCATCAGTAGGGGACAGCAGTTACGGTAAAACGAAAGGGAATGATAACGAACAAAAAGCTATGGCTTTGCTTTTGCTGCCACCGACCCTGCTATCCGAATGCTGCTGATTTCTTATTGCTGTACATGCATGGGAAGTAAGCTGTGCAATCGGAGCCGTGAGTGAGCACTGACACCGGATGACGATTAAAAGTTTCTTGATACCACGGTTGTCCTCACGAGCTTTGACGTCGTGTTTTGCTTGCAGCATTTGTCGGTGTAACCGAGACATGCCAAATCAGTGAGTTGTTAGCAGGATAGTGGTTTGATCAGCACAAATCGGTTCATCTGAATACTTTCGAATGGCAACACCAGCTGCCGAGAGGTGGTTTCGAACTCCAGCATTCCAGGACAGATGAAATTTTCTGGGCACTTTTTTCGGTGTTACAGGAATACTAAGAAGATTATGCTCACCCTGTCTAGCAAACTTATAGACTGGGTTTACAAGTTTTAGTCAGCTAGGTCTCTCTGACCATCGCACTAAAATGCTTGTTCGCGTCAGCCACTTGGGCTAGGTTTACTCACCACTGAGCTGCTATGCTCTATGACTCGTTACCGATGCACGTAAAACGGCAGGCCAACTATTTGCTAGCCTGCAAGACTGGTTTCTGACGTTCAGGGCTATTTTTCGGGTTAAGCAGTGGAACCTAGGACTTAGCCAAGTCTATCGTCCAAGGAAAAACCACATTATGATAATACTTTCTTTTCATAATTCCATGAGTGAACTTACAATTAAGATAAAATAGCAAATGTAGAAAACTGAGTTCTCTCTTAAATTAAAGGGCTTCCAATGGCGTTAAAATCAAGTAACTGG
This sequence comes from Cristatella mucedo, assembly GCA_009760855.2. NCBI lineage: Eukaryota > Metazoa > Bryozoa > Phylactolaemata > Cristatellidae > Cristatella > Cristatella mucedo. The sequence goes on along the minus strand of WPIO01000023.1, from coordinate 4,178,011 downwards.
CAGCCTGGTAGTAAATTTGTAGTCCAACCGTTCCAAAAAACTTGCTTATTTTAAAACTTGTGCATGCTGTGAAGAATTCAATTTTTCACGAAGCTAGATAAAAGATCCCAGTTCAAAGATTTCAGATGGCACTCGACGTGCTTGAGCCTCGGCTAACAGTATACGTACTAGCCCTGCTATTGCATGCTGATGGGCCTAAAGCCCCCGGGCAGAGTTTGGCTGCCCAAAACATAACAGTGGCCGTTTAAGCACCGCTTTGCCGAAAAAAATCCCCCCCCCCTGTACAGCGAGGCCTGCAGAGTGGTTCATCGTCTGCGCGAAACTCTAGATTCGTCAAAATGCTGCACGAAGCTATTTCCCGGCTTCGGCTACCGGCGAAGCGCCTGCTGAACGAAGCTTTAGGTTTCCTCGAGATGAAAGTGACTACTTTTATTTAAGGGGCGTTTTAGAGCGTTTTCGTGCGCTACTATATTCTATTCTCATCGCTATTCTACTGGCGATTTCGGCGAGCTGCTTCAGCTTGCTTGCCTACAGAGTTTCCTTTAAAGTTGGCAGTAGCAAGTGCTACTAGAGGAACTCAAAAGCCATCTCATCGGCGCTTCACGATAATAATAATGACAATGCATTTGATATTGAGCTCTCAGAGAACCCTATCTCTTTCTAGGCACTTTATATTTGCTGCAAAGGAAGCACGATCGAATGGTTAATGGTAGCATGCTCAATAAAAAAAAAACAAGAATAACACGGTCAGGGGTGACATGCACATGGTCAGCATGCAAGCTTGGTTAGTGGCAGCATGCACAGCGCCAGCACGCCGAAGCACATAAAGGACGAATCGCATGGACCCAGTAAATGCTGTGACAACTAGATGCGCTTTAAGTTTCTTTTTAAATGCCGGAGGGTCGAATCGACCGTCCACTTCCACCAAAGGCAATCTTGCCGTTTCTTTTTAAAAGAAACTTGAGAATTTGCACGGTGTAGAAGCAACGAGGCCTACCGGACGATCCAGATTTGACGCACAGCTTCACGGTCTGTCTCCGGAGAGCGCCATCAGGCCACCTCTTCAGGCTGCTAAACACCGACAGCCTACAGGTACTAATCGCGGCAACGATTCTAGGAAGGCCACCGGGCTTAGGAATTGAGTGCAAACAAAATGATTGAATATTTCCGCCGAATAGCGGCCAGTACAAACTTTGCGGAACTCCACGCGGTGGCTTTCCCGACAACCCTGCTACCTCGACCCTAAAATATCTTCGTCATCAAAGGACCGTATGAAAAATGCTCATCAGAGGGCAAGGCCGTAAGCAGACGTCAACTGTTAGCGGCATACATAAAAAATCATGATTCAGATGCTCGGCAACAAGCGGCATTAAAGGGCCATATAATATAAAATGGCCAAAGCATGAACATCTGGCCATGGGAAGCCACGTATTTATACCCGATAGGACTGGAAAGGCGTCTAGAGCGGCGCTCCGCCTGTAGCCCTCTTGGTGACGGTTTCCAGGTCTATCATTGGTTTTAAGGGGTACTGTATTTTTTTGAGTTGCTAAATAGTAGTTCTTTCAACGCAGCTATAGAGAGGCCTCCCGCCGACAGGTGCAACTTGGGTGCATTGCTTAAGGCTTGTTAAGTAGGATACGATTTTCTTTTTACTGCACTGCAATAGGCATCCGGGTGGCACGCCTTCGGCATGGAACTAAATGCTTCTGGAAATTGTGTACGAGTTAGACCAATAGCTACAGTGAGCAGTTAAAATAGCAATGCGAGTTAAATAACAAGTTCATTTATAATAACTGGAATTGGCTTTCTCTGTGCTTTATCTTTAATCGGAAGTTTTCGTCAAAATCCATTCGAGGAGCTAAAGGACATTTCTGAACAGATCTCAAAGACCAGTCCTTCACCGTGTGCCATGCCCCAAGATTGATGTTAAGCCACTGACCCGAATAATGTACAGGCATCTCCGGTTAACCTTTGAAAACCGCGTCGGCCATTGAACGACCTCGTCTCAGATTTCCACGTTCGCGAAGCCGGTGCCTGCATTATCGAGAATGTGGTATTAACAGCTAAGTCAAGATAGCCCTTGCACGAATAGGCCAGCGAGTGCATATTGGACAGGCCCCCTTTCCAGGAAAGGCTTAAAAGCAATGGTGACCATTGAATGACGTCAGGGCCCAGTCCTGCAGCATGGTTTAGGTTTACTCACGTTTTTAAGTGAGGGATCGCTTGCCTTTATCATTCTAAGAGCTAGTGAGTGTTTTCAGAATAATGAATACTCGTGCAACTATCGTTGACACGTTGTAGCAGCCGCCACAACGTGTCCACTATTTGCCTTTTTCAAGCTTTTCATGAAGCCCCGGCATGATAATAATAATAATAATGCACTTGATAAAGCGCCCTCAGAGAACTTGATCTCTTTCTAGGCGCTGACCTGGCCATTCACCCGTCCGTTGGTTTAGCCCCATATAAAAATCCTGGTTAGGTACGCCCATATTCAACCGTACTCGTCGGTTTGGTTATTTCGCAGTACCGCTCATGCTACAGATGTTGATTGTGGTGTAGCGTTGAACATTGTTAGTTCCATTCAACACTTGGTACTATAATTAGGGCTCAGCAGTTGCAATTTATCGCTGCCAGCATATAAGGTCCTCGACTGTCATTTAGGATGCCCAGGTGTTTTTTAAATTAGCTTCATATCAGTGCTGATACTTTCCGTAGTGGGGCCGAGAATGCTACGGTTCGTGAGCATATTGAAGTAGCTTGCCTATTTGTATGAATTCCTCTAGAAATAGCTGCCTCATTTGATGCTTGGTTTTCAAGCCGACATAGCCGATCGCAGTGACCTAAGTGGAGGCCTGGCGTCCAAGTCGAGTCACTCCTTCGTCTGCCAACTTTTCTATAAAGCCCATTTTGTTCGTACTGCAGAGATTACAACATTTACATAGGTACGTAGCTCATTACGCTGACAAACGTTAAGATCTGCTGACCGTTGCAAATAACGATCTCTTGTGAGCTACATTACTGTTTGAATCGTGTCATTCAACTTGGCATCCACTAAGCCAACAGGATGAACTTGGGGGTGCAATGGGATTAGCGAACACAAAAAATTGTTAGTCAGATGCATATTTAGTTAAGATTGCCAGAAATGGGATACCGTTTCTAACGTGGACTGCCACAAACAATGCCGATGTTACATACGGGGCTAATGACTATTTCCACAGCCGGCCTAACTTTAATGATAGCTTGGCCTACTCGGTTCATAGGAAGTGACATACCTTTAAATTAGAGACACGGCAAGAAGTTGATTCGGTATTAGTTCACCATTAGTTCGGCAAGCTATCCAAGCAATTAAAAGTCACTGCATCTTTTGGTATTCGACACGTTGCTGCTCAAAGGCATTCACACGGAAAGATCAAGATCTTGGGCAAAACCGTGTTAGAATGAAAATAATTGCAGTCTGGTAGGCTTAGAATTAAGCGCTACTAAGACTGCAGTCCTCTTGCTTTGAGCAGGAGTCGTCAAGGTTCGAGAATAACGGAGCCACGAGCACACTTCGTCAAACAGTGAGGGGAGAAAAGGCAAAAGATACTGAATTGTATGTAGAATATTCCTGAACGGTTTCCCCTTTCAAAAGGTTAGGAAAGAGCTCATACGTAAAGCCCTATAGAGCCACCATTATCGTCTAGGAATTAAGGCAAAAAGGGGATAATAAGATTTAAAAATTCTTGCAAACTCAATCCATGATTGGAATGACAACAGTGTAAGTCTAACCGAATAATTACTGATGCAACAAGTTCTGTAACACGTGAGTGTATGTACAAACGCAGGATGTAGCTTTAAATACTATATTATTAGCAAACAAGTCAACCTAGTCATTCGCAAGCGTCAGCATTGCAAACGATGAAACTCTGGTGGAACCATTACGGTTCCCAATAGCTAGATCCCTCCCTGACTTGATTCAACCAGCTGCTTGATCGCCCGTGTCATCTCCATCGACTTCAATGTCCGGCATTGGAAAACGCAGAATGGCTGCGACACCAGTTAGCTGGCCTAGCTCTACAAAAAAGCCACCAGGATAGCAAATGTGACAAGCATCACGTACACGTCAAGAACAGTGCAGATAGCGAGAGTTAAACATGGATTTTCATCGACCAACATCAAGTACCACATTTATTATGTGCTGAACATTAGTATCTAGAGAGAGGCAAGCTGCAAGAATGACTACCAATTAATTAGAGTCGAGCAATCTAGATCATTGCAATAACTACATTGCTAAATAGGTAAATCTGTCAAAGTGCTTCAAAATCTCTAGCTCTCTCCGTGTACTAAATGTCGTATCGTTAATAATCTTGACGGTAGTTTACGTTTTTTTTTTACCTTTTAAGAAGGTATGCTGGTTTTGAGGAGCCACATCAAGTGAATGGACTTGTCTGTGCAGTGCTCGAGGAAGGTGATTGTGAAAGACAATTTTACCCAAAACAGCAGTTTAGATGAACCGGAATGATATTACATGATTACAATGATATAGCATATAAAGAAGTGATGCTTCAGTCGGAGGCAAGCAAAACACGTCTAGTTACATTGACATACAACATTAGAACACAGATGAAAAAAAAATGTGCAGCATCTGTATAATTAATAGCTTCACGAAAATGGTGATCACAGTGTTTCTATGTAACCAATGCACCGCGAGTTCTTTTGCAAGGACCCTTGGCTTCGAGCAGTTGCTGGTCATTAGCATTCACACAAACCGTTATTAATGACCAACGATCGACACAAGGAATACTGGCGTGCCATCCTATCGCTATAGGTACATAAAACAAGCACATATGAGTTAGATCAGATGCAGTTTATCCAACAGAAAGCAGACAACACTGACTATGAGGACTTCTAACCTCTTAACTGACAGGGCTTTCTAAAAGAAAGACAGATGTAACCACAAGTCACTGAAGAACTCTTCTCGAATAAAGTCTAGTTAACTATATCTCAAGAGCCTCAAGGTCTGCAGACCACTTCAAACAATAAAGTGTTCAGTAGTCAAATGGAAGCTGCGAGAAAAACTCAGTTGAGATGAGACTGGACGGTGAATGGAAGCCCAAACCCGCCTCCACCACTCACAAATTGAGGTGTCTAAAACCTTGCAGAAATCTGCCATGACTTAAATAATAATTATAACAATAACAACAACAATATTAGGATTCTTGTATAGCACCATAAGATAACTTAATCTCTATCCATTCGCTTTGAAACTTGCTGCAAGAGACACGACGACTTGCCACTACAAGCACGGCAGTAAATCTACGCAGCAACCAAGGTGAACAAAAGTTCAGCAGCCAATTTACTGCTTGCCAGATTACTAACAGTAGGCTCACTCTTGTGCACGCACATTGACTGACAGCTCTCGGGTGAAAATTGGTCAAAGCTATGAGGTCACGGTGTCTGCAGGCACGACTTACATGCACGAAAAATTGCTCCATTGATTCTGCTGTCAGGCAGCACTACGAGAATGACCAGCAAACAGTAGGGCAGCAGTAGTAGCACAACTGCCCTAGCAAGTAATACCCTATTCGGTAAACGTGATGACAAGAGCAGGGCTTGAAAACAGCCAACACTTATGTCTGCCAGGTGCAGGTGGTGAGGCTCGAGTGAAAGCAAAGGTGCTAGCTTGTAAGCTTATAAAGCAGGAAAGAACGCTACTACGCTCTTTACGACGTAAGTAGCATAGCTTAGATAGCGACACGGCAATGACATGGAGATGCATCGCCGTAATGGCTGCAGCAAAGGCCACTCACGTTCGCCAGACACGTGCAAACTTGAGAAGATCCTAACAGAACCACAATTTTCCTTGACACTGTCGACGAGAGCAACATAGCGCTTTCGAGTTGTCAAATCACTGCTTCTGCAAATGAGGAAATGAGGAGGCAAATGAGGAAATGAGGAGGCACAAGTAAAGCTACGTTCTAACTCGAGAGCAACAGGCCTCGGAGCCTCGACAATGTACCTGAAGAGTTTATCAGATATGAGAAGGGTTTCGATTGCTTGTGCATCATTTGCCTTCTCAACGTGCTCAAGCCTGCAACAAATATTGTAAACCAACAGTGAAGCATCGAATGCAAATGAGCATGATCTTTTCTGGCTTCAGTTTCACACGGTTGCAGACGCACGTCACTCTTTTTTGAGAACCCTTAACAAAGGAATGAATGTCAAGCAGCTTCTAGCTCGCGCGAGTCAAGTTCTGCAATTTGCAATGGTCAGCAGTCTCACCCATAGAACGCCCGGTCTTGATCTTGTTGCAGCATCTGATAAAACGAATCGAGCGCTTTCACTTCACCGGCAGCTTTGGTGTCAGCCAGCTTGCTGACAACAGTTGGGTCTGTTAAGGCTTCTAAAAAGTGAAGAAACGCATGATTATAGCACTAGAGACTCTCACACACTGACACAATTAAACTTTACTGTGTATGCACAGATCCAAACCAACTGCATTCCAGTCGTGAGGACACAATGAGCATCGTGCACGATAATAAACCTAGCTGAAAGTCTAAGGAGCCGACCTCATCAAAGGAATCGGAGAAGCTGAGTGGTTTGCTGCAAAGGCAATGACCTTACGACTCTCATCACTAGATTCCTCGACATCAGGTACGGCACGGAAAGTTAAAATATGGCCGATGAAAAAATCCATGGATGCCTGATTTGAAACCACGAGGAAGTACAATGTATGGCTGAGAACGGTCGGGTTTGAGATACTGCTCCTGGTACTTTTGCACGAAGAGAAGCTGAGAAAAGTGCATTTTCCTAAGATCTTTATCTCACACGAACAAAGAACTAGGGTGTCACCACAGCAGCATAACACGACCATAGCCAAAACAGTGACATTATAAACCCAGAAATTTTGACCACTTGCTTTGCAATATTGCAGAGCCACTGAGCAGCAGTGAATAGAACTGAGATTATAGAGACGTACTGAAAAACAATGAAAACATGGTTGCAAGGATAGTGTACATACCAGTGAGAGCCTGCTTGTGACCAGACGAAACATGAACGCCGATGAATCTGGGTCTATTTTCCATTATTATTTTGTTATCTGTCTTGACCGCTTCGGCAAACATGTACTCTAGGAATTGGTCCTACAGAGCAAAAGGATACACGTTTCCCACCACATGTACGACTGCCAGCACACACACGACTATAGTAACTGTCGGCACACAATGCAACTTAACTACGAAAGAGATTGAGTTCTCTGAGGGTGCTTTATCAAGTGCATTATTATTATTACGAGTGAAAACATTAATCTCCAAAAAAGGCAGACTAGAAGGCAGATTAAACACTCAGTTGCTCATGCAACCGCGTACAATCATACACTGTGCAATAGTACATCGCACCAAACGTTGACTGACTATAAGCATGCCGGAGCCACAAACCATAGTGGCATCTACAGCAAACCCGGCGGCCGTTAAGGTATGACATAAGTGAAACAGGAAGCTCCCTAAAGAAGCCAAGCTGACGTACCTTCAGAAATCCGGGGCTGGCAATGAGGATGCATTTCACCACTAAAAAACGTTTACAGATTTTACAGATGGTTGAGATTAATTTCTCTTTCACCATAAACATACTAATTATGAATGTAAAACCAGCAAAGTGAGCACAATTTATTGAAAATCCTGAAAGCACAATTTTATAGAGAGCACATAAAGGCGTTTCCAACAGATGCAAATAGTCTGCAGTACACCTGACAGAGATACTCATAAAGACCAATATAATGCACTCCGGGCTCTCAATAACTTGTAGACAGTTGCTGCTTAAGCAGTTATATCCTACTCATCTTTACTAATTAAAGTGAGAAAGTCCGTCACGTGGCAAGATGACACACACACTTCCGTCAAGTGAGAAGATGGCGCAGCGCTGTCTTTCGTAAAACGAAACTACTATGACTCAGCGAAGCGACTCCACAGACAGGGAGCTGCTCGTAAATAAATAAATACGATCTTAGTACAAGGTATGCATCGTTATCGAGTTCTAAAAAAATCAACACATGTTTACATATAAAGTTAAACTTCTGGGAAGTTCCAACACAGCATCAAAACGTGTCCCACAGAAAACACGATTCTCTCAGATATAGAGTAGAACTTTGGACCACGAGAATGGCACCCTGTAACAGCCACCGAGATGCAGCAAGGCAGAATTACTGGTAGCTTTCACAGCACTTGACTGCATATAGGATCTCTAAGTTTGTCTGTCATCCTCTCGCCCTCAATGCCCGTTTCCTCTCTTGTCTGCATCACTTCTTTGTCACTTAAAACAAGGAAAGCCTTGTTCTGGATAATTCTACCAGATAGTACATAACAACAGCAAACCAGAGCAGTTTAGCAACTACAACAAAGCACAGTTTAGGGGGTCATCCTCAAGCATATTCAGGTTGAATGTATCAAAATTATGCAGGGACCTAAATTTTGAGCACACGAAATGGAGAATGAACCCGAAGCTGTGTTTGCACACACACACACACACCTCCGAAGCTGTGTTTGCATACACACAAAAGCCGCACACATGAGCACACACGTGCTCGCACAGAGGGCGATGGCTGTCGGACCTCGCAATCAAGGCGAGGGCAATCCTTTATTGCCACTGCAAGCTTTTCTGCTGCTATATAAATGAGGCTGTTGAATCAGCTAACCTTTAAATTTAGAGCCGTGACAAAGCCAGCTTGATGTGCAGTGGAGGCATCAGAACCTTGAGAGGGTCTACCAGCAGCCCCCTTTATGTTGTTCTTCCTTACAGACAACTCTGTCAGCTGTAGCCAGTCCCTTTCGTAATAGTTTACCTCGGTAGAAAAGATAACAATGAGACTTCGTGAAACCGCCTTGGTGGCCCATCAGGAATAACACCAAGTTTAAGTGTCCAATGATCTCCCAGCAATAGTCGCCATACTTCAGGGCAGTGTGGTACAGGGGCGATGGATGAAGGAATGTGTGGATACATGATGGGATACGTGCTCTTGCAAGTTCAAACAGTTGTTAATTTACCTTTAAAGAGTTCTCTTGCAGTGTTCGCATGTGAAATGATGTGCCCAGCGCTTGTCTTGATCCCCCACAGGCATGCTGAAGAATTCTTTGTAGTCATATATTCGTTAAAGGCACCTGTACTGTCACACTTTGATAGAAACTACTCTGTAGTGCTATGCCCACTAAAGTGCTAAGACTCACTAATTCGAGTACAACGTATGTATTATGTACGATCCTGTCCATGTGAGTATGTTCATGCCATGCCTAACAGAAAAATCTGAGAACTTCGAAACACAATTGTCCTGACCACAAAAGCAAACTTTTGTGGCAAAATAGCTATTTAGTTTCAGCAATTGAGATTACAAAAACAACATTTTGTATCCAAGGACAAAAAGTAATCAAAATCTGTTACTCGGTGATAACCATTGAAAAGAACTCCAATAGAACCACTTAGTTTGAGAATGTGGCAATTTGCTGTGAAGCTCGCGGAAGAATGAGGGCCACCCAGAATCCACAGCAAGACTTGTGAAACATCCATTGCTACTTTTTCCCAAGTAACTTTTACATCCAACGGCTTTGCTGGTAACGTTATTTCAATGATACCCTCTACAGAATTGATCACAACCGTCTTCCCAAAGACTGTACGTTCCACCCCAATGATACCAAAGATACGCACTTTTTTCTGGCTACATGAGAGGCCCGGTCTGGTATGGCTAGCTAGGGTGCACCACCTTTTCCGGAAAATTCAGACACACAAGGAGCCACTGAAGCCAACTCAACACCCGTGAGATCAAATCGATATATTCAGATGATCAGTATGATCCTATTTGAATGTGTGTGTGTGTGGGAGGCAAGATGAAGGAGAAGGCTATACCACCGAAGCAGTATCACAGGCTCAGTCCAGCAAGTTGGTAAAGCTACGATTGCCGATTTACCTGTGAAATTGACGTGCCGCAGGATCGCCTGGATAACTTGGTCATAGAATTTCTTCATAGCCTGAACGAGAAACACGTAACCCAGTAAAGGAATATGCAGAATAGGAATTGAATCCATCCAACAGACAGGGCTGTGCTTGATGACAGGATCAGCTCAGCATCAAGATCGCGACGCGGAGGCAGCAAGTAAGCATGAGTCAGCCAGCCAACACAGAAACAACACCTTGTCATGTTGGGCACAGTCACCTCTCCGCTTGCGTGGGATTATTGATTCGATTTTGGCACGTGTTAAGGTCATGCAGCTCGTGACCAGGCAGACGTGGGCCAGTCCTTCCTGCATTATCACAGCAGCCATGTCGGCATGCTGAGCAGGATCGCATGCTAGCTCTGTAAACAGAAGACAAATACGCTAACACCCACCATCTCGGAAGGACCCACCATCTCGGAGTTTAGGCCAAGCTAAACGATATGATACCAGCTGCTTAAAGCAGGATTGTACATTATATTCTTTTCTGTCTGTCTGCCTCTCTCTCTCTCTCTCTCTCTCTCTCTCTCTATATATATATATATATATATATATATATATATACATTATGACAAAATCGCAAACTAACAATTGTTCAATAGTTTTAATTTGGTTTGCGGCTCCAGGGGCTTGCTTGGAGAGGCTCTAACACAAGCAAAAAAGTATCGACAATCAAGCAACCACAGTGAGTATTTAATTGCAGACGGATAGCACCGTAGCGAACACAGTACCACACACAAACAATACTATAAGCATAAGGAACAAGATGTCACCCAAAACTTCACAAACCATCAGCAAATTGGGGCACTTCACAGCCCACAGCTGGAACTGTTTTATAAAAAAATGCCAGCAAAAAATGATTCGGGATGTTCACCAAAAAAAACGTGCTGGACATTTGCGTATATGAGCTAACCGGTAAGCCCATAAAAAAATCAAGCGATATTAATAAAAGCTGCAATTTATAGGCACTACACGACGAAAAAGAGCACGGAGCACTTTTCCGAAGTCTTCCAGCAAAAAAATGGCACAAAGAGCTCGGGGCAACGAATTTAAAATCTTGAGGTCGCAAAACCCAAGGAGTCAGTCACCAACCAAGCAGATATAGCTCACATGACCACATACCGAAAGACATCCAACGATCCAAGCAGACCATTTAGTTACATGTCGAGTATCAACCAACTCATCTACTCAATAAGACAAATTGCAGAACAGCATTCACACACATACGCACGAACACGTGTGTGTGTGTGTGTGTGTGTGTGTGTGTGTGTGTGTGTGTGTGTGTGTGTGTGTGTGTGTGTGTGTGTGTGTGTGTGTATAACTGCAATTGTGGAACCTGAAGCCATCTTTGTTCAGCTCTGTGCAGCCAGCAACAAAAGGCCAGGCACAAAGCAACGAAGCATGACAGCAGCATTAGGACCAGCAGGACTACTGAGTCGGCAGGGTTTTGCAAGTTCACGATTAACGCTTCCTGCTTAGGACTTGATCAGCAAAAAATTAATAGTTTGGGCAACACAGGTAATTAAGGAGAAAAGCCAACTAACCACTTCCTCAACTCTTTTTAAGGTAGTCAAATCAGAGTAAATTAAGCAAGACATTCATCGTACAAAGTTAAGACATTCAAGACACCTAATGAAATAATTTTTCCCAAGATAATCCTGAAACATTAATTAAAGAATAGAGATGCTCTACAGTGAAATAATCTCCACAGCGGCTCCGTATATAATTAAATTATGCACTGACCAAAAGTCTGCTCATCACTATTTCATAATTAAATGCACGATTCAATGTCCAATTTCAATTATCGGAGCTCGTGTTATACCTATATGTGCAAATTATTATACGATCTCCCCTAATTATCGACATGACACTCACTATAGCTGTATTGTCATAGTAGTACTATACAAATCACAAAGGGAATGACATCAGAAACTTATGACCCACTGACTCCCACTCAAAATTACCGATTGACTAATTATTAACAAATGAAACGATTTGGAAAAATTTCGTATGCCAATTACCATATTTTACAGTGCATAAGCCCCATTCCGAATGCATAAGCCTCCCACTTACATATAAGCCCCAACAATTTTTTTAACAAATTTTTGGAAGAAAATAGCTGTATTCAAAAATTGAATGAACTGAATAATATCAACACTCATAATAATCACTCATGTCACTACCACTATCCTCTGCATCAGGATTGGTAATGATACCCTCAACATCTTCCTCGTTCATATCACAGGCTTTAAATTTGGTGGAAACTCCGTTATCACCATTATCGTCAGCACTCCCTCCGTGGACTGGAGCATCTTCTGTTCCGTCCATTGCATTTGAAGTCCCACAAACGCATTCAAAATGCATCCAAATACTGGAAATGCATTCAAAGCAGGTAAGTTGTTTAGTGCAATATTAAAGCAAAAAGTAACCTCCCCCGTTTAAGCCCCCCTCCATTGTTTGAACCCAAATTTTGGAAAGTTCTTTTTTGTAAAATACGGTAGGTGCCCGAGTGATAAGAGTGTGTGCTACAAGTATACACATACGCCTAGATGCATGCACTACTAAATACATCATGCTGATGACCTTGCGACTGGGTCTTATCCTAGTGGTAAGGTGCTAGCACTTATAAGAGTACTAAAGCAGGAACACTTTCATTGCTATTGCAAGTGGATGAAAGGTTCTACGGCTCTTCTGCTACTTTATCAAGGAGGCCGGTTTAATAAAAGATCTTTACTTGTTTGTCTACTTATTTTTTACTTTTAGCTGCTATTCCCAGGAAAGTAGGGAGACATAATGTTAATGCTTGGTGAGAACTGTGATTTATCTGATGTCAAGCAGATTTTTTACAACGGAAGCAAACGACCTGCGATTGCCAGGTAAATATCACAAATGGTAAACCGTTCTGCTACTATCCTGAGACCAATGCATAATATACAAACAATACTAGCAGGCCTCTGAGGATAGCAGATAGATTATGCTATGGACATTGCTAGCACAGTAAGTTTTTTAAGCAGAGCAACAGCTATCGCACTACTTATGCTAACAAATATGTTCACAGCCACAAACAGGTCTATGCACACCATAATGACTCCATCAGAAAACTGTGACAAAAAGATGTAAGCAAACTTCCAAAAGATTAAAAATACCGAGTCGTTCCAGAGCAACACTGTCCCATTCATGTTTGCCAAGAGTGAACCTCCTATTCATCTCAAGGTCTAGAGTATGGTATGCTCCCATCTAAAAACAAAGGAGGGGATAGATGGGGCACTTCAACCATGCAGGAACCAGTCGTTATAAAACTGCAACACCCTTTAAGATAGCAACAAGCACAAACAAAGCGGCAACCTGAACAAACAGGGGCACTGTTTTTTGTTATGTCAGCGAAAAGTGACTGCAAAGCTCTGAGACCTTCATCCCTTCAGGAGCCTCTTGAGCCTCATGTACACTCTTCACAGGAGTTGCTAATTTGGTCTGACTGGAGATCAACTGCCTCTCGATGCTTGGGCAGTGCAGTGAGTTATGTGCAGGCCAGCTTTGTGTGTACTGGTCACAAACAACACAGCCACGCATTCGCAATGAAAAGAATAAACTGGGAAAGGATGAGGTAAATTTAGTACAAGAATGTTTCAGGTTATTTATTATGTCTCACAGTTTGCTAAGCCAGTTTGCAATTCACAACAGCCATTTATAATAATACTACTAATAATAAAACACTTGATAAAGCGCTCTCAGAGAACACAATCTCTTTCTAGGCACTTTACATTTGCTGCCAAAGATACACGATCCTATGGTTAGTGGTAGCATGCTCGATAAACAAGCATAGCATGGTTAGGGGTGACATGCACAGGGTCAGCATGCAACTGTAGTTAGTGCACCATGCACAGTGTCAGCAGGCATAAGGGCATAAAGGACGAATCGCAAGCACCCACTAAATGCTGTGATAAATAAGTGCGTTTTTAATTTCCTTTTAAATATGGTCAAGTCAGGGGATGTCGTGAAGGAAGTCAGTAGTGAGTTCCAGGCTTTGGGAGCATACGAACTGAAGGTATGGTCTCCAAAGGATTTGAGGTTTGTACGAGGTATATGTAAACAGCTAGATTCCGAAAAATGGGTGGTCCGATGCTTAACATGGTGGGGCAGTAGATCTAATAGGTAGGCTGGAGCCAAAAAATGAAGGGACATAAAAGTGAGCGACTAAACCTTTAAGTCGATGCGTTGCTTGACTGGTAGCCAGTGCAGGTCGGCGAGAAGGGGTGTGATGTGGCAACTTCGACACTCACGACAGACAAGCCTAGCTGCAGTTTTACAGTAGCTGGAAGCACCTGGTTACATACGCCGGTAGACCAGCAGGCAGTGAGTTACAGAAGTCAAGATGGGATGTCACAAATGCATGGACCAACTTGGATGTGGTATCCCTGTCTAAACAAGACCGAATTTGAGCAATGTTATGTAGCTGAAAGTAGGTAGACTTGATTGTGGAGCTTATGTGGTCGTCTAACGAAAGGTCACTTTGGAACATGACACCTAGTCTGCTGGCAGAGCCAATTTTGAGCTTTAACCTTACCAATTTCTGAAGCATACTTGGTTTGTCGATAATAATAATAATAATAATGCACTTGATAAAGCACCCTCAGAGAAGTTAATCTCTCTCTCTAGGCACTTTACACTTGCTGCAAAGGGAAATGCAATTGAATGGTCCATGACTAGTAAGTTAGTTTTTATCATCATACAATTTAAGAAAATTTGCTGCCATCCATGTGTGGATGCCATCAATACATGCAGCAAGGGAGTTGAGAGAATTTGTCGTGCTGGAAGGCTGGGAGAGCAAAGGTACAACTGTGTGTCATCCGCATAGAAGTGAAAGCCTAGATTGTGCATGGAAATCACATCGGCTAGAGGGGGAGTATAAACCGTGAAAAAACCGAACCAAGAACAGAGCCCTGCGGTACCCCATATTTCAGAGATTTATCTGAGGATCTTTGTTCATTCATATCAATACACTGGAGTGCCTCACTGAGATAGGACCTGAACCACTGCAGTGCAGTGCAAGTGATGCCCGGGCGAGATGAGAGGTGCTCAAGAAGGACTTGGTGATCGATAGTATCAAAAGCTGCAGAAAGAACGAGCAAAACAAGCAGAGATTCTCTATCTACCCATGTCTGCATTCCTAAGTAGGTCGTTGTACTCATTTTGTTTGTTTGTCAAGCATGATTTTACTCACCACTCAATTGAATTCCCTTTGCTGAGTGTGGAGTGATTGGCTCTAAAACAAGACTGGAACTTACCAGCAAGGTTTGAATTTTCAAAATATGAGTTCAGCAACTCTGCCACGACTTGTTCCAATGTCTTCGATATGAATGGTAGAAGGGAGACTGGGCGGTAGTTGCTTAAGTTCTCTTGGTCTAGTGTCGATTTCTTGAGAAGTGGCCTGACTACAGTTTTTTTGAAAGGTGCTGGGACATGACCTGAGGCTAGTGACATATTAATGATGTTAGTTATGCATGGCAGCAGCAGATCAATGTAGGATGTAGAATGTAGGAGCAGGACAGTGTGAATACGGTCCAGATGACTTGTTGTCTTCTTTGATTGGGATATGAACTTCAGGACGAGATCACTAGTGACCTCATTGAATGCAGACATTGAGGTGCTGCAAGGAATTGAGTGGCAACATTCTAGGGGGATGCTGCCATCGTAGGGATGGACTCCCTGATCCTGTCTGTTTCTGGACAAAGAAGCTAGAGAAGCGATCAGCTAGATCATCACAAGGATCATAAGGTAAGGAGCTAACCTGGGAGTTGTTAAGGAGATGGTTGATCGTCGACATCAACATTTTTGGATTATTCATCTGTGATTCAACAATGTTTTTTTATAGAAGCTAGACTTGGCGTTTGCTGGGATCGATTGGTGCGACCTACAGTAGTCCTCGTATGCCTGTCGATGGACAGTCAGTCCCGATCTTTTGTATGCTTTTTTAAGCTTGTGCTTAGTAGACCTAGCTAGTTTAATGTCTGTGGTAAACCAATGGCCGTCCGGGCGAGGGCGCACAGTGCGCTCAGTCAGAGGTGCAAACTCGTCGAGCATGTCAGCTAGTGTCGTATTGGAGCAGTCGACCAATGATGATAGGTCGGAAGGGGGACTGAGCAGCAGAGGCAAGGCTGATATTCTTGCATGAACAGTGTCGATGTCAAGGGTCTCGAGGTTTCGTGACTCACGGGTGATTTTAGAGGAAGGGGAAAAGGAGGGCACACATTGTAGACTGAATGAGATCTGCATGTGGTCAGATAAGCAGGATAGGATTGGGTAATACTTGGTGATGACAAAGTGCAGTTGTATGAGAAAATTTGGTCGAGTGTGTGAGCCTTGATGTGAGTCGACCCATGCACATGAGCCACAGGAGACAATGAGTCAGTCAATGCACAAAATTCATTGCTGTAGGCATGAAGTCACTCATAACGAGGAAGGATCGATTTATTGCACACATAATCGAAATGAGATCGGAGAAATCTGAATTAAAGGAGGACTTGGTACCTGGTGGGCGATAGACTACTGCCATCTGCCATGTAACTTGTCGGGTGAAATCAAGATAATCGATTCGAAAGACTGCTTCGATGGCACTGCAAATGGCCTGAAGTCGAATTTCGCGTGCATGATAATAGCAGCTTCACCTCGAGTTTTAATTGATCTAGAGGTGTGAAAGAATAAGAAACCAGGCAGGGTAGTGTCTTTAATTGTCGTGCAGTTTACCGATTTTGGTCGAGTTTCAGTCAAAGCGAGCAGGTCGAGACCATTTTCAGAAATAAGGTCTCTTATAATTAGAGATTTGTGGCACATTGAGCGAGGATTCCAAAGACAAGCTTTAAGTTGGGCTGCCTTAGTTATAACATGCCTGATGACCATTAAGTTAAAAAACAATTTGCTTGTTCTTTTAAACTGAGCAAGTGAAAGTAAGAAGAAATGCCGTCAATAGATTATCTGGCCACCACTGATTTCTTTCCCACCAAACTTGCAAGGCTGTAAATAACGCTATTCTCCACTACAAACAAAACTGACTGGGACCGTAATGCAAGCTTCCACCTAACAGTCACCTGTCACAAGAGTGAGAATAAGCCAGGCCAGCCAGCAGATTCCTTTAACACCACTTCTCAAAGTAAAATATATATGCCCAGATGTGCTGCTAGTGGTACTTCTAAAGGAAGGTCTATAAGGTAAGAAGTATAAGAAACAACAAAGTGAACTCTCCCATGAACACATGGTTATTTACCTATCTTGCCGCTTATAAGCCCCACCCTTTTTCTCTCCAACATTTGGTGTCAGATAATGGAGAGCGGGTTTATACATGGAAGGTTACTCTTTTCTGCCTTGGGATTTTGCTAAACAACGTACCAGCTTTGAATGCCACCCAACAAACATTAACTGGTCGCCAAAATGTATTCGATATGAAGGAGGAAGATGGAGAGGGTATCATCACCATTCCTGATGCAGAGGATATGAATTGTGACATGAGTGATTATTATGAATGTTGACATTGTTTAGTTCATTCAGTTATTGAATAAAAACATTTTTTAGTCCAAAAAATTGGTTCAAAAATTGGGAGGGGCTTATACATCGGGGGGGGGGGCTTATACCACGGTAAAATAATGTACTTATTATCGTAGATGCAGCAGTTGAAGGGAAAAATTACTCGTGTCCACACCACTAGCTACGACTCTGATTAATCAAGTGCAAACATAAATATTGAAACACATTTAAAGTAAGTTTTCAAAAGGAAGCCAGTCGAAAAGTGGGAGCAAGCATATCTATCGATCTGAATACAGTGGTAAGCATATGCAAACAGGGTTTGATACTCAGACAAAAAGACCAATGGCACACATTAGCAGTGGGAGTAAGCTTACTGCACATAGGCGCAAACACTACTGGAAAGCATAATCTGCAGCAAGTATACAGAGAGCAGATCTTGAACTTCAAGTTTAAATTGTTACAGCCGAGTTCGCACACAGCAAGCATATGATAGCACTGAAGTAGTAAAACTAGGTCACGTAAGCTAAACGTCCATGAATCAAACGGGCCTGCTGCCATCTACACATTACAGCGGCATCAGTCACAAGTTCTCACTAGCAAACGTTACAAGCATGTATCTTGGGCATGCTAATGGGTGTCTCCTGGCTAAGTGGTGGCATATTCCGTCACTAACCAAATGATCAGTCAAGCTTCCTTTTACAGCATATGTCAAGTGCCTAGAGAGAGATTAAGTTCTATGATGTCGCTATAGAAATGTATTATTATTATTATAAATTGAGAGCCATGCATGGGAAATGCTATAAAGAATATTAAATCCAATGCATGGGAAAGCTATAAAGAATATTAAATCCAATGCATGTGGTTACACGTTTTCCGACTCTAAAGAAATCGGCACCACCTATGGTTTAATCAATATTTGCATCTTCTGAGCTAACAACAATGGGCAATAAGCAGGCATGCATCATCTTTCAAGCCAGCATACATTCACAACATCCAAACATGCAATAACGAGACTACATGAAAGTCTGTATGGATCAGCACGATCTAGCACACTGCGTTTTATACCTTGACATATTCATTCTCCTGCACGTTTCGGCCTTTGACACGGAGAACGCATGCTTGAATATCAAAATCAACAGCCTCTATAGCGATTTCCAGAGTAGTCCTAACCTTTGAGTTGGCGACACTCCCAGTGGCAGACTGGGTCTGCACTTTCCTTAAAAAGAGCAACTCTAAGGTATATAACACACAATTAGTAAAGATATTGTCAGTAGGCAGCTCACTAAGAGTGGCATCTTCCGGCGGGTCGCAACGCAAGCCTCTGCTCACCAGCAGCCATGAAGCAGACTGCTAGCAGTGGGCTCAAGGCGATGCCCACAGGACAAAAGAGTGGAATTCTAGTTAATGGACAGACCATGGCACGTTCACGATATTTAGCAACAGAAAGTGATGCATTAGGGTTAGCCAAAGGACGGGTTAGGCTTACCGGCATGACTGCTTTCAACCTACAGTACAATTCGGCGACTAATTGGTGATGGCTTTGGGCTGCTTTTCCGGGTGGGTGTTAGAACATAAGATCGAAGGTATTATGAACCAACACGTGTACCTTCATTATTACGAAGCGCAAAAAACTCTGCTTCGGGATCGGTATATTTAGCAGCAAGATGACTAAGCTCACTGCCACGTCAGTAAAGCATTTCTTAAAAGAACCAGGAGAGGTGCTAATGCACCAGCACAGCCAGTCTGGTCTAACATATCCAGCCGGATCTAAACCACATAGAATATCTATGGGACGACATTGACAGGTGGCTGAGGCGGGTGTACGGTCTACATCAACAGGGGATCTTTGCAATGAAGTTAAGACTCTGTGGAATGCTACAGTACAAGTGATACCGGTGAAGCTTATGGATTCTATGCTTAGGAGGATAAGTGAGGTAATTAAGAATTGTGGCAGGGCAACACCATATGATTGCATACATACCATAGCAACTGCATGTATTTGTTAGCAGGCTGTCAATAAATATTTTTGCGTACTGTGAGCAATTTTAGTATGTCAGCCATTGAAGAGAGTTCTCTTCTTAGCTGAAGGAAGAGGCAGCCACAGCTTGTCAGGCCTTCCTGTTCCACAATATCGAGTTCTGTTTTAATCCTGCCGATACGTATAGGGTATCTCTCAGCAACGAATAGGTCGCGTGAATGCCCCGAGATTTGTTTGGAGATGGCCAAGTAGTTTCTAAGCTTAATAATGATAAGATCGAATTACTTGGAACACCAAACTGGCGGCTATACTAGGCAGTTTTACAATAGCTGCTGGGAAGTTAGTGATCACACCACCACATACCATTTGACGTCAAAGTGTCATCGTTACCAATGGTGAACACAAGACTGAACACAAGACTGCCTGTTGTACCCAATTCAAAGCCACTGTATCCCTAAACCAGGAAATTGATTTTTTCAAGCAACAGCAGCTGAGCTAACCATTTCACCAGGCCCAAAATGAGCCGGTTAAGGAAACTTTCTTGTGAGCCTTACTAAAAACGCTTTGGAAAGCTAAAAGTAGTTCCTGAATCAGCAGTCAAGCTAGTATATGCCTAGATTTGGCCCAGGGGTAAGGCACTTGCCAATAACAACCAAGGTCGTGGGCTTACGGCCTGATGTATGTGTAACACATTCAGATAGAGATTAGGTTCTCTTAGGGAAATAAATTATATATTTTTTTTAATTGTATAGAATAGTAAAACTAGTGCTCAAATAGGAGAAGCCAGGGTCGGTCCGCAAAGGTTAAGCTCATTTCGCCTGAATCCCAGATACTGATATCTATATTTCTGTGCATTGATGAGGAAGTGCTACAAGCCTACACATGTATCTGATATCAATCTCTGACACGTCTTGCTGCTTCTGGTTCCTACATCAAGAAACATGTGGTATCCATCATACACATGCTAGATCTAAATACTTAGCAAACACATGCCAAGCTTCATATGCACAGTCTACATCTGCATACTTAGCTTGATAGCTGCACTGTTTTAAAGATCCTCACTGTGCCTATCTTCTCTTACGCTGCTTCCTCCATTCAGATAAATTTTCCAATCCCTTGCCCTATTTTGTCTGCTCCACTAATGCCTCCATCTTCTTTCTCAAGTCAAAGCACACAGGCAGATGAAAAGGCTCAAATCCCATTCACTTCGTGGGAACTAGTGATAACGTTTGAACCATAGTAGCAGGAAAGAGCTCACATTGTGGTAATCTATAGCGCATGTCGTTTGCTGCCGTGCAGTTGACAGTTGTCTCATTAGCAGTAGGGGTCCAGGTCTGGAGCAGAGAATCGGTTTATTTTGTGTGTGCTAAAGATCAAATTGTTGGATTTTCCTGACCTAAAAAAAAATTATCACCTGATCCTTTTCCGTCCCATATCTAAGTCAAATGGCAAGCTTACAAGTGTTAGCAGAGCTCATAGCATTAAGCTATGCCATTTAAGAAACTACTGCAGGTATCTAAACAAATATCTAAAGGAGCAAATGTGCCCTTTGATTAAAACTGCATTGGATGGTTTATACAACAGTACGAGAATATAATTTGACACATAGCTTGCCAATACTCAAGCTAGGGCTTTGAGTTGTTCAAACCTAGCAGATGATATCAACATACATACATGCAAGCAGATTTAACAGCCTCATTTACATCTACTCATTAAAATGAGAAAGCCTGTCCTTTTTTTGCATCACAGGTTAAGATGGCAGACTTCCGTCAAGCTGAAAGATGGAGCAGCAGTGTCTTCCGTGACGGAATTACTATGAGTGAGTCCACAGGCAGTGAGCTGCTTGTAGCAGCAGAGAGCCTTCACGGCTATCATCACCACTAGCAGTGGACAATAAAAGATCACTCACTACAGGACTCTAACCCAAGACCAGAGTTCTGAAGAGCGAGCACCTTATCCTCTGGGCTAAAACCCAGAACACACATAGTGGCTAAGCATGCTAATACATACCTTATGGTTGTCGACTTCAACGTGTCACCTTCGCTAATTATGTTATATGCATGCCACATATCTTCAGGCTCTTCCGCAATAAGCGTGACGCAGCTGCAGTAGAAGATAGAAATTAATTAAAGCGGGCCTTTCACATCCCTACAAAATACCTATGGGCTCATACAAGATAAATTTTAAAAGTAAATATACGTCCTATTTAAAAAAAATTAGCGTTTGGCTTAGTCTAAATCCTATAGTGGCAGAAAAGCCTTAGCAGCTATCACCCGCTTGCAGTGACCAATAGAGAACTGCTTACAGCAGGGCTCGAACCCACGATCTGGGTCGTGAAATTCGAGCACTTGTACCTTAGACTAAGACCCAAGAGTGTATTTGTTTATACTAAAGGGATTGAGATTGCAAGAACACAGCAGACAGCATCTTGAACAATGCCACCTATTGTAAATACATATTCGAAACAGCCTGTGCAATTATCCTGACAAGTAATCCAAGGAAGGCACTGGTTTGAGCATGTTCAATTTACTTAAACATGTCTTATGCAACCATATCGTGTCAAACCTACTCCTTACAGATGCAGCAAAGTTCAAGCTATCAGACATAATCAAACTAGCAGCTTCCTCTAAATCATTTTCAAATGTGCACACCACTGGCTTGCTCAGTCTCTAGATATACTTCATTATTCACATTATACATGTATATGCACCTGCTAGGCCATAAGCTGCTAAGTACAGACACTTATAAGTCTATAGAATTCAATGAGGAACATATAATAACAATTTACTAAATACTTGGTCTGCCTATACAATAACAACTTTTTTCACGATCATAGGTCTATCTGAAATCAAATGTTGGACTTTTCAAGGCCAGTACCAAAAACCTTTAAGTACGTGCTACTCAACTGCGCTATGACTGAACACTCGAAATTTCTAACTACTACAGGGCTGTGGTTCCATGTCCACCCTTACAAATTAGCATTATATTAGACCTGCGTGTCAAACACATTCGCAGAATGACGAAGGATGTGCTCTTTGATGGCAACATTACTTTCAAACCTTGAGGCAATAGAACAATCCGGCATCATTTTGGTATAAGCTCAGACCGGCTAGTTTCGATTGTTGTGCTTATGATTATGCTTATGATTATGATTGTTATGCTTATGATTGTTATGTTATGCTTCGATTGTTATGCTGTCAGAATCAAGATACACGGAGGCTGATGGTCTTCGATTTCTAATTTAAGCTAACAAGAAATGCAGCTCTGCCTAGCACCAAGTTGAAATTTTCTGCCTACCTCAGAAATGCTCCCGAAGACCAGATAAGCTACAATGGCTGAATGTAGGAAACCTGTGGATAGCAGCAACAATAGCTGGTCGTAGCTGCCACAGTGAGACAATCGTTTTTGTTTGTTTGTTTATAGCTTTGCATCAATGTGCTCAGTGTCGGTTTCTTTTTCGTTCGGTTACCCATTCTAAGCTCATGTGGTCAACATGTCCCATCATCTCCACGTACATGCATACAGTCGACTCCACGCACAAGGATATTGGATATAGAACTAATCAGCTTATAAGAACAGCAGTTCTCTGGCATGAGCATTTGCATGCCACAGAGACCAACTTACTAGCTACAGGCAAACCATGTGATTCAGAAATTGGAAAACCTAACGCTCAAAATCGGCTCCGCCAACATATCTCCTGTTGAATCTGCACGTAATCTAGGTGTCCTGTTCCAAAGTGAACTTTTATTAGACGACTACATCAGCTTCACAGTCGTCTGCCTTTTTCAGCTGCTTAAAATTGGTAAAATTCGGGCTTGCTTAAACAGGGATACTACATCTAAACTGATCCATGCACTTGCAACATCCCGTCTCGACTTTTGTAACTCACTTCTTGCTGGTCTACTGGCATGTGCAATCAGATGCTTACAGCTGGTGCAAAACTCTGCAGCTAGGCTTGTGCATGGTGAGTAGCTTTGTTGCCACATTGCACCATTTCTCGCCGACCTGCATTGACACCAAATCAAGCAGCAACTTCAAGGTTCTGTCATTCACTTGTAGGTCCCTTTTCTCTGGCTCCTGCCTACCTACTAGTACTACTCCGTCACTAAGAATCCAAGAATCGTACAACCTGCTGCTCTGACTCGAATCGTTTAGCTATACGTCGTATAATCGTTTAGTTATACATTGTACAATCCTCAAAACCTGTGGACACCGTGCCTGTAGTTCAAATGCTCCCAAAGCCTGGAACTCACTCCCAATGCACGTCAACACATCCCATCCCCTGACATGACGACATACATTATAATAATTATTATTATTATTATATGTGCTATGGGTGCCACTGACCCACCGTGCGGGTTAGCTGTGGTTTGGGTGTTATTACTACTCAGAAGGGTTGGGTCCCATGGATTCCAGCTCCAGTCACACTCTGCACACGACATGCAGAAAACAGATGGGGGCTCAAGCACTGACCATTTAGTAAGAGCATGGTCGGTGCTGAGTGGCATCCACTTCACTAATAGCCTATCAGAATTTATGTGTCTGCCCGAATATTTCAAGCATTAAAGCCTGCCTGATGATGCATAAGAAAGAAAATAGACAGTGAGGTAGTGAGGGATTGAGAGTGACCTAGCTTTCCACTTAAGATCCCTAAATAGTCCTGATAGGACTGAGATATCATGGAGCACAACGTGGTGCCCAGCTAGATACATCCCACGGCAAGCCAATCTTTAGGTATGGACAGACTGGTGTCGCAAGCAAGAGTTGCCTAGATTTGTGCAAAACTCCAAATCAGCTAAAACACATTTGCGACTAAATAAGGGGCTTGCTTCCTTAAAGTAAGGTCATGTCCTGTCCATGTAAAGTAAGGACATCTGACATGTCCATTCGTAGAATGAATACTCCACTGAAGGTGCAGCTCTCTCACATTACCAGGTCTCCTAGGGGTAGCATATATTATATTTTTTTGAAGCAGAGCCTATATAACATTTTAAATAACGTCATATTTAGTTGTTGCAGCCAACAATGTCGGTAACTCGCGATTCTGGGGACTCACAGCTGCTGCTGCAGATCGGTCGTCTGCTAACCACCAGCCAGCCAGCACTGTTGCACCATGCTAGAGTATGGAATTCCCCCCTGCTGTAAGTACATAAAAGCTGTGGCACTGTAACATACACAAATTACCGGCGCTGCATCCAACCAGTTATTCTGGTTAGTGGAGCCGAACAAGAGCTGCGACTGGCCCTTACACGGTCCTTCAGCTAGTAAGTCTCTTAAATCACTCTAGTTTCGTTTCCCAGAGTCGGAATTGTGCTCCTGCTTGATCTAGAAGCTCTGATTTACTGGCGCTTCAGCTATCCAGTCTCTTCTATCCGATTGCTTTCAGGTGGCCACAATTATGAATCGTCCACCAGCTGGGCGAGCCAGTGTTAGCAGCCTCGCACCGTGGGACAATTGAAAAATTCCGGTTTTGAATACAAGCGGTAAAACAAAGAGCAGCATCACCCGACACTGGTGCGCGCGAGCACTGCGGATACAATAAAGAAAACTGATGTCCGCCGGTGGCTACTGTAGGGCAACAGACAGGAGGCGCTCGGCATTATAAGTGCAAGAGTAGTTGGCGGGCTTACCCTTCACCGAATCTGTCGATTTGCCTGTGAGTTACCCTCATTCTCAAACCTATGCTCTCCGAAAATAAGGATAAGAGTAGGTAGCGTAGGTAGCGTCACCCGAAACACCACCGATCCCTCACGTACGGCCCTATCGTCGCCATATTTAAAGAAACGACATTACTTCTGTCGATATAAGTTGACAATTGTCACAATGCAAAAAGCGTTTCCAAGCTGTATTGTATAGTTATTTTTAATACATATCTTTTGAAGCTCTATATAAAAATGAACATTGCTCTCAAGAAAAAACCCGTCGGAAGTGGGGCAGCGGAAGTATCGCCGAGTGCGTTAATTACGCAGGGATCGCTCCGCCGGCCGGGGTACGTTGCCGAGGCCTAAAGGCAATCTTAGGTCAAGCCGCAGTCGTGGCAGTCTAGGTTAGACAAAACGGGTGAGAAAATCGAGCTCTCGCAATATCTCGGGATCTCCGCAATAAATGCTTTAACTGCCTGCGTGCTCACCGTATGCGCCTGGCATGCTGGTGGCTTTTCGGTGTCCGCACATTTCAGAGGAATACAGCGGCTTAGGAATTTACGCCTTAGCGACGCTACCCCCGACTGATTACGCGCCTTTGTCGTAATAATAATAATGAGATATTCTATCGCACCCTCAGAGAACTTAACAATATATTTTCTGGAAATTTTACCTATAAGTCTGCTGGCTACCGAATGGGTACCGAAAGCCGCTTAGGCTGTGAGTACGCATACAAAACTCTGCTGCGTAACACCCACTTAATCTTTATGGATTTATGGAGTTACAAATGCAGATGCATTAAATTATGCGATATGGAGGTGTGTCGGTGTGGTTTTGCGGCGGATTGATTTAGCTGGCGCCCCTGCGTCGACTCTTTATGGCTGTCGGGTGTGTTCCAGTTGGTCAAGTTTCTCCGGTATACTAGCATATCTTACCACGGCGACTACAGTGACGGTTGAGAGAGTAGCACTGTATTAATATTCTTAAGCTTAAATGATATATATATATAAATAAATAAATATATATATATATAAGTTATGAGTCACGGAGCAATAGATGCTTTCTCTTAGCTAATTCATTCGCGGTCGGAAGCAGTTCCAAACTACTCCGGTGTTTCCTTTTTGATTGCTCAAGATATTGCTTAACATTCAAGTCAGCACTCAAGCAGTTTTCGAGTCTTAATCGACCAATTGAGGCTGTTAAAAAAACAACAGCTGGCGTGATGGTTAACGCTTGGCACCCAATTTGAAATTCTCAAAACACATTGTCATTCACTCAGTACACCGGACTTTGGCTCGAGCACGTAAGTGAAAATGTAAAGCTAATGTATTAAAAGCACTGCTCCAGATGGCCAAATGAGGAGTTGTCTTGATAGCTAAATAGATAGAGCACTGGACAAATAACCCAGAAGTTACAGAATAGTTCCACGCTCGAGGCGAATTTTATGACAGCACGCAGGCCCACGGTGAATGGAAAATTTGGCAGATATTTTGAAATTAATGTTGTGTCAAAAGGTTGGAACATTTTATTTGCGATGTTGAGAAATATCTTTTTGCGCGTCATTCTGTATGGATGTCATCTAACTTTGAATTTTTGGAGCTCGCCATTTACTTACTTACTGTCTATGGCTTGATGGTTTTCTCGCCTAATGCAGGAAAGTTTACCTTACAAAAAAGAAATCAATCACTTTATTCTCTGCTGGGGCATGGAGGGCAGAGAGGTATGGAAAACCGCATCCATAAGGCAAATTGATCCACAACTTGATGCTGTTGAGGTACGATATGAGGAACGCTTGTAACTGTACGGTGGTTTTGGCAGTATATAAATTGAATAAGCTATGCTATTTTGAGAGCAGCAAAAATATCACCGTTCCTTACGAAATTTTTAATCTAACTCGTCTCGAGCGTTTAACAGACTGGCTTCGTTAAAGTAGAGCTTCAGGCACTGAATCCAAGATCAGAATCTCAAAAATATTTCCGGATCTGGTAATCTTTTATGGCCTCGGATTATTATTTATATGTGTTATATTTCACTATGGTTTCAGTTTGTTCATCAACTGATCAATTGAGGTTTTCCAATTGAGCCAATCATTAGTTCACCAGACTTCTTTATTTGACAGCCTGGATATGCCTAATTCAGTTTGCACTAAGAATCCCGAGGGATGTTATCGAAAGCCAGGTAGCCAGAATTTCGTACCCTAGACACAGAGGATCCAGCATCAAATTCTTGGGGCTGCATAATTTTTGGCCAGTCACCTTACATTAAACCCTAGATTGTTCTAGTATTTTTTAAAGCAAGACAGCACCACCAAAAAATGGCTGGCAATGTTTAAACTCAGCCAATGTCAGGGCACTGTACTCACGCTATATAGGAAGGATAGTAGTCACCGTCATAATTCTTATGCAATGCTACGGACTGCTCTTGCCGCCAATAAGTCAAACTTTTCTTATTTTTTGTGCTTCACTTCTGCACCACTATTTTTTTAATCCTTCCTTCCTTCCTTGGTGGTAGTCTTTCTTATGCAACTACTCTTACGTCTTCATTAGTTCATGTGATTAAAGCTATTTTACAACAAATTTCGCATCGAGAGCCCTATAGTAAAGTTTCTATAGTAAACTCAAGCTTTTGAGTTTACTATAGAAAATGCTCTAGATCGAGCACAAAGAGCATGTAAGTGGTCCTTATGGCCTCCCGGAGCTTCGAGTATTAAACGGCAAAACTTGTAAGGTACAAATAGATGGCCAATTATTGGAGACCTGCTGTCAGGTTGCCCTGTCGTGGCACTTAGATCCCGTGGAGTTGAAGTGTCTGCGTTTCGTGGATGGTACAGAATGACGGTGAGGGGTACAAAATGATAATACAATACTATCTGCAATATATGAGAGTATTTTCAACAGATTTTATAGACTCCCTTGTCAGATAGGGTAAATTAGTCCTGGTTTCAATAATCCTTTAGAAAAGGCCTAAACTTTAGATTATGAAATACACAATATAATAATAGTTGTGTCATAGTTGCTGTCATAAATAGCTATAGTCAGAAGGTGCTGTCATAAATAGATGCGTTTTAGTTTCTGTTTAAATATGGTCAAGTCAGGAGATGTCGTGACGCAAGTCGGGAGCGAGTTCCAGGCTTTGGGAGCATAGAAAGTAAAGGCACGATCTCCAAAGGACTTGAAGTTTGTATGAGGTATAGGTAAACGATCAGATTCCGAAAAGTGGGTAGTACGATGCTTAGATCGGTGGGGGAGTAGATCCGATAGGTAGGCTGGAGCCAAAGAACAGGGGGACCAAAAAGTGAGTGATAGAACCTTGAAGTTGATGCGTTTCTTGACTGGTAGCCAGTGCAGGTCGGCGAGAAGTGGTGTGATGTGGCAACTTCGATGCTCATGACTGATAAACATAGCTGCAGAGTTTTGCACCAGCTGTAAGTGCCTGATTGTTTCAGCAGTCGAGACGGGATGTCATAAATACATAGACCAGTGTAGACCTACTATCCCTGTCTACACAAGCCAGTATTTTAGAAATCTTATGCAGCTGAAAGTAGGCAGACTTGACTGTGGTGCTGATTTAGTCATCTAGTGAAAGGTCACTTTGGAACAGGACATCTAGGTTACGTGCAGTGGCAACAGGAGATGTGCTGGAGGAGCTGATTTCAAGCGACAATCTATCCAGTTTTCGAGTCACACTTGGTTTGCCCATAATTAGAAAGTTGGTTTTTATCATCATTTAATTTGAGGTTTTTTACCATCCATGTGCGGATGTCAGCGATATATGCGGCAAGAGAGTTGAGAGAATTCGGTGTGCTGGAGGGCTGGAAGAGATCAAAGCTGAGGTATAACTGAGTGTCACCTTCATAGAAAAGAAAGCCTGCATTGTGCTTGGCAATCACATCGGCTAAAGGGAGAGCATAAATTGTAAAAAATGCGGACCGAGCACGGAGCCCTAAGGTGCACCGTGCTTTAGTGGTTCTTCGGGTGACCTTTGTCCGTTCACATCAACACTCTGGAGTCTCCCGCTGAGATAAGATATGAACCACTGCAAGGTAGTGCCAGTGATGGCCAGGTGAGATGAGAGGCGCTCAAGAAGGACTTTGAGGTCAATTTTATCGAATGCTGCTGAAAGATCAAACATAACAAGCAGAGAGACTTTACCCAAGTCTGCATTCCTCAGAAGGCATATACACCCGAAGGTTATACACCCGAAGCAATGCTGACTCTGTGGAGTGATTAGCTCAAAACCCAGACGGGAACTTACTTGCGAGGTTTGATGTTTAAACACGCGAGTTCAGCTGGTCTGACAAAACTCGTTCCGCTGCCTTTGATAGGAACTGTAGAAGGGAGACTGAGTGGAAGTTGCTCAAGTGCTCTCGGTCGAGTGTTGCCTTCTTAATTAGTGGCCTAACAGCAGCCTTTTCGAAAGGTGCTGGGATCCGAACTGAGGCTAAGGACATAGTATTATGTTAGTTTTGCATGGCAGCAGCAGATCTGTACATCGTAGAAGTAGGACAATGGGAATATGGTCTAGAGGACATACAGTCTTCTTTGATTGGGAGATGAATTTCAGGATAAAGTCTCTCGTGGCCTCCTTTTTATAGACATTGATGTAGTGCATGGAATTGAGGTACAAGAGTCCTGTATTGGTATTATTAAGGGCATGATTCCAGAGAAGATGCTGCTACCCTAGCCATGGACTCACTGATCTTGTCTTGTCTTGCTGAAAAAGAAGCAAAAAAGCGAGCGCCTGGGTCCCTATGAGCATTGTAAAAGGTCCCGTTCTAGGTCCCTATGAGCATCACTAGGTACGGAGCTAATCTGGGAGCGCTTGAGGAGATGTTTGATGGTAGACATAACCATTTTTAGATTGATCATCTGTAATTCAACAACATTTGTGTAGAAGCAAGACTTGGCTTTTGCAAGAATCAATTGGTATGATACACAGAAGTCTTCGTATGCCTGACAATTTACAGTCAGTCCTGATCTTGTGCATGCTTTCTCAAGCTTACGCTTAGTAGACCTAGTTATTTTTATGTCTGCGGTTAACCATCGGCTGTCTGGGTGAGGGCACACATTGCACTTGTTCAGAGGCGAAACTCGTTCAGAAAACTCGCTAAGCATGTCAACAAGTGTCGTGCTGTAGCATTCAACCAGTGATGACAGGTCGGAAGGGGGATTGAGCAGCAGGGGCGAAGAACATATTTTCGCTCTCATCCAATCATTTCGAACACATCATCGACGTCAAGGTTCTCTAGGGCTTTTCTCGATTCACAGGTGATATTGTATGTGTAGGAGGGCACACATTGTAGGCTGAAAAAGATCTGCAGATGATCAGATGAGCAGAATTTATTAATAATAGGAGATGATGGTATCAACTTAAAGGACAATATTTGATCGAGTGTGTGACCCTTGTTGTAAGTGGGGGTCATGCACACAAGCCACCAGCAAAAAGAGTAAGTCAGTGCACGAAATTGAGCATGTAAGACGTCAGTTAAGTCGTCAAAATGAATGGTAATACAGTAATACTGTAATTCGTAATTAAAATTCGTGTCGTTTCTGTATAGTATGCGAATCTGGGCTTTGGTTACAACCACAGGAGTGGTGGTTTTCTGGTCTAATTCTCTCCCTAAAATAAATACACTCATTAAAAACTCATTATTTCTTTATGACCGAGCTGCACAAAATCTATACTTATATGTGTTAAATAAATGTTTGCTGATTTAACAGTTTAATTTAAATAGCGGCTGGAGACCCATAACGGGTATCGCCACCGGTTGCAGTGGGCAATACAGAATTTCACGTTTCCGGACTCGAACCCACGATCTGGGTCATGAAGTTGGAGCACGTTACCGCTAGGCTGTGACCTTGAGGGACACTGAAATCGCTGCACTTCACCATGTTGCACATGTAAGTGGATGTACATTAAAACAAGACATACGTAGGTCACTGTTGGTAAAGTGGTCTTTGGCAATTGCATAGCGTTGCAACCCCAGGCATACTCAAGATCTAGCTCGTATGATAAAAGGTGGAACCTTGACCTTACCCGCTGCCAACATTTGGGGGATGAAGGGCTACGTCAAGAAGCTGCCTGCCCAGCATTCTGCTTTGGGGAGCGTCTGCCTTCGGGAGTATTCATTTACATGATCGGCGTAGGGAGAACCTTTAATGATAAAGCTGTACCCAGGCTAGGTTCGGTTGGCTGGGACCAGACGGCTTTTAAGAGGGTCACCGGCATGGCCAGATGTGCAGTGACGTGAGGTCACCGGGGCTCTTGGGTAGGAGAAGTTGGCCGAGTAAGTCGCGGTGTTGGAGGCTCCCGGTCTCGCTGAGTTATGCACATGGATGGTTGCAGGCGTGCTCCGGCGATGCGGCCACGCACGCAAGGCGACGAGTACCCAAGGCCCGAGCGGAGCTGGATAGCTTGCTCGTTGTTTATACTTGTATATTCCGCGTTCCCGGTGTAGTGTGTTCGTGATCCACCCCCGTGTACTGGCGTCTTTCGGTGGAAGCTCACGACTGTGGTGGTTGTCGACTCGGACTAGCCAAGCAGTTACTCAGCCAGACGGGTTTCGGACGGCGTACGCTCGTACTGTTGGATTCGGAGTCGGTACAACGACAGGACTGCGGACGCCGACTGACTGACTAACACGTTTGTTCGCGCTTGCTGCGTCGTCTTGCGCCCCCATAGCGTACTGTGTAATGGACCCTCCCTATAGACTCGTTTAGTTCCGCTGTTGTTGTTGGCGCATGCGTTATTATAAAGAGGTTTAACCTGACGGCCGCTCGTCTTACCCTAGCTCAGCTGCATGGCGAGCGGCAGCGTGGCCGGAGTATAGCGGGGTTTGGCGGGAACTAGCCTTTGACCCCTGGAACTTGGTTACAAAGCCGCTAGTAGCTAAATGTTGATATGGAATCCTTAAGCATATCAGAAAATGTTTGTAGCTGCCTCAGCTATTGAGAATTATTACTAATACTGTCTTTAGTCTGACATGCTGTAAGTGGCAGGTACGCGACACCATACGCCGCAGCGGGCCAGTACGCGACTGCCCGCCGCCCGGCGGCTTCGACATCGCTCCCCGGGCCTTCGCCGCCCGATACTTATATATATACTTATACTTATATACCACTTATACTTATACCACTTACTTACCTATACTTATATACCGCTGCCATAAATCTCAACAGCCCATAATCCAACGACAGTGTCATAATCTCAAAATAGCCACCTTCCCACTTGATCTCAAGTTCAAATGGGGCAACAACAAAACACGACATTACAACGGCAAAATAATAATACATGCCGCCCTGAACTGCCTTCTCATCAAGCACGAGACTAGGTAACGGCCGCTCGGAGGAGGCAAGGGAAAGCACGGCCTTTGCTAACTTTCCGGCTATGGACAGTGTTGGGTCTGCTGTACCGCGACAGCGGACTAGTCCGGTGGAAGCCGCTGAGAACAGCGGACCCACTTGCAGCAGCTGCTTTCAGGCCAGCGTGTTGGCCGTGCGGCCCGGTCCCGGGTTTCCTTTAATAAACGGCATCTCTGCCTAAGCCGTCTTGGTCTGTGCACGACTGCCCGCAAAAACATAACATGCGGCACGAGCTTTGCCGCATCGCCGAGCCATTCATCTTTCCACCGCACCACCAGTCTCTCCTATGTGGGACCAGTCTCTGCCACTGCCCGGGGCTTCCGGGCTTTCGCCCTAACGCCAGCCGCCGTCTTCTGGACTGCAACCGGTGTCGCCTTTCGGTTCACTCGGGAGGCAGATGCCTCGAGCCTCAGCTCCTGTACGACTACCTTTATCAGCTCCGTTGGCCACTCCTGTGCCTTCGGTCTCTCAGGATACAACTGTCGCTCCTCCTCGACGGGCGTCTCGCTCTCGTCTTCTGTTGGCCCCTCGCGCGTCTCCGCCGCCAGCGGTTCGGAAACCGAGGCGACCACAATGTGTGCCACCGTCTGTTGCTGGTCTTCGCCTCCGAACGCTCGGCAAGCATCTCGTGTGCCTTCTCGGCGAGCGTCTCGCCCACCTCCTTAGCGGGTGCTTCACCCACTTCCGCCGACGCAAACGCTATGCTCCTTGCCGTAGTCGCCTCCGAGACCATTAGCGCCGACTCGCTGACCACCGGCTCTGTCTCGCTCCCTACTAACGCTTTCCCAGCCGCCGCCACCTCTCTGGAAGACAGAGCCTCCTCTCTGGCAGACACAGCATCGTCTCTGGAAGACACCGCCGTTTCTCTGCCGGACGCTGCCGTCTCTCTGCCGGACGCTGCCGGATGCTGCTAACTCTCTTCCGGATGCTGCTTCCTCTGCGCCGGATGCTGCCACCTCTGTGCCGGATGCCCCCGCCTTGCTCGTGGACGCCGCCTCTGCGGGCTCTGCCGCCGTTTCTGCGGGCTCCACCGGCGTCTCTGCTGGCTCTGCCTTTGTCGCCTGGCACACCGTTGGCGATTGCTGCTTCCGCTTCCTGTCGCTCTTGTTGGTCTCCTTAGTCCTACCAGCATTTACCAAATCCGAGCGCAGCAGCCGCCCTTTACTGGCATCCACCTCCAGCAGCCCGCATTCCTGGCAATCAGCAAGTCCGACCTCCGAAGTCTCTCCTCACCTTCAGGGCTTGCAAACACCTTCACAAGTGTTGCACCCAGCTGGGCGTAGTCCTCTTGCACCGAGTCAGGAAGGGTCGCGGCGAACGTTAATGCACCGCCTGCCAGGAACACAAATATGTACATGTGCCACAACCATGGATCGACAGCTCTTTCACTAAGCATTCGCTCCGAGTCGAGCAGCCAGCTTACGAAGTCGTCCCCGAAGTAGTATTTAAGCATCATCTCCTGGCGTGGGTTACTCTGCCGTTTCTGCCGAAATAGCTTGTAGTTTGACATTATCCTCTAAGCGGCAGGTACGCGATACCACACAGAACACCGAAGCGGGCTCAAAGACGTTTATTCACACGGACGCCGAAGCGGACCAGTACACGAATACCCACCCGGCGTCCTCAACCTCACTGTCCGGGCCTTTGCCGCCGGTTATTTATATACCACTGCTATATATCGCAACAGCCCATAATCCTACGACAATGTCATAATCTCAAAATAGCCATACTATCATATCACAGTCATTGAGCAATAGAAATAGATGAATAGATGGCTGCATATTTTTATTGGCTCTGCCAGCATATCTCCAGTTGAATCAGCTCGAAATCTAGGTGTCATATTCCAAAGCGACCTCTCGTTAGACGACCATATCAGCTCCACAGTCAAATCTGCCTATTTTCAGCTTCATAACATAGCTAAAATTCGGGCTTGTTTGGATAAGGATACCACATCTAAGTTGGCCCATGCATTCGTGACACCCCGTCTCGACTTCTGCAACTCACTGCTTACTGGCCTACCAGCATGTGCGATCAGGCGATTGCAGCTGGTGCAAAACTCTGCAGCTAGGCTTGTCTGTCGGGAACGTCGCAGTTGCCACATTACTCCACTTCTCGCCGATCTGCACTGGCTACCAGTCAAGCAACGGATTTACTCCAAGGTTTTGTCATAAAAACCCTAAGCACTAAAAACCCTAAACTGTGAAACCCTAAACACTAAACCTTAAAAACCCTAAACCCTAAACTCTAACCCCTAAATTATAAAAACCCTAAATCCTGAAACCCTAAAACCTAAACCCTAAACCATATACGGGGGGGGATGTCCTACCCCAGGAGGAAATGTCGGGGGGGGGGGACCGGGGAAACGTCCATACCCCCCGTACGAATTCTGTAGCCAACCGACTTGATCTCACGCAACAAGGAGAAAGTGAAAAGCATAGTTGCTACCTTGGTAACATTGGAGTCCTTGGGGTAGGAACTCCCTGCTGGCGGTAGCATTTGCTGCTTGTCACTTGACGCTAACCGTAATCGAGCGAGGGGGTCATTCGCAATACCAACCCAGCACTTGGTGTAAGATAGTAACGTGAAGGGCACACGTGAATGCCTTCAACGGGCCGCAGAACAGACGCGGCACGTCTGCGACGACCCTGTGAATATGGCCCTGGAAGTTACCTTTGTACGATCGCTAGGCCAACGTGGAGTTAGCCGTGTGCGCACTAACGACGCTGCTAAAAAACTACAAAACACGCTGTCCTGCTAGAAAGAAAGTAAATTTCGAAAATCACTCACCCTCGTTCTCCTCTTAGAACTGAAGCCAAATTTGGTGTCCACGTAGTGATAAAGCCGATTGTGACCTCGGTCTGCTCCTCCGTGCTCAGCACATTCATACATTCGACTGCGATTCGCGTAGAGAGCGCCGGCTGCAGGCAATTGGCCTCCTACTTTGAAATTAGATCGGCTCCTGCTTTATGAGCGCGCCAGTGTTCGCCATATTTTTCCGTCGCCTACGGATCGAAATATGGGGAACGCATAGCACCCTCGACTCCCAATACATCATCACTCTCGCTGGTTTTTGCCAGCGAGCGTCCTGAAACTTTGGCGTGCCACATCTGCCATTTTATGGCTGCCAAGGTATTATTCGTGGTTCCTAAAAAAAAATTTTTAATACATATATCTTCATTTGTGTAGCGCCCTAAGAAAACCTATGCTCTATCCAGGCGCTTCTGTCTCAGGGCTCGAGCCCACGACCTCGGTCAACAAATGCATTCAACTTGACCTCGGTTATTTGGCCTTTTTGTCGTTTTGTCGCTCACTTTTAGGTCACTTCATTCTTTGGCTCCAGCCTATCTCTCAGATCTACTCCCCCACCAGGCCAAGCATCGTACCACCCGCTTTTCGGAATCCAAAGTATACCAATACCTCGTACAAACCGCAAATCCTTTGGAGGCCGTGCATTTAGTTTGTATGCTCCCAAAGCCTGGAACTCACTCCCGACTTGCGCCAGAATATCTCCTGACTTGACCACATTTAAAAAGAACTTAAAAACACACCGATTTAGGACAGCATTTAGTGGGTCCCTGCGATTCGCCCTTCATGTGCTTATGCGCGCCCACACTGTGCATTTTAGTGAGCCGTGATGGCACACTAGGTAAGGCGGCTGCATATCCGACCTCGGTCACCAGGTCGTGGGTTCAATTCCTGCGGTGGGCGATCCTTTATCGCCACTGCAAGCAGTGGTGATAGCCGTAAAGGCTCTTCTGTCGCTTTAAAAAAGAGGCTGTTTAATCACCTAGGATTAATTCTATTTTTTTATGCTGCCGCTAACCACACTTGCATGCTAACCCTGTGCATGTCACCCCTAACCATGTTATTCATGTTGTTTATCAAGCATGATATTACTCACCATTCAATCGCGTTTCCCTTTGCAGCAAATGTTAAGCGCCTAGAAAGAGATTGAGTTCTCTGAGGGCGCTTTATCAAGTGCATTCTTATTATTATTATTATTATTATTATTATTAAAGGCGAGCACCTTAACCCCTGGGCAAAACCAGGGCAGAACTCTAATGACTAGGAACTTGCTAGCAGCAGCAGCGGCGGCGGCAGCAGCAGCAGCAGCGCGTCAGTTGCATTAAGAGACTCATGCTAAATCGCTATCGGGCAATAAAAAGGGTGGCGTCAACGGTGCGCCAATGGCTCCATACTAGAGGACTTTGTCGCCGCATTGTCTGTCCGCGGAGTGACTGGTCTCTCGAAAGATGGGCGGCACAGTTTGAACGTCCGCGGGGAAAAAGAGGCACACGCCAGGCCAGCGTTGCAGTCGCAGTCGGCGTCTCTCGGCGGTGCCGAAAGAGCGTCGGCGGCCGCATGAGAGTCGGCTGGCCAAAACGACCTCGCGATGCTTTGCAGATCCAAAGAAATAGGAGGAGCAGGAGAGGCTCAGCCAGCCGACTAGTCTCGGCTACGAAATTGCAGGCCTTGGCATATTAGCGCCGGCCTCATCCTTGTCCGACCTGCCCTCGGCACAACGGGAGAGCCACGTACAGCGAAAGCGGCAAATGGATAGTTTATTGCTGAAAAACGATTCTAAGTAGACCGGGATTTTTTCGGGGCTGGAAGGTGACGGTAGGCGGCAGCGACTAGGGAAGTCGTCGTCGTCGTCGTCGTTGGGGCCGCTAGTCGAACGGCTCTCGCTCGGCTGAGCAGAAACGGAAGCCCGCGGCTCGGATTGGTCCCCGACCGCGCGTGCGTGCGGCAGCGGACGGACGGACGCCGTCAGAGGACGGACGGGACGCACACGCGCGGGAGCTCAGCGAGCGGTCGCCTCCTTGGACGTCGGTGCCGCCGACGAGGCACCGTCGCTGCTGCTGCTGCTGCGATCGGCGCCGTTGTCGTCGAAGGAGCTGTTAGGCGCCAGGCGAACCATCGGCGAGGCGGGCGCGGCCCCGCCTCGGCCGCCTGCGCAGCGGGTGAGCGCTGCGGCTGGCGCAGCGAGCAGGCGAGCCAGGTGCTCGCGCAGGCTGCGGCTCGACAGGACATAGAGTAGCGGATTGGCGATCGAATCGAGCAGACAGGAGCCAGCGAGCAGCCATTCGTACGGGCTCACCAATTGCTCGAGGCCGGCGATCTGCAGCACGACGAGCGTGTGCTGCGGCGTCCAGGCGACAGCGAACGCTGCGACGACGAGCACGCCCATTCGCGCAGCCTTCCGGTCGTCCTTGTGCACCACGCGGTCGAGCACGCTCTGCAGCGAGCTCTTTCGCACCTGCAGTCGGCTCGCCGACGGGCGCCGCTCGTCGCTGCCGCCGGACGGAACCTCCAGGGTGCAAAGGCCTCGAGGCACCTCCGGACAGCCGTCGCCGGCGTTGCCACCACCGCCGGTGGCTAGCGGTGCTGGAGCGCTACTGCTGCTGTGCCGCCGGGCACCGATGTTCGAAAGTCGGGTCGAGTTGTAGATGGCGGCGTATGCGAACACGTGAACGCTGAGCGGAAGAGCGTAGCCCAGCAGCAGCTTGACGGCGGCGACAGCCGCAAAGCCGCCGCCGTCCGTTCGCGAAGCTGTTGGCAGGCACTGGAGCGTGAGCGGGTCGAAGGCAGCGTCCGTCGGTCCGAGGAGGAACTGCGTGAAGCCGACGGTGCACGCTAGGGCCCATATCGAGCCGATGGCGACTGCGCACGAGCGGCGGCCGAGCCAGATCGCGTATTCCAGCGCGTGCCTCACGGCCACGTAGCGGTCCAGCGAGACGGCGGCGGCGCTCAGAGCGCAGCCGACGTGCAGGCTCGTTGCGGCAGCGCTCTTTGCCCGGCACCAAGCCTCGTCCAGCACCGCCGCCGATCCGTCCGCTGCAGCAGCTGTCGCAGCCGCCGACGCCACGAGGAGATTACCTGCGCACAAGTTGACCAGGAACCGATGCGCCGGTCCGGGCAAGCGCCGCAGCCGTAGCCCCCGACTGCGACCGAGACAGCTTCCACCGCAGCAGAGCGGCAAGTCGACTTCGATCAGCAGCGCCATGCCGCTCAGAATCAGGCCGGCTGCGATGAAGGCAGCTTGATAGGTGGCGATTGAGTCTCGTTCGCCAGCTCGCGCTGAGCCCACCGCTGCCGACGCCGTCGACGCCGACGTCCCAGCGACCTCGGTGTCAGTAGCGGAGTCGCTCCGGCAGCAGCAGCAGCTGCTGCTGTCCATTGCTAAAGAGGAAGTCTGCGAATGCGACGTCGCTCGCCGACGACGACGACGACGAGCGACGCGTACCGGCAGCGAGCGTAAAGGGCCGCAAAGAGCTACCTAGCGTCGCAGCGTGGACCCGACGGCCGCCCTATCGGCGTCCGCGCCGGCGGTGTTGCCGTTTTCGCGTCCTGCCGCCGGAATCCGTCCGACCAATCGGCTGTCGAGGCTCGTCGAGGGCGGGGCTCGTGCGCAGCCCTGAGTCCTAGCCAGCTTGCTCCGCTGATGCGAAAGCGAGCGAGCGTGAATCAAGCGGCCGCTGTTGCCAGCCGAGCCTGTTGAGGAGGCTATTAATAGAAGCCCGTAGTTAGTCGGAGCGCTAGTCTCGCGATCGAGTGGCCGAGGCTTGGCTGAGTGTAGCAGTCGCAGTTCGCTGGCCGGTAATTGAACGCTCGCCACCTGTCGTGGCAGGCCGCGACCGCCGGGTGCGAAAGACAGGCGACGGCTTCGGATGGCGGCTGCGGCAGCCATTCGGCCAGCCGACCGCATAGCGAAGCAACTCGTCAGAGACAAGTAGTCTCGTCTGGCCCAGTTTTCCAAGGGCTCTTAGTCTGCGGCGATCAGACGCATTAATCCGAGCTCCCCTTGCGGCGAGCGAGAGCCCTCGAAACGTCGCTAGACGTGACGAGGCTCGCGTCGCATCGAAATCGTTCTGCGGCCGGGACGCTCGTGTCGTGCAGCGATGAGATTCGTGCGCCATCTACAGTCTATTTCCCCGTCTTGCCTACTAGATTGGCAGTGCGGAGACATACAGACGGCGCTGTAGTAGTAGTAGTAGTAGTAGTAGTAGTAGTAGTAGTAGTAGTAGTAGTAGTAGTAGTAGTAGTAGTAGTAGTAGTAGTAGTAGTAGTAGTAGTAGTAGTAGTAGTAGTAGTAGTAGTAGTAGTAGTAGTAGTAGTAGTAGTAGTAGTAGTAGTAAACGGAGCGCTTCCGATCGCTGCACAGTAACTAAGCCCAGCACTTCAAACATTGAGCGTTTGCTCAATTGACTCTTGACACTTCACACAGAATAGTGTATTGACAAGTATACACAATGCAGCGACCGGTAGCTGGCAATGCAGAACGAGACCTGTACCTCTAACGGGCCGCCGAGAGCAATCGCCACTGTTTGCAGTGCAGGTGCAGAGGTCTGCTCCTCCGTGGTGCTCATTCTACGAGCAGCTGACACAAAGCTAGACGAAGTAGCCGCCGAAGCTGGACGACCGGCGAGGCCAACGCAGAGCCAAAACTCGCTACGGGCTTGCAAGACCATCATATGGCAGAGGTGGGGAAGGATGCAAACAGACGGCGGCGGCGGCAGCGTGGTTCAAGTTCTTAGTCCAGCGTGCAGCAGCGTTTGACTGATTGGCTTCCAATGCTCAGTTTGCGTCGCGTGCACACCAGACCATCAGGACCGTGCGGCTGCTACGCTGGAT
The DNA here is from genome assembly GCA_009760855.2 of Cristatella mucedo. Classification (NCBI taxonomy): domain Eukaryota; kingdom Metazoa; phylum Bryozoa; class Phylactolaemata; family Cristatellidae; genus Cristatella; species Cristatella mucedo. The sequence goes on along the minus strand of WPIO01000023.1, from coordinate 4,137,921 downwards.
GATGACTATCTGGAGCGGAATGTAAGTGGCGCGAGGTGCTGCACGTTAGAGCGTCGGATAATAATATCTGGGGACGAAGATTTCGCACGTGCGAGGCGCGTATCGTCGTCGCCAGGTTTCGTACCGCGGCGGCAGCGTCGGCGGCGGCGGCGGCGTCGGCGGCGCATTCTGCGGAACGAACTGCTAACTACTTTGCAATTTGACAGGCTGCGCCTCAATCTCGAGCCACGGTCGGCGGCAGGCAGAGTGCAGCTGCTCAAGCAGGTGCTGATTACATCGATTTAAAGGCTAGGCTCTTTGTCTCAGCCTGAACGCGGCGCCGTTCGGCGTCGGTTGGGCGCAGTGTGTGAGAGTGGTGGGCCGAAGTTGGACTGCGCCGTGCCGCTGCGCTGCTTCTTTCTTTTCACGCGCTCGGCTGCAGCGAGCACACGTACTACACACACGCCACGCGCGTATAGCGACGACGTCTCGAGCGACGCTTGAGCCCCGACAATATCGATCGCGCTTCTGCGAGCTCGGTCTGCCGCCTTCTGGGGCTTTCCTCGAACGTGCGACGGTTGAATTATTAGCTTCCGCTCCTGCAGCAGCTGCTGCTGCATACGCAGGCGAGCGAGCAGCAGCAGCAGACTGCGAGCGGGCTGCGAAGAGGTCTACGGTCACGGAAGTCTAACGCTGAGGACTCTATAAGAGCAACGCAAGCTAGCTTTCCAGCAAACAAGTCTGCAGTAGCTGTGTCTGCGAAGGGTGCCCCTCGGGACCACTTGACGGCGACGAGCTGCCAGTCTTCTTGGACAGTGCACAGTGCCGTCTGCTTGGAGTCAGCTTGGATAGTGCACAGCGCCGTCGATACGTCTCCGCTCTGCCAATCTAGCAGGCAACGCGGGGAAATAGCGCAGCGAAGCGCGATTTCTGAAGCGAAGTCTTGGTCGACACTTTGCAGAGCGACGGCATTCCTTTTCAGACGCGCGCCATCCGAGGCAGCAGAAGTACCCCAGTCCTGCGGCTTCCATGCGGCATGCGAGCGGCGGTCACGCGGAGGTGCTCTTCGGATAGTCATCGCGCCTGTACGTCAATGGCTACCCTCTGTTTGCTAGCGCCGTTATTGTACCGAGTGCTTGAATAAAATTGGTCGCACGCACAATGCTCGTTCAATGGAGTCAAAGCGTCTTATATGCTACTGGCAGTCTCCTCCTTTTTTTTACGGAAGCAGGGCGTCGGCGAGAGCTAGATTCCGATTGCCTTGGTTCGGAAAGAAAATGGCCTAGGAAAGAGAGTTCAGAGCAGAGAGGGCGGAGCCTGGATTTTCAGGTTGGAGCAAGGCTTCAGGTTGGAGGGGGGGTGCAAGCATCCGTTGTCCCTTCCTCCCTCCCAAGGCCTTCCTCCCTCCGAAGTGAAATTTGCCCCAGAATATAGATACTTCCTCTGTCCCCAAGGGCAGGCAGGGGCGGGCGGGCAATGCCCCCTGCCCTTGGGTCTGCCACTGCTTCAGAGATGGTGGTGAATTTGAAAATCTCAGCCCTTTTCGCATGCATAGCCACGATAGCATCCAAGAATTTTCTCGAGGATTCGGCGCTGTCATTAGGGCATGCAGCAAGACGGCCCGCTGATTGACCTCAGCTTTATGGTTGATCGAGTAGTGCGGTTTAACCTACGGTTTTGATTGCACCTACTTCAACAAAAAAGCTGCGTTGTACCGACGGGCTTGCCCACTAATCGATGTAAGCTTTGATCAAGACGGCGAGCGCACTCGGTGCGTCCGTAGGACGGCATCGATAGGATAAGAAGGAGGTCTAAGCGGGCTACATTGTTGCGTTTTGTGTATGCCTTTCGGATGTTCGGCGAGTACGAACCGCTTTAAGCGTCGCCGGCGCTATAATAGTAATAATATCATAATAATAGTAACACATTTTGTATAGCGCTCTCAGAGAACCAAATCTCTCTCTCTCTCTCTCTCTCTCTCTCTCTCTCTCTCTCTCTCTCTAGGCACTTTACAGATGCTGCATGTAAAAGCATTATCAAATAATTGGTGGTAACATCCGCAAGCAGCAGGCACACCAAGCAGCAGGTACGAGCAAGTAAGCAGGTACATGCACGCAAAGGACGAATCACAAAGACCCTACGTAGTACGCTTACGCCAGCTACGACGTCTGCTTAGTTTCAATTTCGAGGTTCGCGTCGGTCGGTGCGGAGGCTCTCTAGACGTTGGTAATCCCTCGTCACCTCTCGGTGGAGAGTCCGGAGACTAGCTGCCGCCTCACCCGCTGTCGCAAAATACGCCACCCTCCGGCATACGCGGTGCTTACCCACGACGCCTCACACCCTTAGCCTGGCCAGGAGAGCTGACCCGGCGGCGGGTTCGGCAATAGTCCACATGCGTCGACGCTGCAAGCGCCATTTGCGGTCGAAAGAACGGCGGCGCGCAGGACCGGCAGGCAAGTAAAGCAACAAAATTCGTTTATTTCAAAGTGACGCTGCACGCTCTCCCCTATAGACAGCTTACAGCGAGACAGCCCCAACTGCTTGGCCGTGCGTCCACTTCCCAACTGCCCCTCCCCCACACGTCTTCGTCGCAACTCCGACACCCGTGCACCTAATTGCGCCTATCTCCTCAGCGACGCACGCAGCCGGTAAACCAACCAATGGTGTTCAAGACGCAGCAGCCCCGAACGCGCGGAGGAGCTGAATTTAGGAGCACGCAGCGGGTGGCTCCACGGCAGCTCTCAGCATCGCGCGGGCGTAGCAAATCTTGGGTATCAGCGATCGTCGCAGTCTCGGGAATCGGGCAACAGAGTAACGCACCTGTAGCTATTGCAGAAGGCTCTTCCGAGGATATCTGAAGCTATGCATCTTAGATAAAGCGTACGTCATCACTTACCGAGAAATATAATCTTTGCGGATATTACTAAATAGTTGGTCTTGAAATTCATTTTCTGAATTCATCTGGTAAACTAATCGCATTTACGAGAACATTTTGCAAAGGTTGAGGGCTATACATTTATCTCGTGCGGCGGCTCCACAAGACTTCAATGAACGATCTCGCAGAGCACGCGAGGCTTCGTTCAGGAGTAGACAACCGGCACACCTCCTACTTCGAATGTTTGCAGCTCGCAAATCTTCAGAAAACGTGGCCGAAATCTCGAAGGTCGAGCGAAGCAACACCCGTATATTGGGGAGCAGTTGAATGTGCACTCGAAGAGTTAAGCTGGCAACTCAGCTGACGCAGCTGCCGCTGATTGTGTAAGTCCCTGTGGTATTGACATGAAATAGTGAGACGACCATTATGTACTAGAGTTACGGACCGAAGAGTTTGAATTATGTACCCCAATAAAAATCTAGGTTTTTGTAAGTTGATCAGCTAGCAAGTTCTTCACAGTCACTGACGTGACGTTGACGTAGTCATTGGGGGGTTAGCGCTAATAAAAAAATGTATAGGCTATGGGCTTATAAAGTGTTATGAGCTTAAACAAATTGTTCAAAGGTGGCCATGTTATTCAAACAGCGTGAGCTCATTTCATTCCAGCAGCTTGCGCTCTCTGCAAAACCCCATTTGCTGTCATCCGAAAAGGTGGCTGGCGCATCTCAACTTCTGCCCGGATCAGCTGAGTTGACCAACTAAAAAGCTGCTGGAGCGAGCGAGATTGACCGGAAGTCGTGCTGCGCCTGCCTTGGGTAGGCGATGGACATGCATAAGCTCGCGCCTTCCAAACACATTCGAAGTTGTCCGTGATTCTTCACGAGTGCAGGCTAATTTCCATATATAAAACCCGTGGCTTTTGCCCGCCGTCGTGGACTGGCGAGCTACGCTCGAAATGTACTGGAAACAAAATGGAGCAGAGCGTGCTAGGATATATTAGCACATACCCATATATCAGAAAGCAACGAGAAAAAGCACGCATCAAAGGAAGCCACTCAGTGCTGCCCTGCCGAAACTCAGCAGAAACGCCGCACACAACAAACTGAGGACTGCCGGGAATGACTGAAGAAGAAGCCAGGAAGCCATACAAGTGCCATAATAGCTCAGCGAACGCCTCGCTCATGGACAGAAAGAGGCTGACGGCACAGATTCGAGCACTTCACAGCGCAGGTTACGCTGTACGTACGTAGTCCTTGCCCGACAGTGAGCCGGGCTAACTAGCTAGGCTGGCTGGACCGCTACATCATCTAACACTCAGGCTTGCATCGTATTACAGCACTGAAATTTCCCGCAATTTTTCGCAAGGATAAGCGAGTAAATTCGCGATGTTACTTCTAGGTGCTAGTGCCTTTGGTCAACAATAGGAGAGCCGAGTCGCGAGTTAAATGGGCAGACACAGAGAGTCTGAGACAGCAACTGTCTCATGCACGTCTCAGGTCACTCATCGATCGAGGAAAGCTTGAACGCACGTAACCGCGCGATTAGCGCCGACACCCCGGTCACTAGCTTCCACCTCATTCTACTCTGTAGAGGGAGGGATTTATCGAGCAACTTCGCGCTTTGTTAGAGTTGGCGTCGAGATCCCGCTAGCTTCTGCCTGCAGTGCGTGCGATCTGTCCGTGCATTTTATCAAGTACGCCAGACTCAGCTGCTTAGATTGGGCCTCGTTGGTCTGAGGAGAGAGGCCGCGAGTACTGCAGCACGAACCGCCATGGGCCCCGTATGATTAAGTACGTGCTAGAGTTTACGTCAACGATAGAAATTACAACCGTATCCGTATCCATCGATAGCCTTGCGCGACAAACGGGCGACATCTTCGAGTTTCTAAGACCAGGGTACAGGTGTAGCCATAGAAACGGGATGTGCCGGAGTAGAGCAGGTAGTCACTCGAAGCGGTGTGCAGAGCTAACGTGTCGCGATGCTACGAAATACTGGTTAAATCTCCTCCTAAATATCTGATGCGCTGCGCTGCACGTTACCACAGGCTCGCGCTGGCCGATGCGAATGTGCTGCGAGTGTGATGAGCTCACGGTCCAATTCACTCGCACAGAGCTGTCTCGTGCAGAGCAGGAGCCCGCCGGCCCTAATATGAGAGAGCGGCGTCGTTGAATATCTATTCGAGCTCTCCGTACGAACCACTGATGGTTTACTAACGACCAAGAACCTTGATCAGGTGCCTGATCGATTATCGATTCGCGAGAGCTGGTTCGAGTAAAGTGAAGTAAAGTGAAGCCGGCGGCTGCTTCTGACAGGGGGTTGCAACTTAAGGGCGTACTTTCAAGTGCACGCTCTCCTCATGGTGGCCGAAGCAGGAAATTCTCTGCTCTTCCTGTGAGTATGCAGCCCTAGCAGCTAGAACGGATGTACGGCAGCCAACCAGCCAGCAGGCGCTGACTGAATGCTGAGCCAACGCTAAGTGTCGGGTAACCCTATTCGCTTGGGTTTAGCCACGGTGTGAAAAAAAAATACATCGACTCGTTATCCGCTTCCGTCACAGCAATCAGTCAGATGTCAATCAGTCAGAGGCGACCGCGGTGCGTGCCGCACGTACCGCCCACTGCCGATGCACACGGGTCAGCGGCAAAGAGAGTAACGATACATTTTTGAAAATGAGCGGCGATTATATCGTATCATCTTCGACTTCTACACTCAATTTATTAAGACTGCATTGCTTCCACGGAAATTTTCTAGATACGTCGTCGCAGAATTAAGGAATTTTTTCGCGAATTGAGCCGTACCGCAATCCCTCACGTTCTGATAACGGTTCGCATTAATTGTCGAATGAGTTTTGCTATTCGATAGCCGCAGAGGGCTACATATGTGCAGCACAATCCACAGCATACAAATCACTCGGAGAGTCTAATCGCCCAGTCACTACTTCACATGTCCAGCTACGCTTTCCAAACTATAGATTATTACACATCCCGTTCCTATTGGTTATAATTCAGGAAGCGCTCTTAATCTCTCACAAGCTGCCACAATCGAGCTGCATGGAGCGTGTTCAGCGCGTGTTTCAATATACACGCTGATGGCTTGGCAGCGTTCTTTACGCAGCGGTTAAGGTGCTCGCCCCGACCAAGGCCTGGCAGAAGTCGAGGGCTCGAGCCCCGTGGCATACGTGAAGCGCCTGACTAGAGATCAAGTTCTCTTAGGGCGCTTTACCAATGAATTATGTATATATTTTTATCCTTTTGTATGGCCTTAGTTCTACTGTTGCGCCAACACCTTCGCTAACGTAATCAATCCAGCAGAGTTGACAAACGGCGGCGGGCAGCGTCCTCGCAGCTATCCAGAGTGTCCAGTCAGCTGCCAGTCAGGATTAGGATCGGCGAGAGACTCATCATTTTATGTAGTTGGTCAGTGTGTCAGCATTGTCAAAGCATGCTGACCCTGTGCATGTCACCCCTAACCATATTATTCATTTTGTTTGTTTTTCAAGCATGATTTTACTTACCATTCAATTGCATTTCACTTTGCAGCAAATGTAAAGCGCCTAGAGAGAGATTAAGCTCTCTGAGGGCGCTTTATCAAGTGAATTATTATTATTATAATTATTAAAGCGGAACGCCCCCAGGGTGCCACCGGTGACCAGTCCATGGACAGAAAGCGCCGTCGCTCGTTACGAAGCTCGTTACGCCGAGATCCGCCTTATCCGAGGCGGCCAGCTTCAAGTGACCCGCGGCAGTTCCGGTGCCACTGTACGGTGCGGTTCCATTGAGAACTGGCATCCCGAGCGAGCTTAGGAAACACAGCGAGCGAGTGCTACGTCAGAGATACATGGCAGCCCAGGCGAGCGAAAGAAAAACAGGAGCAAGTCAAAATGCCACTTGCAGCTGCGCTGCCAATCGTACGGTAACGCCGGAGGCTCGACCAAGGACTCGGGTAACCTGCCGCTGACGTCGCAAGAGGCGTCGATGGCAAAGGTGTTTTTCCGCCGAGCAGCTCTTGTGACCCCTAAAGTTGGGCCAGGCTGGCGCCGCGCTACAGTCCCTCTAGCTGAGCAGTAATTTTGCGTGTATGAAACGCCAATCTCTGTTTAGGTGGCTCATTATGTAATGTATCTCCGTCTGTAACTCCACAAAGTCATAAAGAAGAAGACCATGTGGGTGTTACGCAGGAGAGTTTTGTATAGCGCACTCACAGCCTAAGCGGCTTTCGGTACGCATTCGGTAGCCAACAGACTTCGTCTCACGCAACAAAGAGAAAGTGGGAAGCATAGCAGAGCCAGGAGAGCAGTTGAGGTAGTGAGTAGCATGGAAGTAGCAGCTCAGGACCACTGAGAAGGATGAGCCATAGTCGGCAGTAGGAGAGTAGTTGTCGTTGCCTAAGAATTTTGGAAGCGAGTTCCACAGTCTAGGACCTGCAGAGCTATAGCTTCTGTCGCCAACGGTCTTTAAGCGGAGGAATGGGACAGCTAATTTATTGTCCACACAGGACCCGAGGGCGCGAACAGGCTGAAACTGGTGCAGCAGTTCAGCTAGGTACGAAGGAGCCAAGCCGTGGCGGGCCTTGTGGGTCAGCGTAAGAACCTTGCTCTGAATCCGTTGGTCAACCGGCATCCATCTTAGCTATTTTAGAAAAGGGGACACGTGCTCAAACTTCTGGGACTTGAATTACTATCTGATGCCATCGCAACTTCTTGTGGGTGGGCAGGGGCTTTCTTCTCTTAATGCAGAGTTTCTAGTTTACTCTCCTTTAGCCGGTAACTCGCTTAACTCAGTAAATTCTCCGAATCGGATCTACAGGCCCTAGATGGTCCATCGGGGTCAAGTATGACGCTTATATAAACCTGATTGGTTCATTTTTGGATTTTTGGATATCCATGCCTTATCACTTCGAAAGTAGCAAGAGTAGCAGTTTATATACTACAGTTTATAGAAGAGCTCACTACCTGTGGACTCTTTTTGCTGAGTCATATTAGAAGTAGTCATTATATGGTCACGGAAGACAACGCTGCACCATCTTAATAATAATGATACACTTGTTTAGCGCCATCAGAGAACTGAGTACCTGTCTAGGCACTGTACAGAAGCTGCATGTAAAGCATTACCAACTATTTGGTGTTAACATTCAAAAGCAGCAGGCATAGTGTAAGCAAGACATGCACACGAAGGACGACTCACAAAGGCCCACCAAATGCTGTAATAAACAGGTGCGTTCTAAGCTTCTTTTTAAACGTTGTCATGTCAGAGGACGTTATGCCATGCTTCGGTAGTGAGTTCCAGGCTTTGGGAGCATAAAAATTAAAGGCACGGTCTAAAACGGTTTTGGGGTTCGTACGAGGTATGGCTAAACAGTTCGAGTCATAACAGCGGTTTGTACTATTCTTGGCCAGGTGATGGAGTAGCTCTGATAGGTAGGCTGGAGCCAGAGAATCAAGGGATTCTAGAAGGTGGAATAGAAGTGCGCCACCTTGTCGCATGACTGGCGGACGGACTTTTACACTTTAATTAGTGGAGATACTACTTGGAAGTTAGGAAAGATAGCTGCAAAGAACCAACTTTGACCTTTTTTTCTTAGGTATAATATAAGTACATGTGTGCTGTTTTCCGTCTCTGCGAAGAGTACTGCTTAAGTCTATTTATCACAGCATTTAGTGGGTCCCTGTGATTCGTCCTTTACGTGCTTATGCGTGCTTACACTGTGCATGCTGCCACTAACCATACTTGCATGCTGACCCTGTGCATGTCACTCCTAACCATGTTATTCTTGGTGTTTATTGAGCATTATACCACTAACAGTTCGATCGTGCATCCTTTGAAAGCAATTGAGCTCTCTGAGGGCGCTATATAAAATGTGTTATTATTATTATTATTAGGTGGCCAACTGTGGCTGGCTGCTTGCGGAGGCTTGCGAAGGCCCAGGCTGCACTGAGAATGTGTCGTTGCTGGAGCTACAGCAAAAGCTTTCGCGTCGGAATTTCGGTCCAACACAGGACGTTTGTGTGACACATTGAACATTGCAGGCGGGCTGGCTGGCAACGCTTCGGCTGGCGGCCAAGAATATGGCGGGCAATGGCCGCCATATAGCAACGGTTGCGGTCTGCGGTGCGTCTGCCTGTGCCTTTCAGCTTATGGTCCAGTCTACCTGGCTTCACAGGTCAGTAGTCAATCATTGAGGTTCCTCATCCCGGCACGGTGGAATTCTTTGCCTCAAATATTAGAATTTCCTAAATTTCAGTCCATTGGCCTCCCGAAGGAATCGCAGTTAGACAGGACGTCGTTCGCTCGATAAAAACGTCGACTGACGCCTACCGAGCGCCACGAAGCCAGGGGCCCGACATCGGTGCCATCAATGATGAGCTCAGTACGGCGCACACGCACGACCCAACCGCACCTCGATATGTACGTTAGTGCGTGGGCGGCTGACCTCCGAAAGTTGAACAGCGATGTCGGGCCCCTGGCTTCGAGGCACTCGGTCGGCGTCAGTCGACGTTTTTATCGAGCGAACGACGTCCTGGCTAACTGCAATTCCTTCGGGAGGCCAATGGATTGAAATTTAGGAAATTTGGTTGTGCTCGTTCAACTTTCGGAGGTCAGTCGTGTTTCCACCTTTCTCACCTCCTGACATAGAGCGGTCTAACGTGCGTTCTTGTTCGTTGCAGGATTCTTCCGAAAACTGAAGTTCTTGCGAACATCGTATACGAAAACGATACAGCTAAGACCTGTTTAAAGTTATTCTGCTTGTTATTTGACCGTAGTGCGTAAGAAACTACGTGCCTATGGACATCTAATTATTAACTTTTTCTCTCTGATTTACTATCAAAGTAAAACTTGGTATGGCACGAAATACTCTTTTTCCTTTCAGGGCTGCTCTTATATTCCTCCGCTGTTTTTTTGTATAATATTTTTGGCTATCGAGCCCTCAGCTCGTATGCACTAAAAGTCTGGAGCTAGCTTCCGGCTACGATCACTACCTGCAAAGACCGTGCATCTTTCAAGTCCCACTAATAGATGCATCTGTTGTCAGCTTTACCTTCAACCCAGTGAACTTTCCTGTTTCCTTTACTCCGATGTGTTTCTCGTGCCTATTGGTGCATGATTCAGTGCATGTTATTAGCCAGATGTCTTACTCACTGGTAGCAATGAGTGTCTTCAAGTTTGCTTTAGAATGCTGACCTAAGCATGTTACTTGTTTGCTTTTGCACGTTTGATAATTGCGTATGTCACTAGCACTTGGCTATCGAATCTCTTGCCAAGAGTTGAAAAGCACCTGGATGAATATCAAGTTCTCGCACGGCACTACAAAACGATACCATCAATGTTGCCATGATGGACGTTAACTGACAACGAGTTGTGCACTACCACGAGCTCAATTGTGGCATAAGGCAAAATGACAGACTTATCACCATCATTTGCCAGCATAAACTTGAAAAATCTCCGCATTAAAAAAAATTTCTGACGGTTATCGAAAGGGTAACTTGTACAGCTTGTCAGAAAATATTGGTGCCCGCGGCTTTTGCAAATGAAAATCGATTGCCAGTAGAACAGCTGCGGCGCGACTATCAGTTGACTGACGCATCTTAACCGATACAAAAAGCAGCTTGCCACAAGGGCTGGTAGCTGAAGCAGCAGCAACACTTGAAAGTTTGTCACAGGTTTTTGTGGAATTTGCTGACCTGTCTATTAAAAGGAAACTTTTTGAGCAGCAACAATGATTCGAAGTGAGCCATCTACCGTCATGAGGCGCCGGAGTCAAACTTCCATTTTTGACGGTATGCCCAAGCAGCCGGCGATTCCGACGTCTTCAGCAATCTTCCTCTCTTGATATAATGATTTGAATGTTTCACTGAATACGCCGACCGCTAGGGTTAATTATGTGCCTTCTAGGAATTGCAGCGATCCTAGAGTTCCAACCCCAGACTTCCCTTTAAAAGTCACAGAAAGTAAACGAACCGTGAGACGACATTAGAAATGTGAGGGTGGCTTGCCTATGCATCAATTACTTTACGGGTGCGAATGACTGCAGAAAGGGCTATTAGGACTAAGAGAATACACTGTACCTAAGTTATACTTGTTCAAATATTGCTAGACTATCCACAATGTTTGGAAGAGTAGGTTGGTGATTTTATACCAACTGAGTTTGTACTCCTGCCAGTGCAGCAGGCCGTTAAAACCTGTAGGCAGTTCAAAAACCTGTACTACTTAAACACTGACATCTATCTAAGTAATATTTGCTACAGCACATATTCTAAGCTTACAGCAGGAGACGCGGCGGCGGCGGTCCACTATCACTTGATGTCTAATTGAAAACTATTTGAGGGGTTTCGGTTTGCAAACGACGGCGAATGACGAAATCTTCCTTATCCCCTTACGATGAACGGTTGAGGAGCCTTCATGAATATACCCGGAACAATTCATTACTGAATTTGTGAAGTGACAGCTTTCGTGTAAAATCTGTGAACCTACCAGTAGACTCATTTTAAATATACTAAATACGATGCTCTTAAACCGTACAAGCCATCGCTATAATCGTTAGTGTGACTTGTGTGCGCTGCGCCGCCCATAGGTTGCAGCTCCATCTAGTGCCTCATCCAAGAGGCCTTGCACAGAAGAGCATTTCATAAATGTCTGTAATCAGTGGACGCAAGTGGAACCTGGGAATTTTCCAACGGCCCGTCTTTCATTAGATGTCCATCAAAATCGTCCCCAGCCGCCATTGTTTAGCAGCCACCTTTATTCGATTCAAGCAGCCGCTTGAAATAGTCACACAAAGGGTCTAGTGAGTCGCAATCGAAATCTGAGAAAGAGGTATCTCGCCTTTGGAAGAAAGAATAGCGGAGGGCCGCACGCAGCACTTTTGGGTAACCCTAAGGACAGAGATACAATGGCGGGTTTGTGGTGGGGGCTAGATTACAGGGGGGGAGGCAGAGTTGGAAGGTGTCTAGGCAACGATCTTGTCACTCACCACTCGACGAGATCGTAGTTTTACCTCGCGGATAGCATTCGGATCCTTCAAGTGCAGTCCTCGAGGCGGCGCCACAGAGGCGCCAAGCTCTTACACTGACTCACAGGGCCCGCCATGGCTTGGCTACTGCATACCTAGTTGAATTGGTGCACCAGTTTAAGCCTCACCGTGTCCTCAGGTCCTGTATGAACAGTAAATTAGCTGTTCTATTCCTTCACTTAAAGACCGTTGGTGACACTAGCTTATGCTCTGCAGGTCCAAGACTGAGGAACTCACTTCCACAAATCTTACGTAATGACATATACTCGCCTGCTGCCGACTGCAGCACTTACGCACTTCCTTTCCAGTCATCTTGAGCTGCTACCTCCGTGCTAATCACTTCGTCACTGCCTTCCTGAGTCAGCTATGCTTCTCACTTTCTTTTTTTTAGAGTGAGATTAAGTATTTGAGATTAAGTAAGTAGCTCCCGGATGCGTACCGAAAGCTGCTTAGCCTTTGAGTGCTTTATGGAAAACTCTCCTGCCTCGAACCCACTTAGTCTTTGTGGCTTTTTTGGAGTTACAGACGGAGTTACCTTTGAATAGATCAATAGCAATGCACGAGTCCATCCACTGATGATTGATCCAACGACAACAATAGGTGGCTTTCTTACCTGGCGATACGGCTGTCTCGGCTGTGTCTTTCTTACCTGGCGATAGGTATAAACTAGCTATTAATTGAGTCAAGAGTAATTTAGTTAGGCTGCAAGGTGCACGAAGCTCCAGTTCTGTAGAGTATACCCACTCATCCGCTGTGCTGACGTCACGGGTAAGAGCAAGCCTTCTTGGTTATTTTTTGCCGTTCGTTGTCCAGTAGCTTCCACTGGCTACCAGCGTCGTTGAGAATAAGATCAGATCCACTGTAATAACATTACGATAAAATCGTACGATATTTGTGCAGCGTAATGCGAGAACTAAATCTCTTTCTAGGCACTTTAACCTATGTGCTGGAAAGAAACGTGTCGATCGGTTAGTGATAGCGTGCATAGTGTCGGCGCGCATGACCACACAGAGGACAATTCACACGGATCCAGGATACGGTGTGAGTAGCAAGTGGGTTTTAGCTTCCTTCCCTTAGCTTAACGTCAAGTCAGGTGATGTCGCGACGTCAGTTGGGATTAAATTCCAACCTTTTAGAGTGAACCAATAAAAGGCACGGTTTTCACAGGATTTGAGGCTGGTTAGGGGTACAGCGACACGACTTGAGTCAAAAGAACGGTTGTTGCGATGCGAAAAGCTGAATAGAAAGTACATCCGTTGGTTAGGACGTAGCAAGAGAGTAAAGGGACGTAAGAGTGAGGGGCAGAACCTACCTTGAAGTCGATGGGCTTCTCGATGGGTTGCTTTCTCATAGCTCGGTGAGAAGTAGTGTAACGCTGCAGTTTCAATCTTCACGCGGACAAAGCCTACTTGTAGAGATCTGCACCAATCGCACACATTTTATTGAGCAGGCAGGAAGACCCGCGAGTTCCGGGAAGTGGACATCAAGACGCAATGGCACGAACGGAAGCGCTCTGCTCGGTAGCGCCTGTTTCTTGTGCATCCGACAAGTACGTGCGCCAGCTTTTAACTTCAGAAGCAGCTGTCTTGTACGTGCGTGGCTCCGGTTCCATACGGTTTAGCTCAAGGGTAGGCTACTCTCCTTTACTCACTTTTACGACCGAGGTCGTGGCTCGAGCCCTGCATGTAAAGCGCCAGTTTAGCGATTCGGTCCCCCAAGGGCGCTCTGCTAATGAATTATTTAAATGCTTTCTTTGCCTTCTTCTTGTTTTCGAACCCCGTTAACCCCAGAACCGCGACGGTAGCGGCGCTCTGCGTTCGCCTGCTGTCCGACTTCGCGGCGGCCAGGCCAGCGCGTGAGACCGGTCGCAGCTTTCGCTGAACGCACGCCTTTGAGATTTCTCGGTGCGAAAGCGTCCTGGGGAGCGCCCTGGTGAAAGCGGCGCCTGGACGAGATCATTCGTCACCATTCGTCACCCTTTGTAATGAGGGTGGGAACCGCCACCTGCACTGGCACGGCGGTTCGGAACATCGCAGCGAGAAATCACTGGGCGAAGTGCGCTGCTGCTCCAGTTCTCTGCTCAGTTACCTCCGAGAGTCTTTCGCAAAGCTCGTTCTCCGACCGTTTGGAAGTGGGGAATGCCTCCGTACGACACGCCGGCACCGACGCATAATCGGTGACCAGGCAGGCAGGTGACACTCGACGTGCGATCGCCGAATGTCGCCGAGATGTCGTCTGCTGGCTTTGGGCCTTTCTTTTGCATACGGTGCTGCTGCCGGTGCGGTCTAATTTCGAAGCGTTCAGATTGTAATTGATAATTAACAACTTTTTGAAACGTTCAGATTGTGGCGCCGAATTTTGCAAAACACCTACGAAATATCAACACGAGCAACGAGACAAACTCCGCGGCCCCTAGGATTGCATCACGGGCCAATATGAAGTTGCCCGACGGTAACTGGGGGCGAAATCGCCGACTGCACTGCGAGTTCTATCGGTCCCTCCGGTCCTTTAAGGAACATATGTTAGCTGTTCCATTCTTTCACTTAAAAATAACCATTTGCGACATTTGCCTACGGGTCCAAGACTCACTTTCTCTTGGTTTCGGTGCGAAGAAGTCAGTGCGCTACCGTGTGCTCATCGGACGTCTGGTGGGCTTTAGCATGTATGCTATTAAAAAATCTCCTTGTGATAGCGTCATAGAATTGGTTGTCTTGGTAGAGTAGCAGATAGATTCATTGATGAATATAATCTCCTTGCTCAATTGCGAAGGTACGAAAGATGGAAATTCTGTCACTCGAATTAGGATCAAATGCATTAAAGGTAAACTTACGTCAAAAAAAATTATCTTGCACTAAAGCAGCAGCAACAAAGCCCTGTATCGGAGTGACGCGTTGGCAAAGGAATAGCATAGCTCAATATACGGCATTACTAGCTCTAATTGGCTCTTTCTTCGAGCGGCCGTGCCACCGGGCGAAGAACAAGTGCACCATCGCGAAGGCACCGGCGCATCGGCGCCAGTTGAGCTTACCATAACTCTCTCCGAATCTGGCCGCGAGAATTGGGAAAGCACCAAGATCCCAAGCGGTAATGTGGGTTCGAGTAGTTCGCCCCTCCAGCTTCGCCATCGTTGCTCTCTTATAGTGAGCTCGTGGGTCTCGTGCCCAAGTGTACGGCGCTCGCTCTTCACGACCCTCTTCTTTCCTCACTGACGTTCGCTGATCACTACTTTGAGCTTGGCGCCATAAGCAACGCCGTCGCTGGCCAGCTCGGAGTTCAGCTAAGCTTCTCCGTGGCTGCTAGTTTTTTTTTAAATTTTTTCGTTTCTTTTACTCCGTAATTCTGCGTCAGCCTTCGGAATAGTGAACTTTATTACTTTGGCACCGTGTAGTTAGCATTCGAAAGCTTAGGGAATGACTACTAATTCTCGCGATGTTTGCGAGCGCCAACCTGGATAGTGCTATAATTCACCACTTTTCGACTAGTTTCCCAATGACGCAGCCGCATCCGAAGAGGTAAAATTCATCACCGATTCACGTATTGTTTACTGACGCAGCAGTCACCAAAGTGACCAGTCGTTTAGTGGCCTCGCGGCCACCTCTCGAACTTCTGCGAAACGCCTTCTAGTAGGAGCAAGTACGACAGTGGGCAGACAGACAGGCCGACAGACAGAGAAATTCCTGTCGTGTCACTGCGCTGTAGGAGTACAGTCTAGCATACCGGGAACAGAAGCAATATCGCGACTCAGAGGGTAAATCGTTCAGTCCAGTTTGAGTCTTTTTTCAAACTTCCGGTTGAGGATTACGAAAGCTCGCCGTTACGCTACACTTGCTGTTCACCATAGATATTAACAGACACGAGCGCCTGGAAAGAGATTGAGTTATCTGAGGGCGCTTTATTAAATGTATTCTTATTTTTATTAGTAGTAGTAGTAGTAGTAGTAGCAGTAGTACAACTCGTCTGGGTAAGACTTGCTCGTCTCCGATCAATTATACCCAGCCATTTATTCTCAAGCTGCAGGAAACTTCTCGACTAATAGTGCGTACAAGACGTTTTTGCCCAATAATTTGCTTTTGAATTGACTGTACTCTACTCAATATGAGAGGAATTCGCTTCGAAGGCCGTTGGCATGCCGCCTCGGCTTCCGCTCGCAGTCGCGATCCGCATCTCTCGCACTGGCCATGCAGCGTTCGTTGCGCCCGCGGCTCGTGGAACCGCGCCTTCTCTTGGGTTCAGCAAGATGAGCGGACTCAGGCGCTCATCTCTAAGCGGGGCGCACCCGGGCTGGGCTGAGCCACGCTCTGCTCTCGCTGCTAGCACGGTCGCTCTGAGCGAGTCCTATTCTTAATCGCTAGCTACCTGCCGATGGCCGAGCCAGAGCTATAAAGCGGACCGGTTGGCATCCGGCTAGTCGCCGTCTGCGTCATTCTTCGCCGCAAAATGTGTGCGGCATTCCGCAGGGCGGCCGTTAAGCGGCCATAATTCCGCTAACGCCCTGCCCGACTGTAGTGAATGGTGAGAATTGTACTCGCGAATGAAGCTCGGCGGCGGAGGCGCGTTGGGCCGCAAGAGAAGCCTTAGATCTGAGCCGCAGGTAGCGAAAGTTAGCTCGTGGCCAGCCGAAACGAAGCAGCCGCCACTGTAGCCGAATAGAAGGCGGCTCGAGTAGCGCAAAGCCATCGCACCGTCGCCTGTCCATCCATACCCAAATATTGCTCTGGCCGGGCTGAGAGGAAGATGGAGTGTGTTACGCTACTGTGTCTCCGGCTGCAGCAATAGCAGAAGCAGCAGGCTCTCACAACAAGTGCCTAGCCGTCTTCCGGAGTGGAGCCATCGCCGCCGGGCCCGCAGTAGTGATCCCTGGGCCCACGAACCGCAGTAGTGATCCCTGGGCCCACGCTCAGTGCGTTCAGCCCTGCCTTTGCTTGCTTCAGGTGCGCTGTTTCCGAGAAGCATGGCAACAAACTCGCTTTGTGGCACTGCACGACTTCGCACATAGCTGGTTAATTGGGTCAACTGAAGTAGTGGACGTGTCACTTCAGTTGGACTGCCCAGCTCATTCGGACGTCTGAAGACGGCGAACGCTAGTAGTACTATGCTAAAGGTAAGCTATGTTAGATAAGCAATAAAATTGCCAGCAGCTTATCATATTTGAGCGCACGTTCAGAATACTGTGTTAATTCTACTTTCACTTTCCAATTTTAATCCGATGACAATTAATGCTGGCCAGTTTTCAAGGCAACTCTCTCTCTCTCTCTCTCTCTCTCTCCCTCTCTCTCTCTCTCTCTCTCTCTCAGTGTTAATGCTTTTAGCTTTTGAGATAGCTCGAGTTGAGTTTACCGATTTGCTGACATGAGATTGACAGCAGCTAGTCAAATACTTCAGCTTGCTATTGGACAACACTCTTTGGACGACAGGCATAGTTTTCGTCCTCGAGCAGTGCTGAGGTTCACTGCGAGTGGCTTCTGCTGCGCGCGTCTGCCGATGGCTCGGCAGTTATTCTCTGCTGCTCGCTGCTACATTTTGTGACTTCACCTCGGCCTTTTGGCTGACGACGAAGTACGACAGGGATGGCGAGGCAGGAAATAAGTTAGCTCTTCTTTTGCTGTCGGGAACCCACGATCAGCTTCCGGGCGTCCATCTGCTGCGATCGGCCTTCGACGCATCTCGACGGCCTCGCCTTGACTCTTTGCACCTCTCGCGAGCTGCGCTTTGCCAGACAAAGCGACGTCTGCCAAGGCCGCGCGCCGTTCGTGCCAGCGCTAGCTACCGCAGAGCGGAGCGGCTCGCACTGAGTCGGCTGGCGCCGTAAATGGCCTCACGACCCAGTTCCACCGCTATTCTTGGCCGATAAACAACACTTTTAATGGCTGCTCAGCCGATTTCAGACGAAATAAATCACTCGCCTGGCTTCCTGTTCCGCCGCTATCCGGGCGTGCGGACCGGCTGGCTTTGGTTCTGTAGGCAATAGCAGCCCATTAGCGAGAACCTGCCAATTCGATACGGTCCGCCAGCTAGGCTCGCGCTCGCGCTTAGCGCAGCCAGCGCTTAGCTACTGCTCTATGCGAGTCAGAGGGTGAATGACCTGAACCGCTTGGAAGCCACAGCTGCAGTAGGGGGCGGGGCGGGGGCGAGCGCGAATAAAATCCTGGTATCAGTGCCGCATGCCGAGGTTCGGCGGCGCCGCAATTAGCGGTAACGCAGCCGTCGAGCGTTCACCGCCGGCTCGTCCGAGCTCGCTGCGCGAGCCGACCGACGCCGCCACCGCGCTCGCCATCTGCGGGCGGCTTCGGCTAGCACGCGGGTAGCTTGTCGTCTTGTGTTCAACCCGGGCGAAATAAGTCGCCCTTTTTGGTATCGGAAGCTGGACGATAATAATTGCAGAACGCAAATCCCAGACCGGCTCCCAGTCCGCCGATGCGCCTCGATCCGCCGATGCTGCCCAAGAAGTGACGAGCCCAAAAACAAAGTGGCATCTTGTTCTAACCTTGCCGCTGCAAACGGAAACGGCGGAAGGGAAGCGGTTGAAGGAGCGACCGGAAGGCAGAGGAAGCTGTCTGCTCGTGACAGCCGGCTTCCGCTTCGGTGTTGTCCACTGCGGGTCGTCTAATGGCTGCCCGCTCGCAGTGTGATTGTCTCGCGAAGCGTTTCAGGACAGCCGTTGCAAAGCCTTAACTGTCTATTCAATAATTTCCCCAGAATTTTTGCGGATAGCGGTCGTGGTACTTACTAGCAGGCGCTGCGAGACGTTCGTTACCCATTCTATGCGACGGGCCTAAAAAGCAGTGCGCAGCTGTACTCACTGACAACGCCCAACTTGAGCCTCGCATTCATGCATCCTCTCAAACGCGAGGCCGAGAGCGGAAAGCTAGAAAATCCTTAAAATGCTATTACATTCTTGCACAATTACAAGCCTGGTGCATGGCTAAATGCGTCCGGAGTTGAACCTAGATTCGCGCATTCCATGCAAGCGCTTAACCCCCCTCCTCCAAGCAGTGTGCTGCCACTAACCATTTTTGCATGCTGACCCTGTGCATGTCACCTCTAAACATGTTACGCTTGCTGTCATTGAGCAAGCTACCACTAACCCTTCGACCGCGCTTCCTTTGCAGCAGCCTATTAAGGTGCCTAGAAAGAGATTAGGGTATCTGAGGGCGCTATACAAATCTCTACTAATTAAAGGGAGAAAGTCTGTCACACCGCAAGTGAGGGCGCAGTTGCGTCGCGTGGCAAGGTGGCGCACTTGCGTCAAGCGGCAAGATGGCCCAGTCGCTGCACGCTGCGGCTTCACAGGAATCACAAACTGGCGTTCGCTGCTGGCTTCTTTTTCAGGCTGCTGAAGCGGTGCGCTAGTTCCATCAGGCAGTCGGCCATTTGAACGGAGTGAACGGACTTTAGAAGTGATCCGAATGCTCGGCACGGGTCACGCTTACCTCAGCCCGATTCGGCAGCTTCGGTTTCTCGCTTCTTTTTCTTCTGCTATTTCGTAGCATGCGCTCGCAGGAGCACTCATTTCTCCGACTTGCATTTCGCACCTTTTTTTATATTAACCGGCTTTTAATGAATGAGAAATAAAATATAAATATAATTCATTTGTACAGCGCCCTGAGAGAACTTAGTCTCTCTGCAGGCGCTCCACATATGCAACGGGGCCTATGACCTCGGTTCTGTGGTTCGGTCTCGTGCCTACGACCTCGGTCATTTAAGAAATTCGCCTTGACCTCAGTCTGGGCGAGCACCATAACCACTGTGCCAAACCATCGCTGGATAATAATAATAATAATAATAATAATAATTCACTTGATAAAGCGCCCTCAGAGAACTCAATCTCTCTCTAGGCGCTTTACATTTGCTGTAAAGTGAAATGCAATTGAATGGTAAGTAAAATCATGCTTGAAAAACAAACGAGATGAATAATATGGTTAGGGGTGACATGCACAGGGTCAGCATGCAAATGTGGTTGGATGCGCACAGTTGTGGCTAGCTTCTGTCCTATTGCAACATCCACAACGTGTGTCTGCGGTCGCACAACTAGCTGATCTAGTGGTTTAACGATAGACCGTCTTTACGTCAGTCCTGCTTGACACACATTAATTCTCGGACCGAGCGAATGTTATCGCTTCCCGCTTCCCAGAGTTAAATCGGGGAGCAGGCGCGATCTGACGTCACCTCCTCACTGTTCTGGAAATGACTTTTTCATGCCATTGCCATTGCAGCTTTCCGGCCACTTTTTAACGGTTTAGCTTCCAAAGAGCGATAAATACAATCACCGCAAAGTTAACATTTTACTATTACACGTGCTTAATTTTTTCGATGACAAATATCAACTCCGCGTCTAGGTGGGTTTGCAGCGCATACGAACCGTTGGACGGAACGCGAAGACCAAGGCTTAGAGCGCACCGAATGAAAAACCTTCATCGTGAATTTCCTTTGCATATGTCGGCTTTGTTTTAGCAACGTCGAGATTCATGACAAAACCAGAAATCTTAGCGAGAGAAACTCTCTGGCTCTTGCGGTAAAAAAAAAGAATAAACTCCCCAAGCGAGCGAAACCAATATTCAGAG